>JAFIRS010001420.1:0-364563 GCA_018342105.1 Gonioctena quinquepunctata
TACTCTTCTCCTGGAATATTTCAGTGAAATACCCCCACCATACAACAAGTCCGATGCGATGCGCAATCTGTATGGATTTTGAGGAGATTCTCTTGATATTCAACGCACTCATCAATACTCGCAGTTCACTCTTAGCTCTCTCACAGGACAAACGCCCTCCTCGCTTGGAGAGTACAAGGATTCATGAAGGTCATGACTACACAGAATATGTATGCCTACACCACAACTTTAGTCAAGGTCAAACAAACATCGAGATCAAATCTTAAGGTTGCCGAAACAATCCCAACATCAAAACTCAAGGTCAAATCTCAAAGTCAAAACTTAATGTTATGAATCTCAAGGTCAAACTCAAGGTCAAAACTGAAGTCGAATCTCAAAGTCGACGAAACCCCATGTCAAAACTCAATGACAAATCTCAAAGTCAAATCTCAAGGTCAAACACACACACATTGCACACCTGCAACCATTCAAGGTCACACGTGACGTCATAGTGGTGGGGGGAGAGCCAGAACCGGCTTAAATCTCCTACTTACTATTTATCCAGGTATTTTTATCGTCCGTCTTGTATAGTTTTTTTCATTGTAAAAGTTATTTTACATTTTGTGGTGCTTCAATAATAACTAGAGATGCCCCAAAAAAAGCCAAGTTTACAAGAAACAGCAGGACCACCCGCCAATTATAAAATGTTCAGGCGTATATACAAAAACTCGTTCCTGAAGAAAAACACAGAGGTCAAGGGGTGAATAAAGAAAAAAAAACGGAAATTGAATTTAATCCAAACCATGGTTTAACAACACCTAGCCACAACCCTCTCCATGAGGGGCAAAGGTAGGGGTGCACCCCCATTGCCGAAAAAATTTAAACCTCCAATGGAACTACCAGGGATGGACGAAAGAAATGGACTGACTCTACAACTGATAGTTTGAAAAAACAAACCGAAATATCTGATTCATTACATATATGTATTACTCAATAATAGCTAACTCAAATAAATTAAATGAATCACACAATACAATAATCACTTGATTTGTTCGAAAATATAAACAGGATGTTCATAAAATCAGATGTGGAATCATCTGCGACTGAAATATAAACTTTAGTCACTATCTTTCATCGTTCAAGATAACCTTTTCAACAATAGTTATATTTATACAAACAGTACAACAGCTTGCGGCTCCGCAGCTCCCTGGTCGCCGCGGGCGGGGGTCGGACCGGTAGGATGATGAATACACTACATATCCCAAATATTCTCATTCAAATATCGAACTGTCCCAAATAGCCTCCAGACTGCAAACAGCTTTGAGGCTAAGTTTTGAGTTTCAAAGCACCGCCTCCAAAGGAAAATGTCTGGTCCAAGAGACAAGAAGACAGACAGTAGGTCAGTGGAAGAACCAACAACGCAGAAGACAACAGGCAGAATAAATACCAGACAAGAGGACCACAGGAGATCCACAACACCCCTGGCTCCCCTCCTATACCTAGCATGGAAGTGGACTATATGTTTTGAGCGGGGTCGGTGGTCAAAACTGTCAAGGACCTGAGGGAATAAGTAAAAGAACCACTGAACTAGAACAAATTGTTAATATACCTACAATGATACAAGCATCGTACGACCCGATTCAGGGAGTGGAAAATGCTAATCCTTAAACTTGAATGCCAACAAAACAAGTATCATTTACTGGTTGACTTCATCAATACCCATGATGTAGATATTATGCTTCTGTCTAGAACCAAACTTTTCAATAATCAGGGCTGACAGGCCCAATGCACACAGGGCAAGAGGCGTAGCAATCATAGTAAGACATGGAATGCCTTCTTCGGAAATACCTTCTGAACTATCCTCTATCAAACATATGGGAAATAGATTACAAGATGGCACGTGCATTTTCGCAATCTGTAATCAGCCATGAAATAAATATAGTCAGCGGGCGATTTTAATGCAAGGCGTTCTGTCTGGAAATACCGGACATCAATGAACAGATATGGGACAATATTGTGGGATTATTCGGTATATAACAATGATATAATCAAATACCTAGACGATCCGACCCACTTTCTATATGATGGGTCAACGCCTACCACTATTGATATGGTTGTAAACAAAAAAGTACGAGACCTAGGAGAGCTTCAGATCACCAAAGCACTCACCTCTGACCATGACCCGGTTGGGTTTCTGTAGGAAAACAAAAGAATCCCCAGGTTTACGAAAAAGCTCTTTGACCACAGAAGCACCAACTGGGCCGAGTTCAGAAGACAAATGAATTTGAATAACGAAATCAACTCACGTATGACCAAGGCGGACAAAGAACATCAGTTGAACATTTTTGTGGGAAATATTCAAGCGGCAAGAGATAGTACAACCAAAACATCAGGCTGATCGGGATCCTCTCCCACTGCACATGAGAACGGAAGAAAGGAAGAAATAAAGAAAGGAAGATGAAAGGAAAACTGGCAAAGAACAGGTAATGTCACATTCCGAGATAACTATAGAAGGATCAAGGATCTAATCAGGCGAGAGATTGAACGTTTCAATGATGAAACATGGAGAAGGAAACTCGAGCAGTTCGACGTGAGGGACAAATCTCTATGGAGGATGGTGAAACGTATCAAAAAACGAAACGAACCCATGCCCGCCATAGAAAGCGGTCCAACATGGGCAGCGACCGATTATGAGAAAGCGAAGTTGTTCGCTGAATATTTTCACAATGTTTATGTGGTAGATTTAAACAACACGGACGAACAAAAGAGGTTGCGCATCATCGCTAAGGGGATTGGGGGGATGCCGCAATACAGAATCATTCCAAAAACTCCTTCTGAATTATTATCCACATTAAACGAACTGACGAACATCTTCAATAGACTCCCCCGAAACAAAGCACTAGGGTTCGACGGAATCGACGCAGTTCTGCTCAGAAACAATCCCAAAAATTCAAAAGTAACATTTCTTTATCCAATAATTGCCATTTTCGAACACGAATATTGCCCTGAAGTGCTTTAGCAGCGATAATCATTCTTATATTACACCAAGGTGAAGATCGGAATAAAATTAACGGCTACAGGCTCCTCTCTGCTGAGCACTGTAGCCAAGGTTATTGATATCATCCTTCTCGAGCGTTTTGTTCGCCTTGAAAATAGGATGAAAATCATTCCGGAAGAACAATTCGGATTTGGAAAAGGCAGCTCCACAACCTAGCAAGTGGTCCGAATTATCCACGGAGTGAAGGAGTCCCCCATCAAGGGGCAAAATACTGTCATGTTTCTGCAGGACATGAAGAAAGCATTTGATACGGTATGGACAGAAGGGTTTATCACAAAAATAGTGAGGGCTAACATGCCTATATACATGGTGAAAATCTTCGAATCCTATCTCCATCAGCGGACGTTTAGAGTTGAAATTGAAAACACAAAATCTGGAGTGTATTCGGTCGGAGCAGGTATCCCACAGGGCTCCTGCTTATCACCATACCTGTACGCACAATTTTTTTATGTTTGCCCAGACGAATGTAGCCATATACGCAGATTATTTTGCTGTATATGCGCATCCGTTCACGAGCGAGGTGGCTGCAAGACAAGTAGGCTAACATGCCTCTATACATGGTGAAAATCCTGGAATCCTATCTTTATCAGCGGACGTTTAGTGTTAAAATTGAAAACACAAAATCTGGAGTGTATTCGGTCGGAGCAGGTGTTCCACAGGGCTCCTGTTTATCAGCATACCTGTACCCACGTTTTTTTATGTTTGCTCAGACGAATGTAGCCATATACGCAGATTATTTTGCTGTATATGCGCATCCGTTTATGAGCGAGGTGGCTCCAAGACAAGTAAGCTAACATGCCCCTATACATGGTGAAAATCCTTGAATCCTATCTTCATCAGCAAACTTTTAGAGTTGGAATTAAAAACACAAAATCCGGATTGTAATCTGTTGGAGCAGGTGTCCCACAGGGCTCCTGCTTATCACCACACCTGTACGCACGATTTTCTTTTGTTTGTCCAGACGAATGTAGCCATATACGCAGATGATACTGCTGTTTATGCGCATTTGTTTGCGAGCGAGGTGGCTGCGGGACAAGTAGACTAACATGCCTCTTCACATGGGGGAAATCCTTGAATCCTATCTCCATCAGCGGACGTTTAGAGTTATAATTGAACACACAAAATCTGAAGTGTGTTCGGTCGGAGCACGTGTCTCACAGGGCTCCTGCTCATCACCATACATTTACGCACGATTTTCTTAAGTTTGCTCAGACGAATGAACCCATATACGCAGATGATACTGCTGTACATGCGCATTCGTTCGCGAGCGAGGTGGCTGCGAGACAAGTAGGCTAACATGCCTCTATACATAGCGAAAATCCTTGAATCCTATCTCCATCACCGGACGTTCAGAGTTAAAATTGAAAACACAAAATCTGGAGTATATTCGGTCGGAGCAGGTGAACCACAGGGCTTCTGCTTATCACTACACCTGGACGCACGATTTTTATATGTTTGCCCAGACGGATGTAGCCATATACGCAGATGATACTGCTGTATAAGCGCATTCGTTCACGAGCGAGGTGGCTGCAAGACAAGTAGAATAACATGCCTCCATACATGGTGAAAATCCTTGAATCCTTTCTCCATCAGCGGACGTTTAGAGTTGGAATTGAAAACTACAAAATATGGAGTATATTCGGTCGTAGCAGGTGTCCCACAGGGCTCCTGCTCATAACCACACCTTACGCACGATTTTCCTATGTTTGCCCAGACGAATGTTGCCATATACGCAGATGATTCTGCTGTATATGTGCATTCGTTTGCGAGCGAGGTGGCTGCGAGACAAGTAGGCTAACATGCCCTATACATGGTGAAAAACCGTGAATCCTATCTCCATCAGCGGACGTTTAGGGTTGGAATTAAAAACACAAAATTTGGAGTGTGATCGGTCGGAGCAGGTGTCCCACAGAGACACTTGTACGCACGATTTTTTTATGTCTGCCCAGACGAATGTAGCCATATACGCAGATGATACTGCTGTATAGGCGCATTCGTTTGCGAGCGAGGTGGCTGCAAGACAAGTAGGCTCACATGCCTCTATACATGGTGGAAATCTTAGGATCTCTTATCTCCATCAGCGGACGTTTGGAGTTAAAATTGAAAACACAAAATCTGAGGTATATTCGGTCGAAGCAGGTGAACTACAGGGCTTCTGCTTATAACTACACCTGTACGCACGATTTTCATATGTTTGCCCAGACGAATGTAGCCATATACTGCTGTATATGCGTATTCGTTTGCGAGCGAGGTGGCTGCAAGACAAGTAGAGATCAACCTTGGTAAGAAAATCGTCCCGTATCTAGAGAGGAACAAAATTGTTTTGAATGGGGGACAAGGGAGAGGTGATAAATTTCACAAGGAAGTTCACCAACAATAAGAATTTGAGAAAACTCAAAAATACCTGGGAGTGGAACTGGTCAGGCGGCTTATTTTTCATGGAAATGTCAATCTGGCAATACAGAGGGCCTCAGTCGCTATAAAGCGGATGTACCCCTTGATTGCTATAAACTCAAATCTTGCACTAGAGAACAAAATATTCATCTACAAACAGATCATGAAGCCTGCAATGCTGTACGCCTGTCCAGTGTTCTGTTTCCTGCCCTGGACAGTTCTTCTGAAATTGTACAGGATGCAGAACGAGGTGCTCGGTATCGTCAATGACAGTGATAGAAAAATCCGGCTGAATGCAATCCGATGAATTACAAATATACCTATCGTCACAGAATATGTCAAAGGAATTTCGTATAAATTCCATAAATTCTTCATACCTAAAAGTCCGCTGACCAGAGATATCACTGGCTTTGGGGCATATCATAACTCCCCTCGAAAGCACGGGGGACTTATATTCCAGTAATTAGATCTCTTTCATGGGAGAATCATCGCTCCTCCCTGGATCAGGTCACTTATAGTTTTTATACTACTAAGATCTGAAAGATCTCACTCTCAATTATTTGAAATAGTTTATTTTTCGTTTTCCGATTCTATCAAACGTAATAACCACCCATAACTATTTTTACACTCACCAAATTTCTGAATTCTAAAACATAAATAACACACGCATGGATGTATAAAGGAGGCGTAGTATCATTGAGTCAACTATCAACGGGAATCATACAAGAATACGGGTCTACCCGCTAACACCAATGGGGATGCCTCCAACTGTTTCCACCACTGAATTCGTGCGGGACATTTCTCTCAACAAGAATCTTGCCGCTATGGCAACATAGTGGGGCATATGTGGGTGTTCCCTACCTACTTCGCAACCCCGCCTGACTGCACATATCCCTCGTGGACCGCTTCTCCGCGAGGATTTAATGTATTTGTGTTTATTTTGAATGTGGGTATTTTCGTATGAAACTCACCTAGGGACCCCTAGTATTGTCAACGATAGAAAATAAATCGATTTTGATTTTAGATTCGATTTGAGTTTCAAGGCAGAGGATACGGGTTCGGATCCCGCTCGGACCCACATTTTTCTATTTTCCAAACTACTTCACACAATTTCCAGATTCAACAGCACCACCACAAATCACTATCACTCAATATCAGCCCAAAGAAAAAAACTACCTACAACAAATCTTATCACACAACAATCATATCTCAAATGATTTTTACACAAAAGAATCCACAAATATAAATCATTCAATCTCACCCACAACCACATCTACATAAACCAGAATATTTCGAATTATTTCTCCTCGAATTGAAAGATATCCATTTTTTGACGCCGGTTTTTCTGCAATGCCTTCTCCAGCAGATATTTCCTTTAACAATTTGTAGTCAAGTATTTTAGAACTCTCAATTTTCGTAAATGATAATTATCAAACGCTCTCATCAGCTATGCAGGAGGAGAGCAAAATAGCGAAATCATTCAACACAAACCTGGTATGTATCATTCATCTGCCACCATCAGCGGAGGCATCCTCATTCGCATTTTACTTGAAAGGAAATCAAGCGGAAGGTCAGATACCTTATACTATACAGGGTGTTCCAAATTAAGTCGGCACCATTGCCAACTCCGTTATTATTGATGCTACGATTTCGGTTAAATGGACAAACTGGTAGCATTTCAGTGGCCTTCTCGATGCCGAAAACAAAAAAAAATTACAGTCGCGTTGTCATAATATTTCATAAAATGATATTTTTTTCAATGGAACACCCTATATTTTTTCATGCATTTCGATTCTTGATAACATTCTCAAAAACAAAGCTTATTTGGCTTTTTTTCGTAAAGGTGAAAATAAGACAGTTGTATTAATAGGAAACATTTATCGTTTTGTACATTAAGTAATACCAAATAGCTTAGTGGTGTCAATTGAGTGGTGCGACATGATGATCACGGGTTTCACGAGTTCACATCCCAGCGCAAGTTTTTCTTTTTAATGTCTTATTTTGCTATTAGTAACAAAATATCATTCGTATAAGTACAAAAAATGGGTGTTTGGACAATCATGAGGTTTTATTCGCCAAAACAAAGACATTTTTTGTACTAGTGAAAGAAATAAATATTTCCACATAAGTCGCTCATTTTCCACATTAGGAAAAAAAGTGATATGAGCTTTGTTGTTGAGAATGTTATTACGAATCGAAATGGATGAAAAAATATAGGGTGTTCCATTGAAAAGAATATCATTTTATGAAATATTATGACAAGGCGACTGTCAATTTTGTTTTTGTTTTCGGCATCGAGAAGGCCACTAAAAATGCTACCAGTTTGCCCATTTAACCGAAATCGTAACATCAATAATAACGGAGTTGGCGATGGTGCCGACTTAATTTGGAACACCCTGTATGAGTAGAAATATGTAAGTAATGAATTTAAGTTGTACATAGTAGGTTATATACAGTAAGAGTAGATGGGGGACACCGAGATGCTTCTAAATAACCTATATTTTATGGGTTTATCGTTCTCTAAAACCAAGATACAGGGTCATTCATAAATTTTTCCCATATTTTCAATTATTCATAACTTATGAACCACCCTATACATTTTTGTAATATTTGATTCGTATGTTATTTGTCCACAGTGGTGTCGATTAACATAATAAAAGGAGGCTTTTTCCAGGTCCAGCCTTAAAAAAATTTATAAGTAGGTTTCGAGTCGAAATAACACCCTGTATATCAATATTTTAGAATTTTATTCACAAATTTGGAAAGAACAGAAAAAAATTAGTGAGACCAAATATATTTCGTGTTTCCGCATACAATTTTTTTATTTATTAACTTGAGTCAATTCTAGATGTTTCGATAATGAAGTGGCACAAAATTATTTTTTTTCCCCAAATGATACTTTTCCAGCTTCAATCCATAAAATCATCAACTATTTCTTATTCTTCTTATTTCTGGATCCCAACCTTATTGAAAAACGAGAGGACATGTCCGTTTGGGACAAATTATTATTATCAATGACTAACTTTCAAACACCCTGTATGCTTAAAAAAAATATCATAACATTTGTTCATTACGCTACCTTAAAAAAAATATGAAGAAGAGAAAAAATGCCCATTTCGAAAAAAGCATAACTTCATTTTAAACAAAAATAACGTTGCAACAAATCTACATTTCAAAGGTTCAACAGAAAATAAAAATAAAATAATTTTCTTTATCCGCAACTAATAATTTTTTAAGGTAGAGTATGATCTTTCTCGACTCTTCTGATGCATTCTAGATAATGATAATGAAATCAAGCAGTCTGTACGTATTGTTTGATTCAGTAAATAATACACTATAGGTTTGATATCCCTGAATTGTAATTGTCAAGTTGGCTGATGTCAGAGAACAATTTTGAGGTTAGTTGATGACTTTAGAGTTTGTACTTGTGTTGTTACGTTATTTGTTGATAACAGTTATTGCTCACTGGAAATGCCACACAAATTTGATAATAATGAATATGCAGACATGTTGTATGTCTATGGATTTTGTGATGGTAATGGGAAAGCTGCCCAAAGAGAATATGCAAGACGATTTCCTGGCCGTTGATTACCTCAGAGAACACGGAAAATTTCCAACTGTAGCACAAAATAAAGGTTATGAAAGACGATATATCGATTTGCAGCAAGATATTCTCAACCTTGTACAAAATGATCCAGAAATCAGTACGATAAGAATCAGTCAGGCCACTAATGTTCCCCAGTCTACTGTTTGGCGAAGATTATGAAAAAATAGTCTAAATCCGTACCATTCACACCAAGTTCAGAGGCTACAAGCAGGAGATGAAATTGCTCGATTGGCTTTTAGTAGGTGGGTATTACAAAATGATAGGATCATATACAGGTGTTTGTTTAGCGATGAAGCTCAATTTACCAGAGACGGTGTTAATAATTCAAGGAATTCCCATGTTTGGACCGAACAAAATTCGTTCGCCATAAAACAAACACATTCACAAATCAGATTCTCCTTAAATATTTGGTGTGGCGTTATTAACAACCGATTAATTGGACCCCATATCCTACCACATCTACAACGGGTGACATGTATTTGGAGTTCCTGCAAAATATTTCACCCATATTGCTAGATGATGCAGGAGTTGATGTTGGAGGCATGTACTTTCGACATGATGGGGCTTCATCATATTTCAGGTTGATAGTAAGAGAGTTTCCAAATGACAACTTCCCAAATCATTGGATAGTCAGAGGAGGACCTCACAACTGGCCTGCAAGGGGGCCCAATTTTGATCCACTCGATTACCATGTTTGGAGTTATTTAAAATCAAAAATTCATTCAACTGAAGTAAACACTAGAGAGGACCTCCTACGGAGAATTGAGGACGCATGCGACGAACTGAGAAATGACCAAGCTATGATTAGAAAGTCAATTACAATTCTTAGTTCAAGAGCACGGAAATGTATTTAGCAAATAGGAGGCCACTTTGAACAACTGTTATAAGTTATGTTGTGTGAATTTTTTTTTATGTCTTATTCTTTTTGTTTAACTTAATACAATTCGTTGCAACATTATTTTTGTTTAAAATAAAGTTGTGCTTTTTTCGAAATGGGTATTTTTTCTTTTTTTTATATATTTTTTTCAAATGTAGCGCAATGAACAAATGTTCTACGCACACAGGGTGTTTGAAAGTTATTCATTGATAATAATAATTTGTCCCAAATACGGACATGTCCTCTCGTTTTTCAGTGAGGTTGGGATCCAGAAATTAGGAGAATACGAAATAATTGATGATTTTATGGATTGAAGCTGGAAAAGTACTTGGAGGAAAAATTGTTTTGTGCCACCTCATTATCGAAACATCTAGATTTGACTCAAGTTATTAGGTAAAAAAGTTGTATGCGGAAACACCAAATACATTTAGTCTTACTTATTTTTTTCTGCTCTTTCCAGATTTGCAAATAAAATTTTGAAATAATGATATTCAGTGTGTTACTGAGGCTACCTTCTTGTTAAATGGCACGATCAATAAACAAAACTGCAGGTACTGATCAGATGAAAATCCTCATTGGATGGTGGAGGCACATACGTAGTATCCACAAAAGATCAATGTGTGGGCAGTAATTATCAATAATACCATTAGTCGACCTTATTTTTGAAATAAAACCATGACAGGTGAAGAATACTGGGCATTTTTAGAATTAGAGTTAATTCATTAGCCAGACTCTTTTCTGATGATATAAATCCTCATATCGTGAATAGATCAATTTGGATCCAGCAAGATGGAGCGTTTCCTCATTATCTTCGAGGCGTTCGTAAGTTTCTCGACATTACATTTCCAAATCGTTGGATAGGAAGAAGAGAAGCTATCGAATGGCCAGCAAGATCTCCGGATTTGACACCTCTTGATGATTTTTTGTGGAGTTATTTGGAAAGCAAAGTGTATGTGAATAGGCCACAGACTATCCAAGGACTAAAAGACATAATTACAGAGGAGGTAGCACTAATTTCTCCGGAAACGATTAGAAAAGTCTTGGATAAATTTTCATTCAGTATGGATTTCTGTTTCCAAAGACAAGGAAGTCATATTGAACATCTCCTTTATTTTTTTTCCCTAGGTATTGTTTTTGTTTATACTGCAATATTAATTACAAAATAAAAATGTTTTCCCCAATTTCTTGAAATTAATGGTCAATATTGGCCATTTACAGTTTGTGTGCTGCATCGGCAATAAAAAACTGTAACATGAAATTATGAAATATACGGGTTGTCCCATTTGAAAATAAACATTTCGTTCGTTTATCTCAGAAACTGTACATTTGGCAACGCCGAAAATATAAAATTTAAAATCGCTAATCCATCTAATATACATAACCAAAATTGTTTATTGTATCTCAAAGATATCTTCATGTTTCCATACTTTACGCGCGCACTGTATATACATATATATTTGATTTCATTTGATATTATCGAAGGCGTATGAGCGATATGCTTCGAATAAGTTATCGATAACTGTGAAGATAATAACATGAGCCAACCCTACGAGCGAGCATGGAACTCAAAAGAAAAGTTCATATTCAAATAATATTTGTTTGACTTTGTTCACTCATTGGATAAAGATGGATGTCATACTAAGGATATCTGAATGTATGTTCTGGATGAAAATGGAATGAAAATTGGATATATAGAAATTAAAAACAAGTATGTTAATTCCTTTTTATAATGGTCCTAATTCTGCTTTTCCAACCTGAATACATGAATACATTTTGTAAAAAGACACCATATATTATGCTTCCTGAATCCACCTTCAGAAACGTTTATATATAACCAATTAATTATTTCAGTTGTGACAACAAAACAACATAATATTTTATCACGCTATTTTTGTCCTACCGGTGTGAGCAAGTAAACCACCAGGATCTGAATAATTCATGTGGGCATAAACATTGGCGGGACATATAAATGAATAACGGAAATGTGTGTTACAGCTTTCACGTATCTAGTATGTTTGCAACAAAATAAATAAATTACACAAGGACCTTTCATTGGAATAAATAACATCTGAATGTTTCTTGAAGAGAACAAACCCAAACAATTGCAAAAGAAATAAAGAGTTTCAGATGTGATACGCCAAAAAAGGGTCCTGAAACTGATCATTGGAAAACTCGGAACTAATGTAGTTAAAGTTATTTTCAAGCTCATGGAGTTTCAAAAGCAGCATGGTTTTCCTTCAGTGTGTTATGTCTTATGTACTGTCCATCGAATTGTCCGAGTTAAATCGATTAATTTTTTATTTGATGGTACAAACAATATATTTTTTTTTTGGGGAACTCTCAGATCATATATCGCTTGAAAATTATCTTTTGGTCGCCTACAAAAAAAAAGGCACGGCCAGTCAGAAAAATGGATTTCAGAATCTATTCATTGATTCTGAAACTGCCATCAAACAAGCTAACAAATAATGTGTCAGAAAAAATCCAGAATTTTTATTGGAAACAAAAACAGCATTTCTGATTTTTCTATCGGAAGTTGAAGAAGGATACAATTCTCCCTAAATCATTCCTTATATTTCTATGCAATCTGACTCAAATCAAAAGAAAGAAATATAACCAGTAGATATAGACGGTACTTACTTGGATATCAATCAATAACTACTATTTATTTGTATAGAATATCTTTGAAACTGTGAAATGTTAGAACATAATGATGGTATGTTCGTCGGTAAAAAAAAAGTTCGGATGGTGTCTGACTGACATGAATGAATGAATCTCAAGTGGAAGGGGCCTACAGGATGAATTTCCAAACTACCAGACCAATTCAGCCTATCGTCATACTCAGGCGAAGTATTGATGAAAAGTAATTTTGAATCGAATTTCGTTCCATTCCATTGAAAAATTGAAAGTTATTTGAAATATTTTTGAGAGTCTTGTTGTGGTGACGTCCTCAATATGAAGTAGTTTCATTGAAATCTACCTAAAAAGTCGATGTTCAAATGATAGTAATGTCTCTCATGAATTCAAACAAGGACCCATCACGAAAAGTTATCACGAAAATTATAATTCTGTCGGCGACAGATGAGGATTCATGTCTACGTCGAAACAACATCAGGTACACTATTGAATAGATTCACGACTTCCAACTGAATGTCAAGTGGAAATAATATTCTTCAATATAGTCGAAAATTCATGAAAAGCAGAATATGATTGTTATGGAGAATCTTTGGCATCGATAGAAATATGATATCAAAATAGGTAAGGTATTTGAGTTATAGTGGTATTGCAGGTTCTCATTCTGAGTATTTCTTGCAATTGTCAAGCAAGTGCGTACTACTGTGAATTGTAATGTATCCCCGGAAAAATAATTACATTCTTCATGTATAGAATTGTCTTGAATTGAAAGAAGCATCTTCTCCAGCTTGTGTGTCCTGCGCCTGGACTAAAACCTCTGGAATAGGTCTTTGAGAAGCTCCTACTGAAAATAAACTAGTTTATTTTTTAGAGTTTTTTTTGGGAAGGGTTGGAGGGCCGTTTCTGTTGAAATCCTCAAAATTGAATATTATTAACTATTGAAAGATTGAGGAACGCAATGCACAGAAATCTCACCATTCACAAACAGAGCTCAAATAAAAATTTAATTCATTCGCAACATTGTTGACCAATGATAAATTTCAGATCAATCAAATGTCACTTTGTCGAAATGTGATTTTAATGCGGACGATTAATGAAATACCAAATTAAACTTTGAATTCGAGAAACCTGAAAATCCTACGGCACGTTCAATATTAGTATATTAAAGTATAAGTGGATAAAAAGGGCTTTAAAACACGCGCGATTTTTCGAGCACGACGGCGCAGCCGGAGTGCTCGAAATAGAGCAAGTGTTTTTAAGACCAGTTATCCACGAATACTTTACGTTATTTTTTTTATTGGTGCACTTTGAAATCATATATACTGGTATTATTACTACAAAAAATAGAAATAAGAACTAATAATGCAAGAAGGTTGAATTCGTGATGTGACATCAGTATACCTTTCGTTGTCATGGAAATTAGAAAAACATTCATTTGCAATTTGTTACCAAAGATCAATATTTGTTGTCACCAGAGCTCAAAAATGAATGATTCTAATATCGATTTTTTTAATAGTGAGGCAGAATCGCGGTTAATACCGCGAAAATCCAGTGATATATATATAAAAGAATATGAAAAGTTCATCAAATGGATGGAGGAGCACATATAAATGAACGAATTGTGAGTAATATTTTATTTGACGTTACAAGGTACTCCTGTCAGATCAATAATCAAAAATTTGTCATTTAGACTTCACGTTTCTCGATTTGTTGATGTTGTCATGGTAACTTTAAAAAACGCGCGTTTTTTAAAGTTCGATTTAAACACGCTGAGGCGTGCTTTAAATGGGTAAAAAGGGGCACCAATAAAAAAAAAAAAAATCTGACTAATGGATGAATTTTCTGACCTGATTATATATATATATATATATATATATATATATATATATATAAATATATATTTATATATATATGTGTTTGTGTGTGTGTATTCGGTTAGGTTTCCGCGGTTATGATTATTATGAATATTGAAAGTTCGGGTTGAACCGCGACTAGAAATTTGGTAATTTCGAAGTTTCGGCTTCTTTTTTCATTTTCAAAAAAAGTGAAAAAATATATGAATATAAGTTTCTGATAAGAGTTAAAGGGGAAAGTGATTTCCAACCGAGGTCTCAATCTGTCTAGTCCTATGTTTTAGTCACTAAGGTGACTAACGTTATTCCCAGAGCCTTCCGTTTGAAACATCACGATGAATCATCATCAACCCAGCGTATTCTTAGAAAGTCCAGTCGAACTCTGATTCGTTAAACCATCCACGATATCAGACGGAACTTTGATATCACTAACTTTTCTCTATATCATTGTTTTGGCAAACTCTCATTAGCGAACATCCTACAGGATGGATGATCTGGGACTCTCCCTCTAGGATGTCCCAAGGAAAAGCAGATCATGTCAGACTCAGAAAACTGAAATCAGGAAAAAAAACTGTCATCCCTATTACAATCCATCACTTCACCCACAACCATACACAATCCTCCAGTCCTAGTACACAACTTCTCCGACCATCATCAAACCCGTTCTCTCCCAAAATCCAACAGATAACCAACCACACAAAGCTTTCCTTCCCTATATCAAAGGTTTCACCTACGAAATTGGCAGAATCTTGGAGAAACGCGACATTAAAACAATTTTCACAGAAAATAATAAAATCTCTGATTTTCTCAGGTCTCCTAGAGATAACATAGCTACTGAGTCTCGAGGCATATATGCAACCATGCTCCGAATGCATGAGACAAAATAACTGGTGAGTCACTAGTCGAGTTTACGAACATCAACTTGCTGTCCGACACTTGGACCCTTCTTCGGCACTCTCCAAGCATCATGAAGAGACAGATCACATATCTGATTTCGACCACACCAAAACCATTGCCACTGAGAAAACACTGCAAGCGAGAGTCATTCGTGAAGCACTTGAGATAGAGAAGCACCCGAACTGCCTCAACAAACGCAGAATACCCCATACTTGGAAACCTCTACTCACCCGCCTCACTACCAAGCCCTGTCCATTGTTCCGCTCTACTGAATTCACCTAGGTTGAATACTCCACATGCACCCTCTGATACTCAGTTCTCTTGAAGGAGTAGACAGATCGAGACCTCAGTGGCAAAACCTGAGGTGTCGAATACAAAATATTGAACCCCACCTGAATGACTACAACCTAGGAGTAGGCAGATTGAGACCTTGGTTGGAAATAATTTCCTTTCCTAAGTGACAAGACCTAGACAAAGTTTTAGGCCCGGAAGTGGACGATTTTGTGATATCGTTTGTGGATGATTTATTAATATTTTCTCCCACTACAGAAATGTATGTAGAACATCTACGCTGTTAAAAAGGGAAACATTCTCAATTGAATATTGATTATTCAATTGATGATGTTTCCCTTTTCAACATGAATACCCCACAAGAGGTTATCTTGACGATGGAAGATAGTGACTACAGTTTGTCTTTCAGTCGCAGCTAATTCCACATCGGATTTTATGAACATCCTGTTCATATTTTCAACAAATCAAGATTTTTAGGCCATATTATATCTGCGAAAGGCGTTATGAGGGATCCCCATCATGTAGACGTTATTGAAGACTTTCCCGCGCCGCGAAATGTGAAAGAGTTACGCTCGTTTTTGGGATCAATACACTATGACAAACGTTTTTGTAGAAAATATTCGGATCTGACTTTTCCTCTCCTATATTTATTGAAGAGAAATACCATATGGAATTGGTGACCAGAGCAGTCCCAGGATTTCTAACAAATCAGAGATGCATTTTTAAATTTTACATTTTTGAAATATCCGAATTCTGATAAACGTTTTTTATACAAACCGACTCCTTGGCCTATACAGTTGGTGCCTGTTTATTTCAAATAGACCAAGAGGGGTATAAGAATAATATTGCTTCCGCAAGCCGCATTCAACATGGTACAGAGTTGTGGTACAGTGTCACCGAGAAAGAGGAATTCGCGGTAATATTGACATAAAAAAAATGGCGTACATTCGTACTCGGCTGCGAATCAACGGTTATATGCGATCATAAAGCCCTTTCTTCCACCAAATCGTGCAAATTGTTCACCAGTAGGATTGCACGGTGGTTAATTCTTATGCAAAAATATAATTTTAAAATCGTCTATTGTAAGGGTTCCGAAAACGTACTGGCTGATGTTTTGTCCCAGTACCCCGTTCAAAATAACGAAAATGAATTTGTTAAATCACCGGAAACAATAACTATTTCCATGTTTCAGACAAAAATTAGTGGGCTCGCGAAAATAGTTGAAATCAGCATGACAAATATACAGGAGCATCAACGTTATGACCCTTTCTGTTCGGAACTCTTAGAAATCTTCCAATCCGGAGATTCAGATCGTGTGAAAAAATTGTTTATATTGTATAATGATGTATTATTCAAGCGTGGTTCAGCTACTAATAGGGGTGCTGAACTTTGCATCCCAGAGAGCAATCGTCGTTCATTAGTATTACAAGAACATAATGAACAGGGACATTACATTGTTAGTGGGAACACAAGAGCATCTCCGACATCCCGGATTGTTGATGAAATTACAAGCGTCCCATCAACATCTCCGATAATCGGTAAGAGTACAACCGCCAGATCAACACCGCGCATTATCAGTGAGGCTATAAACGTCCCTCCAACATCTGAAAATATCAGTGAAGGTAGGAGAGCTACATTAGCATACGAATGAATCAAGTGCTACCTACAATCCAGGAGGAAAAAGTAGCATGAATGGGTCTACATTACCTTTCCAAATTTCCAGTACTGCAAATAAAATGCCTCAGGCACTTAGGTCCATTTTTAATGTTCAGAATGGAAAGGCAAGGAATCTTGAGAAAATGAGTCGAGTTAACAGAAAGTATGCGGAAACTTTAACAAGTGCAGAAGTAGTTGAACGCATTCGTCTTGATAACGCGAGAAACAGGCTAACAAAGGGAAGGAAAATAGGATAGCAAAGGGAAAGGAAATAAGAAAGGCACAAAAAAAAACTATTGAAGAGTGTTCAAGTTCCGACAGTACCGTTTCTGTAACTCTAGAAAGTGAAGATGATATTTCGAGAATGACCTAATGAATGCTTAAAATGAAATTTCATCCGATGATGGAGTGGAAGCAAATGATAAGAAAATGAAATGGACGCAGACGATGAAGTGCTAAATTCAGAGAGATCAGAGAAAAATTCGAGAAGGGTTCTTGGGTTCTAGCTGAATATGGAAATGCCAGTTATGTTGGTAAAGTTGTAGCCATAAAAGGAAATAATACGGAAAGATGGACTGTATTTCGTCTACCAACATGTTCCTGATCAAAAATTTATTGAATTTGAGACAATTCAACGAATTTTGGAAGAACCCTACATACAAAGAGGCAAACATTACTTCAAAATGTTCGACATTGAGTTGGGAGCCCTAATCAACTGAATAACTATTCCATCGCGCATAATGAGAAATTGTACATGAATATTTTATTAGTGTTTTTTCAGTTCATTGTACCATTCTGTATCTATAGTAGAGCAATATATTCTTCAGCAATCATCATTTAATAATCCAAACCATACGTCAGCAGTGTCAATGTTCACAAAATCAAAATAAACATTCACAAAAATGGCTTTTAAATGAATATTTAATCATTATAATGATATGTGTCAGTCAATGTCGTACTCATAGGGAAACAATATTAATACTTGCCAGAAAAAAATGTTTTAACTCATTACCGTTCATTGAAAGGCTGCAAAACCGTGACATAATGTTCACAGGACTATGAATAATTTGCATTCAAAATCAAATCAAGAATTTACATAAATATTTTTTATGTCAATGATAGCCTCCTTTAGTTCATAGTAAATGAGTATTTTCCCAGAGTGGGGAAACCCAAAGTGATATTATCGGATAATGGTACCCAATTTTGCACGTTAGAGAAAAACGATATGCAAATGCGACATATGTCGGTGTATTACCCACAGGGCAACCCTACAGAACGGGTTAATCTTGGGATAGAGCCTTCTGTCATGATCACCATACTGAATGGGCGATGGTGATCGACCGCGTACAAGTATTGCTGAATAGGGTTATTCATAGAGAAACGAAATGTTCTCCACATTTTTTGCATTTGGGGAATAAAGAAACGAATGAGTTTATTTCAAAAATAGATTATTCTCCCGATGTTCAAGAAGCACCTACCCGTGTTGGAATAATTCAGATAGCATATTAGATTGCTTACGAAAGCTCAGAAACGCCAGGTTCGTCACAACAAGTCTCATAATTAGTCCAGTGTAAGATAGGGGATGAAGGGTTGGTTAGGACTCATTTTCCGAACTCTTATGAGGTCCAAGATAATTTGGCGGGTTGTTCAGAAAAATTTCAATCTGAAACCTCTCATATCCGCTTTAGAGATAACGAATGAAACATGCTTAGCTTTAAATTTCTCTGAATTCAATGTATATTTATCACGATTTAAAGGGGGGTTATGTAGCACGCCAATGTGGTGAACCGACACTGTGTCGAATTGTTGTGTTCGAGAATATTTCATGCATTTTCGGTTGGCTGAATGGCACTCAAAAGGTTGGAGGGGCGGAGGACGAGGTAGGTGGATCGTAGAAATACGTGACCACTATTAACTAGTGTTAGCTGTTTCCTCACAAGAACTATCATAGTTTGGAAGAGATGACGACGTTGGATTATGCTACATGGTATTCTCTTCTATTCCTGGAAAGAAGCTAGGAGCCAACTCATTTATTTTCACCTCAAAGGAAACTACGTTTCATTGACAGCGTAAAAATAGAAGACAACATCATAGGCATTGTTCATGTGCATGTGTTCATGTGTTACATATTATATATTTACGTATTACATATTCACATATTTCTACATATTCTACATATTAACAACGTTCAGTTAGTTTTCCTTCTGATATGGAGTATCAACATTCGTTTATTTAGATACATTCTTGGATGTAGAATATATTGTTTAGTTTTGGTAGTTTGACTCTCTGATTGTTCGAACCCACCCTGAGATAATACATATTTGAAATGTTAATATAAAATCTTCCTGGCGCCCAAACAGAGCAAATTACATTATATATCTATCTATTCTGAACATCAACAAACCTCAAAGCTTGCAGCGATGACCTAGATGCTCCTGATCCTGGAGCATTGTTGGCAGGACCTTTTCTCAACTTCACAACTACGACTCGCACGATGTTGATGAGGAAAAATAGATTGAGGATTATAGTGGCTGCCACAGGAATCTGGTGGATTATCTCGAATCTGGAATCTTTAATCCAACACCTGGAAAGATTGGTATACATATAAAAGCAGCATTATCGTTATTTTCGAAAGGAGTTTCACTAGTCGACGAAATGATACTGAATTGATTGAATTCAATGTTAAATTATACAACCCACACTATTGTTTCACTATCTGTCTCTCTGACCATTTTTACTCATCTCCATTCTCAATGATAGAAGAATCTATGTATATAAATTGGAAAGGTCTGAAATTTGATGTTTATTATTTCTCATAATTAAGGTGGTTCCGCCACGAGACAGTTGAATTAGGAAATTATTTTCGACGGAATCGAAAAGTTTCAAGGGACTTTTCGATTTGAAGCGCGAAAAAAAAAAGTTTTTGAAGGGGGGCACTTGCCCCCCCAAACGAAAATTTCTTTGTTATAGAAAGTCGGCGACTCAAAAAATTGATGTCCCGAAAAGAGCAGCAAAATAAAATTTCAGACCCGGGCCCCCTCATCCCCCCCTCACTAGAAATCATACGTCATGGGAAAAAAATATTGTTTTTCGATAAAACTTCAATGGACTTTTTTGTAGTATTCTTTTTGAATTTTTTTTTGGGGAGGAAGGAGGGGGGGTATCGTTAAAATCGATGGGGTCAACTAGGAGGAGTTTTTTTCTCGCGTTCAGACCCTCAAATGATCCCCCGTCCTTCTTTAAAGAGTCCCCTGGCACAATCCGCATTTCTCTATGACCCCCCCTTTAGGCTGTGCGCTTCCCCGTGGTTGAATAACGAAAGTAGTTTTGATTAAATCTGTCAAACTAGATGGTCAATCACTTTGATTTTTCCTCACAATATCTGTGATATCCTGTTCTAGCTCCTCCTTGTTTTTCATAAACTTCTTAATTTCAGTATTGGCGGTAGAATTAATAATTCGCTTCTCCGGGATATTTTAATAACGTTTTATGTCTGTCAAACTTGGCAATCTTTTGATTTTTTTTCACAATATCTGTGATATCCTGTTCTAGCTCCTCCTCGTTTTCCATAAACTTCCTAATTTCAGTACGAACGGTAGAATTAATAATTGAGTCAACTTCAATTATATATATATATCTCGGGTTCGGGATTGTGAAACTTGTTAAAATTTCGAAGAGGTGTTGTTCATAAGTTTGGCAATACGTATGCCAAATTTTAATGATTTCGTAATTCAATTGTCCCGTGGCGGTACTACCTTAATAACCCTGGATATGCGCAAGCGTAGATCTCACAAATCTGGATATTTTAGTAGCTTCATTATTCACTGTGTTTTAGTGATGTGGGTACGCACATTTTGATTGTCTGATCATTTCAGTCATTTATCACGGTTCGTGTCGTATAAGACCCCACAACGTGTTTTTTTTTTGAGTAGGCTAAATTTATTGAATTGACTCATTTTAAACGATTATTTATTCAATAGGATTATCAAAATGGACCCGAATAAGCGTTCCATCACTGAAGCAGAGCTCTGGAGAGCTCTTTATGAGAATTTCAGTGAAGATGAGCCATAAAGGGAGTTGCAGAGTGAAGATGAGTATCTCTTTATGTTCGACGAGTCCGATAAAGGAGGATTAAAAAGTTGATTACAAATTGTAGATGCTTCAGCTGCATCAGAAGAAGCAGTCAACATTGAGAAGCAATCTGAACGTCGAAAAATGTTTTTTGGAATCGACGGCTACGTGTGTACGCCACACCTTCCTATTCAAAATGCACCAGGATATCAAAAAAAATCTTGTCCTGACCCGAAAGGCAATGCCCAGCACATCCACGGGATGAAAGAAATGTGAGAGATTTTTTTTACGACGCAATGATTGATATCATCATAGAGTACAACAACAAGGAAATTTCACTCCGAAGAAGGAATTTTTCAACCGAGCAGAGCAATATACATGATGTCATAAAAACGAAACTTTTAGCTACCTTTGGTCCACTTCATTTCTCAGGTGTTTTGAAAAATGCACATTTATCTTAAGAGATGTGGTCGGATGAATATGGTATTGCAATATTTTAATACATTTTGAATTGTTAACGTTTCGACAATGAGGACACTCGTTCGGAGAGGGGAAGTAAAGATAAATTTGCACCAATATGAGATATATGGGATATATTTATCCTGTCCTGCAAAGATTGACTACACTTCCGCAATTGATGAACAATTGTTGAGTTCTATAGGGAGATGTCCTTCCAAAATGTATATTCACTTGAATCCTGACAAGTATGGGATCAAAATTGTAATGATGTGCGATGCTAAAACGAGTTATATGTATAATGATCTTTCCTATCTGGGTAGGGAAATTAAAGCTGGAAACAAGAATGAAGGAAAACCCAAATCAGGGCATTCCAAGGAATTACTGATACCACTCACCGAAACAAGGGACTAATCGGAATGTGACTATTGACAATTGTTCCACTTCTGTGAAGTTAGCATATCAACTTTTATTGAATAAACTGACTATGGTTGGCACCCTACGAAAAAATAATAAGTTCCTTCGAGCTTTTTTTAAAATAAGCGTTTGCATTTACGAACTCTTGTCATCTTCGTTTCCAACAAGATTAAATATGTTCTCTCATTGAGCACTATGCATGTTCATGATGATGTAGATAAACAAACTAGTAAACCAGAAATTGTATTATTCTATAACTCGACAAAGGGCAGGGTTGTTTCTCCTCGACCAGCTATGTCACTCAAAACCGGTGGCTCGGAAAGATGGCCATTACGGTTTTTTTCACGGAATAGCTGCAGTGAATGCTTCTGTTTTATACACCCATAAACATTTTTATCGCCAATGCTCTCGAGCGACAATTCTCAAATCGTTGACAAATGCACTTGAAGAAAATCATATGAAGGAGAGATTGACGAAGGAAAAATTATCAAGGCAGTTACGTAACAGTATCCAAGAATACTTTGGCCATTCTGAAAATTTTTCTCCAGAAAATCGACAGAAAGGTACAGGTAGGTGTTATTTTTGCCCACGAAATCACGACAGGTAAGGACGCCATATTTGCACCCATTGTGGAAAGAACTTGTGTGCTGAACATTGCCATGATATTTGTGAAGACTGAAAAAGCTGTAAAGTGACGCTGGTAGTTATTTACTAGATGAACGTCAGTTAATTCATGTTGTGTCGTTGAGGTATCTGAATATACATATTCATTGGAAATATTTTTATTCTCAGTTTTGTATGCTATTAGATGTTAATATTTTTTTCCATTGTTTATGAGATTATAAATGTTCAAAATTTCGAAAATTGATTTTTATTCTTGCGATTTGCTTTATTAGAGATCTCATTGTCGATATGGTCACATAGGACCCCACAGTGTGGTATTTGCTATAAATGAATCACCGTGTGGTTCTAGGGTTAATACCTGTGAAAACCACAAAATTTCCACCACTGGCTAATTTGAATGAATATTATCAATGAATGCACTTAGGGGCAGGCTAGTCTGGGCCGGTACAGGAAAAGATAATTTCGGTGTTGTTCGGCTAAGACATCTGACGGCATTTTTCGACACATGGTATATCATTTTTCTATGGGGTAGCATGCCTATCTAACAGGAAAATCATGCGAGACAGCACTTCATCAGCTTGTTTCAAGGCTTGAAGAGTCTCTAGCAAACGAAGAAATTGCACTATGCACTTTTCTAGACATCGAAGGAGTCTTCGACAACACCTCCTTTGAAAGTATGGTCTCTGCGGCCACTCGAAGAGGCATTGACGAAACCACCTGCAGGTGGATACACTCAATGCTTTACAATAGACTGGTCCAAGCCAACATGTTCGAGGAAACAGAGCAGGTTGAAATTTCCAGAGGTACCCCACAGGGGGGCATACTTCTGTGGGACATGGTTGTAGATGAACTGCTAATTTCTCTGAATAACCAAGGGTATTACTCTCAAGGGTATGCAGATGACTTGGTCAAGGGAAAGGATACTTGAACAACCTCAAAGCTAATGCAAAATGCACTGAGGACAGAAGAGGAATGGTGTAACAGAGAGAGCCTAAGGGCAAATCCGAACAAAATAACACTAATTCTCTTCACCCGGAGAAGAAACATGGGAGATCTCATAACTCCCAGACTATTCGGTGAAACATTACAAGTAGTAGAGCAGGTGAAATATCTAGGGCTGATTCTTGACAAGAAACTAACCTGGAACCCGCATCTTCAACATGTAACCAACAAAAGCAAGATAACCTTCATGATGTGCAGGAGAGCTTTTGGAAAACCTGGGGGCTTAAACCAAAAGCCATGCACTGGCTTTACACATCGGTAATGAGACCAAGAATAACTTATGGCTCACTCTTATGGTGGCCAAAAACAAATCAAAGACAGGCAAAAACCAACCTTGGGAAAATCCAGAGGCTTGCCTGTCTCTGTATCACGGGTGCAATGAGTAGTACTCCAACAGCTGCAATGGAAATCATCCTAAACCTCGAACTCCTTGACTTACATGTCATTGGAGAGGCCAGGATGAGTGCATACAGACTGAAACAAACAAAAAACTGGAGAATCCGAACAACTGGACATACCAGAATCACTCATGTAATCAACATCGAAGAACTCGAGATGATTTCAGATTACATGCAACCCCTATACTCATTCAAAAAACCATTCGAAACACGAATTGATGGATCTGGATGGGCCCCGAGTATAGAATCACAATCAACTGCGGACATAGTCTGGTATACAGACGGTTCAAAGACAGTTGAAGGAACGGGAGCAGGAATACATGGGGTAAGGCCAAGAAGGGATTACATAATACCACTTGGTAAATGCTCCACGATATTCCAAGCTGAAGCACATGCTATCATGGTATGCATTCAGAAGAATCTAGAAAGTGGTTATAGGAAAAAACACATCTACATTCTATCTGACTGTCAAAGTGCTATCAAAGCACTCAACTATATACAGATGAAGTCCAAACTGGTCCGGGACTGCCTTCAAAACCTCATCAAGCTGGCAAAACACAACAAGGTCACCTTGATGTGGGTGCCAGGTCATAGAGGCATTGAAGGCAACGTCAAAGCGGACCAGCTAGCTGGACGCTATCCACAGGGCCAGAACCTTCACACGGGATTAGCAAAAACCGATGCAGGACCCTGATCGACGAGTGGATAAAAAGAAGACACCAACAATATTGGGATCAAACTGTCGAACAAATACACAGCAAAGTCATGGTAGGGCATCCAAACCGGACCCTGACGGCTGACCATCTGAACCTGAACAGAACGAAGGCTCGTATAATAATAGGTCTGTTGACTGGACACTGCGGCCTAAGAAAACACCTTGACACCATGGGAGTACGCAGGGAAACCGTGGAGTGTAGGCTGTGTGATGAAGAGGAGGAAACAGCCTCTCATATTATCTTCGACTGTGACGCCCTAAGTAGTAGGCGACACAGAACCTTTGGAGAGATCAGCCCGGAAACAGGCGTGAATACGAAGAACCTTATCAACAGGCTTCTTGACCTAATTAAAGGCACAAACCTGTTTGAATGAGGAACCACTGACGACAGAGTGATACAATAGACCCCAGCTGGTCGCAGTGTCAAGGGAAGCTCAGTGCCAACCCTGTCTCTGGCTCGTCAGCCTTCAACCAACCATGGGGAAGCATAGTATAGAATTATTTTAAACTGTTTCATAATTTTGGATATCGTCCGAAACCAACAAAAAACCCCGGTGTTTATTTGAACATGAATCAGGTGTGGATTGCTTTCAATACGAATATATCGGACCGATACTCTTCAATATATATATATATATATA
This sequence comes from Gonioctena quinquepunctata, assembly GCA_018342105.1. Lineage (NCBI taxonomy): Eukaryota > Metazoa > Arthropoda > Insecta > Coleoptera > Chrysomelidae > Gonioctena > Gonioctena quinquepunctata. Next base: position 25,571 of record JAFIRS010001420.1, read on the forward strand.
TATATATATATATATATATATATATATATATATGAATGATTTACTGAATATTCATAGTGAAGGTGATATCTTGAGTTTTGCTGACGACATAGCAATCATATATACTGCGAGTAGTTGGGATACCCCTAAAATAAAATGTGAAAGAGATTTCATTGGAGTAATTAACTGGCTCAATAATCGATAACTGACAGTAAATTTCAATAAAAACATTTTTTTACCCTTCACTTCCTATTCCGGACATCTACCAGGATACGAAAGTCTCACTTTTTCTATTGGCAACAAGTCCACAACAATTTATACAAAACCTTATTGCAAATATCTAGGTATATATTCAGACAGACATCTGAAATGGGACACACAAATAAGCCATGTAGTGAAGAAACTTAGGTTCACACTATATAAATTCAAATACCTGTCTCAAATAATTACCTTTGAACAAATAAAATATTATACTTTGCCCTTGCTGAAACTCATATCAGATATGGACTAATAGCATGGGGAGCTGCCACAAATAATCACATTGCACACCTACAAAAAATCCAGAAATGGATAATGAAAGTTGTAATGAAAAAACCTTTTCTCTACCCAACTTACGAACTATTCCAATAGTCAAATATTTTTTATACCCGTCAATTGTACTTCTTAACCACAGTCACGAGGCAACACAAATTCAAATCAGAACTCTCTTTCTCTGAACATAAATATGAAACGAGGAACAAACATAAATCGATTATTCCCCGAGCGGAAAAAAACACGTTCCAAAGATGTTTTTCATATTTAGCTTCTAGGTTCTACAATGTTATACCATCAGAAATCAAATCAATCCTATCAATATTCACATTCAAATATAAAATGAAGAAATGGATTAGAAATCTTCCACGACTGCAGGTGCATCAATTTGTGGATGTTAATAATACATATTATTTCTGAACTGATCGCACTCACTCCTTGTACACATGGATTTTAATATCAAGAAATCAAAAATCAATCCACTTTCAAACTTTTAAACTTTTAAATTTCAACTTTTAATTTCAATGTTTATTTTTATAATACATAAAACCGATTGTTCTACGATGTTTTTTTCTATTTTGTTACTAATTTGTTACTGTTACTTGTACTTTGTTAGTTAGTTATTCTGCCATTTTGTTAGTTCATTAATTATTTACTCTACTGGTACGTTGGCATTTACTCAATAAGGTATATTATAACTTTATTTTTATTTTTTTACTTTATACAATGCGGCAACCATGTGAAACCACTTTCAAGGCTAAGCCTTTAGTGTATCACGTTTTTTATTCGCAGTGTGCATAAAATATAATATATGTAGTATAGGAAGTATCTATAATGAATGTAATGTTCTAAAGGCAAATAAATTATTATTATTATTATATTATTATATATGTGGGATAATTCTCGGGGGAAATATTTTCTGGTAATTGGATTGGGGAGTGGAACTCCATCAAATGACCAGATTTGTGCCTTCTCAATTTTCTTTCATGGGGTCACTTGAAGAATGCAATTAATGCAACTGAATCAAACTCCTCAGGAGATCTTGGACTTCAGAATGGCCGGAGGCTTTACGGTATAGAAGGGGGTGCTGGACCAAATTGCATTCATTCATAGAGAATTAAATGATATATTTTTCAATCCCCAGTCATATTTGTAATTTTTATGGAAACTAACACCTCCACTCCAGTGTGCAAGCGAAGAGTACAAGGTAGAAAATTCTTGGCGGCAGAGTCAAAGTCGCAATAGTACGTTTTTTCCATTCCCCTTCTCATTCGAAGTTTCGAATCGACGGAACGATAAAGGAATGAGTGTGCTGAATTCAAAGACGGTCTTTATAAACCTGGTCGCAAAGAAGCAATATCAATTCACTCCGATTCTCATTAGGGATCAATTATTCCTTCTCAACCCCAATTATATGAAAATATAAACATGTATTGATTGAATCTGAAACTTTGCTGGCATAGAGACATTTGGCGAATATCGAAGGAATACGATGCATGAAATATTGGGAGTAAATGGTCTGGAAAATTATTCATGATGAACGAAATATTCATAGTCAAGTGTATATATATATATATGAACAAACGGTGAACAATTTCCCGAATACTGAAAAAACGCGGATGTAATACCAATTTTCAAAAACGGAAAGAAAAACATAATAAGAAATTATAGGCCTATCAGTAAACTATCTGCGATTCCTAAATTATTCGAGAAATTAGTTTACAAATATATTCATTTTCTCGTGAAATCCATCACCATATCAGAACAGCATGGTTTCTCTGCAGGGCGATCATTGGAATCGAATTTAATAGAATATAGTGAATATTTATATAGTAACATGGACCACAGACTACAAGTTGACGCTATTTACGCCGACTTCAGCAAGGCATTCCATAAGGTTAGCCATAATCTTCTTCTCGAGCGGCTTGCTGAGGTTGAGGTACGAGGCTCACTATTGAGATGGGTGGAATCTTATATAAAGAATAGGTCCTAATCTGTAACAGTTCAAGGATTTCGTTCAGAAGAGTATATTTCCTCATCAGGTGTCCCTCAAGGATCACACCTGGGACCTCTATTTTTATCATTTATGTAAATGACATAAAGTCGGGTTTTAAACATGCCAACTTCCTGTTATATGCAGATGATATGAAACTTTACCTAACCGTACGAAATTTAAACGATTGTCACAAGATCCAAGATGACCTCACTAGACTTAGTGAATATTGTAACTCGTCTAACTTATATTTGAATTTTCAAAAATGCCATTGCATCACATTTACAAGGAATATCAATCAATAGGGAATGATCAAATAACCAGGGTTAGTAAGAATAGGGACCTAGGAATTATATTCGATTCCAGACTGATTTTTGATCTTCATGTCGAATCAATCGCAAACTCCGCCTCAAGAATGTTAGGCTATGTAATGAGAACATGTAAACATTTCGAAAACATCAAGTCTTCAATTTGTGTTAATAATGCATTTGTGTACAGTAAGCTAAATTTCGCTTCTATTATATGGAGTCCTCAATACAAAACGTATATAAACCGCCTGGAAAACATTCAGGACAAATTTGTCAAATATATTTGTTTCAAACAAAATTTCAATCACAACGGCGACATTGAAAATGCGAGAAAACATTTCAATATTAAATCACTATCGAGTAGGAGAATGATCTCTGATATTTTATTTTTACACAAAATCATCTCAAATTCCGTAGATAATGCTAATATACTGAATCAAATTCAGATCACCGTTCCCATTCGGCCACTCAGAACTAGCCACTTGTTCCGCATACCATTTCGGAGAACTAATTCGTCTCAAAACTCTCCTCTATGTAGAATTGTTCGAAACAGGTCGATATTTTCTCCAAATCCAACCAAAAATTGAAGACAACTTTGAAACGACTCATGTATCAAAGAATTTCTGCTCAAATTAGCAAAAGCAAACAACTTACAAAAAACCACTGAATCTTTGTTCCTTTGTCTCAATTGCTGTCTGAAATTAGTATTAGTATTAGTATATGAGTTTAAGTATAAGTAAAATTAAATGTAATAATGTTGGTACTTTAGTGGACTTTTGTCTGTCTGTATCTTTCATGACCATTAAATAAATGAATAAATAAATATATAACTGTGATTGTACGTGCACTTCTCGAGTGGTGTAGTTCGAATCCAAATCATAGCAGCAAAAAAAGGAATATGTTTGAGGTTTGAATAATGTTATGGTATGGAATAATTTTCAATTGTGGTTTAAGGGTTAAGTTATCTCACGAGAAATAAAATGGGATTTCTGACTTCAAAATTGCGTTTGGAAAATACTGAAATAATCTTCATTGGTCCCACCAACTGAAGCATTTTTTCAGCTATTCTTCAAATGGAATACATAGATGCATGTGTTGTGTTTGAAGCTGTCACTCGATAGGTACAGTAATGAACCAAAAAAATGCCACGGCATTAGAACAAGATTTAACGAGGCACTTGAATATATTTTTTATTCGGTGAATACTGACTTTCAAGAGTGATTCCAAACTGTTATTACATTGGTATGGTAGCAGTTCGAGAAATGTTCCGAAGAGAGAGAGAGAGAGAGAGAGAGAGAGCGAGCATACAAAACCTGTGAGTAAATTCTGCCTAGGCAGTAAATGATTTTCCTCATGTTCTCTGTGAGTGCTCACATTATGAAAACATTTCAATAAGTTACTCGATCGGCCAGGTTTTCTGCAGCCAGCTCTTTGACTATTATGGATGTCTCAGAAGCTCAATAAAACACATTGGATTAATCCATTTCAGTAATTTCAGTTCTCGAGCCAAGCATCTCAATCACAAAACAAGACAACATTTTATTTGTGATCAGGAATCGTAGCAGCAATCAACATATTTTTACCATTCTGTATGAACTATTCATATAATAATAATTTTCCCGGTGAACGTGAGCCTCTCAGAATATTATGAGTAATAACACAATGGAATATGTCAAAAAATCCAAAACACAGCAAACTTACAAAATTTCCAGTTCGAATTCAAAAGCGGCAAGCTTTGGAATCTATAACTCACGGAATAACCTACGTCACACATCCAAAGCAACTTTTTATTTTTCAGTGCATTTGAATAAAAGCTTGTCTTTGAAAAGGTTTTTTATTGTTTCATTTTTTGCTTTTCAGTACTTAAGTACGCAAGTAAATTCTGAGCTATATAGTCCTTCAATGAGCAGACCATCTGAAGATTAACTCATCCACCATCTTGGAGTTGCCATCTTCAATTTATGAATTTCAACTAAAAAACAATTATCTCCGACTAAATTCATAATCTTCGACCCCAAAAACCCCTATATACCAATCTCGAATTGAATCAGGCCATAATAACAAAACTCGCCCTCCGTCTTGAATTTGTGAATTTCGATGAAAATTCATAATCTCCGACCCCGAAAATCCTCACATACCAATATTGAATAGAATCGGACTATAAACACAGAGATCATCATCCAGCTTGGAGCAGCCATTTTGATTTTATGAAATTTGAAGGGAAATTCATAATCTTCGACCCCAAAAATCCCCATATAGGTGCCAATATTGAATTGATTCGGACCATAAACCTAAATCTTGTCCGCCATCTTGGAGCGCCATTTCATGATCTCCGACCCCGAAAACCCTCACATACCAATTATGAATCCAACCGGACCATAATTACAAAACTTTTCCGCCATCTTGGAGCCGCCATATGGAATTTTTTTATTTTGTCCCAAAATTCAGATTCTCCGTTCCCTAAAACCCCCACATACCAATTTTGAATCGAATCGTACCATAATCTCATCTTGGAGCCGCCATTTTTTTTTCAATTCGTAATGCGTTGTCATCGGAATTATGAACACCTGCCAAATTTCAGCTTAATCGGATGTCGGAAGTGCTCCAAAAATGGATAAAAAATTTTGAACCGGAAAGAATGACAGAAATACATGCGGACGAAGCAAGTTAAATAAGAGCTTGTAATAAAGGGATGCAATTGACAGATATATACACCATCCATGAAAGAAGATATCTAAACATAATGAACAAAGGGCCAAAAAGTACCTTAATGAATATCCATAAGAAGAAGCATGGGGTTTGGCGCCAGAACCCCCATAGTATATCAACCTATATGGATAATGTCCACCCCTCATCTGATAAACGATTCCTCAAGTTTCCATCAATTCAATGGAACTCAGATACCCCATTTACCCGCAGGTCAAGTCACCCTGTCAACATAACAGAGAATTTGTTCATCTGAGATGAATCGCTGACTTGGGAAATTGTAAAACGTCAAAATTGGACTTTGAACAGGAATATACGCGTTGATACTAATAGAGAACCAATCCGAGTAATCGAGAGCGAAAAGTAGATTCGAAAGAAGCGTCGCTTGAATAGGACGCGTACCCAGAGTGTTAGTTAATCGCAGGAAATTCAAGATGGCTCTTACAGAGCTGACCTCGTTTTGCGGGTCTCTTACTGGCTTACAGCCGCCAAGCTGGCCAACGGATAAATTTTATTCGAAATGATGGCCTACATTTTGTATCACGTTTTCAATTTCATTTCAATATCACACGTTATGGAATAGTTTCATTTAGGGTGACTTCAATTAGGATAATTGAGAAAAAGTTCACTCTGCCTTTTGAAAAGATAGTTCAAGAAAAAACATCTAGAGAAAAGTTATACAAGAAAGACCACGACTTTGTGAAGCCGTGACCGAATTTCCATTCTGAAGGACAGTTGAAGACTAGAATGGATGATAGTGCCTTGTATTATCCTATCATAGAGACATTCTATGAATGATTGTGTTATGTGCCGAACTAATTATTTGGGTTGATATTATTACACTGCACTACATAGCATACCTCGCAGCATCCTTATTTAAAATGGCTTTCGGTTAAATTGCCTGAATTCCTGGAATGTTGAAGATTTCGAAAGTGTCCATCGGCACAAAAAAATCGACCGACCAGTTTTCGAAATACAGGGTGTTGAAGATGGAAACGCCTTTTTATTAATATGATATGATATTATATGTACGTAATATTCATTTATGTTATTAATTAACTACTAACAGATAGATTAACCATTTTATGGAGGTGGTTCGGGATGACTGGGAAATCAAGCAATTTTTCTAATTAAAACAGATTTGGAACTTGCACATCGCATATCTTCCTGGAATAGAATATGATGTGTGTAGCAGAATTGGTGACAAACAAACAAGTCGAATATGTCAGGTCCGAACGTCATTTGTCAGCGATAGTTTGTGAAATTTCTGAATGAAAATGTTTTTTTTTAGATTTTCGCCCAATTTTTCATCATGAACTTTAATATTTACGTTTTTTGTTTCAATGATACAATCGAGAATATTTTCATTCTTCTTATGATCTGATGTTTCCTTTCCTTAGAATCTGATGAAAAGCAACTAGATGCCCCTTAAAGTCCAACTTCACCTTCGCGTGGTGTGGGGTGAACAGGCCGCCGCTCGTCGAGTGGGGGGAAAGGCGGAGTACAGATGTTGCAGAACTTGCAAAATTGAGAAGGCAAACGAGAAAAGAATTCAACAGCGCCAAGAACACTGGAAGGTGGGATGACTACAAAAACGCTTTGACCAGCTACAAAAAGGCACTAAATAAAGCCAAGAGAGACTCCCGGAGGAGGTATTGTGAGGAGATGGAAAGTACTCAAGAGTGTGCCAGACTCCAAAGAATACTTTCTGAGGACAAACATCAAGAAATACACTCCCTCAAAACTCAACAAGAGAGTACACCACTACAGGAGAAGAAACCATAAAGAAACTCTCAAGGGTTTACTTTTTCGGGGCTCAAATAGTACAGACATGAGAATGGACCGGATGCTCTGAAAAAGGGTTCCAGAGGAAGTTCGACATCAGCAAAAAAGGTGGTGACGTATGAAAAAGTACAGTGGGCAATCAGTTCATTCGAACCATTTGAATCTCCGGACGGGATTCATCTAGCACTGCTGCAGAAGGGAATGGAACTACTGCACATAAAGCTCTGAGAAATACTGAGGGGCAGCCTGGCTCGTGGATTCATACCAAAGCCATGGAGAAATATAAGGATAATCTTCATACCAAAACCTGGGAAAACTGGTCAGGAAACGGTGTAGTTCCTGAGACCAATAATATCTCGAGGTGACCTACAAACTGACCTAGAACCAACATCTGACAAAAGTGACCAGAAAAGCGGAGAACACATTGATGGTGGTAGGACGCTCTTATGGAGAGACCTGGGGGCTAAAACTACACATGGTACACTGGCTGTACAACATGGTGAAACCGGCTATAAGATATGCCTCCCTGGTGTGGTGGACAAAAACACAACAAAGGAGTGCCAAAGCTGAAGTGGGCAAAGTGTAAGGACCTCTGATGCCTGTGTAGGCATCACAGGGACAATAAAATCGACGCATACTGCAGCCATGGAGACACTGCTGGGATTATCTCCCCTCCACTTGGTGATATAAGGAGATACAAGGCTAGGTGCCTTCAGACTGAGAAACATACTGGGCAAATGAACATTGAGACAGGACACATGAGTATCATCAGTATCGTAAGTGGAGACATGCTAGTCATGAGATCAGACCACATTGCTAAACGATTCTCATTTGACAAGTCATACAGGGCATCTATACCAGACAGAACTGTATGGAAGCATACATAGCTCAACACCATTCTACAGGGCAAAATCTGGTTCACAGGCAGATCAAAGATGGAGGATGGTAGGGAGCAGGAGTGTATTCTAGAAACCTAAGAACCGAGTGTAGCTACTCACTGGGGTACTCACACTTCTGAATTCCAAGCAGAGGTCTACGCAATCCTTCAATGTATGGAGGAAAACAATAGGGGAGCAATAGGAGAGGAACATATTCACATTTTCTCAGACAGTCAGGTGGCGCTGAAGTCTCAGAATAGCCAGGAAATGACGTCTCAAATTGCATGGACCTGCAGAGAGGAACTGATAATTCTAGCAGAACAAAACTGCGTCAAACTGATTTGGATGCCAGGCCATCATGCATTTTCAGACAATGAACAAGCCGACGAACTCGCTAAAAGAGGATCGGAAAACGAATCAAGTCCGGCATTGGCACGAGCTTCTGTAGAAGACTGGATCCAGGAAAAACACAAACAATACTGGAATTTCATCCCAAACAGGGAACAACTAGAAAACATAGCGGGGCTAATGACTGTACATGCGCCAATGAAATAGCACCTGAATGAAATCGAACTGTTCAATGGCGACCTAATATGCGGATTGAGGCCAGGAACCAGAAACAGTATCACACATACTGTGCAACTGCGGGGCTTTGGACCACAGAAGACAGTCAGTTTTCAAGCAATCAATTGGTGAATCGATACTTCACAGCACTCATTTAGCCAAGGACCTGTACAAACTTGTGCAGGACACGAAATAACTGGAATGGATGATGTAGAAGAGAACAACAGATTCAATAGGCCAGAAGGCCCAAGTGTCGTCGAAGGCTTTGACCAGACGAGCCTACTGAGTGGTGTTCTCAGTGGGTCACCCAGAGGAAAGGCAACCCAAAAACTCAAAGTGCGAGTCCCACACTACCTGTGGGGTGTCGTCCATTAAGGCTTCCCTCCCCCCTCAAAAAAAGAAGCATCTGAATCTGCGACGAATAAAGTAGTCTTATATTGTTAACTGATAACAGAATCGAGCTAAAAACACCATTCAATTCTGAGCAATGATTTCCGAAATCAACTTCTTTGAATGGCCATGCATCATCTGGGAATTCCATTTGAAAAATAACTGAAAATAATAATTCTCAAGTCAAGGACCAACGGACATTTTTCAAACGCTATTTTCGAATAAGAAATAACATGTTGGTCCTCGTGACATGCAACTTAACTTGAAAACCACAATTGGGAAAGAATCCATACCAAAACATATTATTCAAATCTCAAACATATTGTTATGCTGCTATGATCTGTATTTAAACTACACTTCACTTCACTTCAATTGACACAGGTCAAAATGCTATGAATATTTTGTTCATCATGAATAATTTTCAAGACTAATTATTCCCAATATTTAATGCATCACATCATCCTTTAAACCTTCGTCAAATGTCTTTATGCTTGCAAAGTTCCAGATCCAATCAAAACATGTTTATATTTTCATCTCAATGGGGTTGGAAAGAAGAAATAACCGATCCCTAATGAGAATTGCAAAAAATTCATATCGCTTCATTGCTGCGAGGTTGAGAAAAACCCTCTTCAAATTCAGCCAACATTCATTCCCATATCGTTCTCTCGATTCGGAACATTGAATGAGAGGGGACATGAAATAACGGACAACTGCGACTTTGATTCTGCCTCCAAGGATTTCCTACCGTGTACTCTGTATAGAGTGGCTCACTGAAAACAATCCATCACAGGTCCATATTCATGTCAAAGGAACATGATGCATATATTTTCAATCGACTTGCTTCCTCACTCAGGTGGGGGTTGAAGTGACCATGAAAATTACAAACAGGACTAGGAGTTCAACAATTCATCATTTATCGGGGCTTGTGGCCAAGTGGCACAAGCGTTGGTCTTGTGTCCACTGTTTTCACCCGGCTGGTGAAACATTTTTCAAGGCCCCAAGAGTGGTTCAGGATCCCACTATAAAAGGTAAGGTCCCCGTTATCTTAACTCGTGACTCATTAACTTCTGAGGGTTGGTCAAACAACTGAGAAAGCGGTTGAAAACAATTTTACAACAAACAATTCTCTATGAATGAATGCTAAAACAAATTTGGTCCAACATCATTTTCTATACAGTAATGCCATGGACCATTTTGAAGTCTAAGATCTCTTGAGGAGTTTGGTTCAGTTGCATAAATTGCATTCTCCAAGTGACCCTATGAAAAAAATCCAGAAGGCACAAAGCCGGTGCCCTGGGTGGCCATTTGATAGAGTTTTTTCTCCCAATCCAAAGACCAGGAAATAGTTCACTCGAGAATTATTCTGTCAATGAGGAGTGGGGTGGTGTACCATCTCGCAGGAAAATGGAATTCATATGTCCGCCAACATATTAAGCATTTGTGTCCATGAAAATAGATGAGCCTCACCGCAAACATTGATTTTAACTGGCCTCAGCAGTTGCATTCAATATTTTTCTTGGGTTTTTGTATAGTGTTGAAAAAAAAATAAAAATTGTATGCCAATTCGGTGGTTGAGGTATCGTGTTTCAGGGATCTTTTCATTTGGTCCATGTTATATCTGTTATGGGTACTATGGAAGGTGACAAATGTTATTCTGTGTATGTGTGTATGGTAGGAATATTGGAGATGCCCTGCAGTGTCATATTTTGAGGTGATAATGCTTTAAAACAAATTATATTATGATGAGAAGATGGGATTGAAATTGGTTCGAAAAATAATGGCTTTTCTTTTAAAAATTATTCAGTTCAGTTTTTTTAATTCAGTGCATCTTTGTTGAGTTCTGTATGTATCTTGTTCTGTTTTCTAGGTGATGGGTGTTGAATATATCGACTTACAATCCCAATAGAGGTGAACCTTCACTCTGTTTATGGTATAATTGATAGATTAGTGTGATTGACATTGTCGAATAGTATATAATTCATCAGGTAATGTGCCCAGTATTCGGCCATTCATGTATTGATTGATAATTCGTTTGAATTCAGCGAATCAATTGGATAAAAGTGAAAGTAAATTGGAAAACAGAGCTTCCCCACTTAGATATGCGTTACCTCAACTGACTGGGAATAATTTCTCCCTATGAAAATTTCGTCTCGAGTGTATTTTGGCAAAGGAAGGAGTGAAAGAATGCCTTACAAAGGAGGAAAACGATGTGAAGGAAGAAGAACGGGAAACGTTTGCAACCAATGACACCAAAGCAACATGTATCATCGTTCAATGTAATTCCGACAAATACATTGAGTATGTCTTAGAGGCGAAAACGGCTTAAGTAATGATGGAAAATCTTGATAATTCAATCGGAAGAACCCGCTCATACAAATTGAGAAACATAATGTATCTGAAGTGCAATGAAGATCTTCAGGATCATTTTATGCAAGATGATGGATTGCTCAGGGACCTTGGAGAGGCCGGTATGGAGCTCGACGAAACTAATGAGATATGCTTTTTACTTCTCATAATGCCTAAAAATTCGAAGTTAGTATTACAGCAAGTGAGACAATAACAACGGAAGTTAGTATGGATTTTGTAAAAAGTCAAATACTGGATTATTGGAAATAATACGGTCACTACAGATAGTAATTTTGGTGCATCCAATTCTGGATTCCGTAGAGGTAAGTACTCAAGATGTCGGTCTCCCATGTGATCTGAATATGAAGAAGTTGAATATATATACGAACAAAAAATTTGGTCCGTGCATGATCAAAAGTGCTACCAACTTGCCTTGCGTCTGTGAAACATCCGGGATCGGAACGTATTGGTGAACTGATACACAGTGACATTTTTGTCCAATAAAACCACCTATGAAGGTTGGACACACAATTCCTTCAAGTTACTGTGGAAGATAAAACCCACTTCACGACTGTGTATCTATTCAAAGCTCAGCCAAATATCATGAATTATATTCGACGTTTGAAATCTGATGGAGTGAAGTACAACCGAATCAATGATAATGGCGGATAATTCACATCTCATGTTCTAAAAAAATTCTGTGAACAGAAAGGCATTGATAATGAATAAACACGACCCTACAATAGTAACGAAATGGGGAAGAGTGAACGTAATAAAAGAACATCGATGAAAAAAACGAGAACCTTGCTTACGGAAACTGGTTTACCTGAGTATTTGTGGGGAGGAAGAATAATCTGTGCGACGTATCAGCTCAATCGTACGCCCACCAGTGCCTTGGAAAATAAAGTACCAGCCGAACAATATTATGGATTTCTTGTCTTTTCTAGTCTCCAAGAATATGGATGCTGGTCCTGGTATTACATTGAATCCACTCATAAGAATAAACTGGATTCAAGAGAAAATAAATTTTGTTTTGGGGGGTATTCTGAGGATGGATACGGCCTATGGAATCCACAGACCAATTGATGAATCGAAATATATCTACGATGAAGTAAGTTACATAACTGACAGTGAAGAAGATGTTGAAATAATCAATGATCGAGGTATCATATCTGAAGAGAATGAAGACCTCACTGGAATTCAAGACGATCGATTCAATGGAAGGATTCAACAAAATGACGAACCACTTGGAATACCCAGAATAAATGTCGCGTTTCTAACAAATTCAGAGATTTCGAAATCTATACTTCTTTCTGTTCACTTTCGGATATCCCTGAATCATCCCAAGAGGCTGTTGATGATGAGGGATGGAGATGTGCCATTGATGAAGGAATGAGTGCACATAAGGAACAGCATATCTACCCCCGGGAAAGCAAGTCATTGATATAAGATAGGTGTTTACCATTAAGAACGGCACCAAAAAGGCACGACTGGTTCCCAAAGGCTTTCAGACCAAACCTGAAGTCTACTCGCCAGTAGTGAGACATGCCACTATCGAAATGTTGATAGCACATGCCTTTCAGGAGAGATGGGAAATCAGACGACCCGATATTCCTACAGCTCTCCTGAATGCGATCTTGATCTGGTTTGAGCACCAAGGAAATGGAACGAAAAATTCAATATTTTCGCAGAGCAGCATGGAATGAAATGATCACTTCATGACTTCTGCTTCTATGTGGGACCATATGTTTTTCTAGTAATTTGGATTGATGATATCTTGGTTTATGGACCTCAAGTGATGAGTTGATCAAAGCACTCAAAGAAAATTTCAATGCAAAGGACCTGGGAATTCCACGTCTATTTTTCGGCACAGACTTCGGGCTTGAGGAAGATATATGCGTGATCTCCAAGTGAAGCTGATACACAAAGTGCTTGTTAAATTTAACATGGAGGACGGTAAAGGTGTGTCTGATGAAGCATAATTCTCAGGCGACGGACCATATTCTACTAACAGTACCTTATAAATAACTCATTGGGAGCCTCATGTACATTGCTGTCATAAAATCGATCTGACAATGTTTTCCGTTTCTTTTTTAAGCAGATTTCTTGACAAGCCTACGCAACAACTTTGGATTGGGGCTAAACGCGTTTTGAGGTATTCATACCTGAATCTGACCTATAATCGGGAATCAAGTGATGACAAAATAATTGCATACTCTGATGTGCACTATGCTACTGATGTAACGAATACAAAGAGTGTCAGCGGTTCAGCTATCTACTACGAGGGGCGCTTGGTATTTTGGCAGTCGCAGAAACAAGATTGTCTTGCCAAATCTACTTACGAATCAAAGTATCTAACGGCATCACATACAGCTTCAGAAGTTGTTAATTTGGTCGGCATCGCAAATCAATTGGATTGAAATCGCTGTTCGGAAATGATTTTCATTGACAATCAAGGAGCAATGGAAGGAATTCATGGCTACAAGAATTGCAAGAGATGCAGAAACATCGATGTGAAGGCACATTTTGAAAAAGATCTTGTAGATTTTTCATAATTGATGTTGATTATCTTCCTACGAATGGAAATACATCCGATATTTCAACGAAAGCGTTGCCAACAGATTTTATTATTGAATCAAATTGATTTTATATCCCGTGTGTGCAAAGATTGACAAATAATTATGAATCAGTCTCGTTTCGTTGAATGATACATGCTCATTCAATAAATATTAATTTTTCCATTATTTCTTCATTCACTCATTGAGTAGAGTTTCAATCTTGTTCAAGAGTACCTATGTACAAGAACTTGACTTTTATGATTATAACACTTTCTTACAAATGATTTGGAATGATACTTATTCATCCATCGCAGTTTCCTTGTTTTTTACAGAATGAAATGTTAGATGTTATATACTGTGTGGTTGAAAAAACCTGGATATATTTTATAACGGGTTCTAGGCACATGATTTTGGGTGAAAAATTGTTGTTCATCATGAAGTCATTTTTGAAAATTGATAGATTCTACTGTCAGTTGAAAAACAATTCCAGGTTTTATTATTTTGGAACATGTATTTAGAACTACGGAAGTACTGGAGTTGTATGGATTGGAATGTCATGAATGCATATTATCCTTGACTAGATTGGCAAGGTACACAATTTGAACAATTCCAGATCTCTGAAAATCTCCGCTCGATAAAAATTGCCAGTAGTTTATACATTATTCACACCCAGTATAGCCCTTCATGAATTCGGTAACAACATCTTGACCTAGCAAACTGAAGTGTGGGGTTTCTAATTGAAGGAACCCTGTACGGGCTCATATCAATGGCTAGTCGGGTGTGGGGTTTTCAATTCTACAAGTGTCTCGTGTCATATCAATGATTCTCAGGGGTGGGGTCTTTCAGATCTTCTTTCATATTCATGAGTATCTGAAGACAAAATATAACTTCTTCTGTAAGAGTGTATTGCATAAACAGTTTGATGGAGATATATATATATATATATATATATATATATATATATATATAGCCTGGCGTTCACGAATTTTCAATTTGGAGATATGTGCTACAAACAAATAGAAGGCAGCACCATGGCATCAGCAATTCCAATTGTCATTGCGCAGCTTGTACTCGAAGAACTTGAAACCACTATACCGGGTGTCCACGGAAGGTGGCTCGCCCCTATAACTTTTTTGTTTTCGGAGATAATGGAATAAAATTCGGAGGATCTGTTTAATGCATATGACTGCATTCTTTGACAAGTAATTCAACTTCATGCAAATTCCGGATTCACCGGAAATGACATAAACATCCGATTTCTGAATAGGACACCGGGTATATTTTCAGTTTTTTTGTCTCCATATGACATTTTGAATACATCTATGTATCATTTGTTACTATTTGTGACCGTTTTTTTATTTTTTTTCGAAATAAGTTTTTATTCTAGAGGACTATGGATACGTTCATATAAATACTTTCAGTCCTAAAATATTTGTAAAAATACAACTTTACTGTTTCCAATCAAAATGTTTCAGCTATGTGACGATTGTTTTTTTTTTTCAAATGGCAACATGGTAATTCGTCGGGTAAGGAAAAAAGAGCATTTTATCATGATTAATTTGATACCGCACTCTATTAGGTTGTATGAGAATTTTCTATAAAAAAATACCATAACTTTAGAACTTTTTTAAAATGAAGCACCTGTTGAAAATGTAATTATTATATTGAAACTACCTATTAACATATCTTTGGGGTTCCAGATGTTCGACGTGACCTCCATCTTGTTGCTGACAAAGGCGAACTTTTCTCATTGTTGCTCTTACAAAGTTTCTCAACTGTCTTGGTGTAATTTTATGAATAGCTGCCCTTACTTTGTCCTCTAATTCATGTTGTGTGGCAGGGGTACATCATAAACCTGGTTACAAATAGACCCCCATAAAAAAAATTAAGAGACGTCGGGTGACCTGAAAAGTTTTTTAAAAAGGAATAAATAAAGGTATAAATTGAAAACAACCCTATTTTACCTCGCCGGCCACATAACTGGACACCTATTTCCAATCCAGTTTTCGTTGTATGTTTCATGCAGATATTCCGTAACCGCCTCAGGTTGTGTAGAGGAGCACCATGTCAGGACACCGTGAAAAATTATAGGGCCTAACATTCTGTCCCCTAAAATCCCAACCCAACAATTGAAACCAAACTCTTCTTGGAAATTTCCTTCCCCAATCAAGTGTAAATTTGCATCGGACCGATATCGTTTATTATTTCTGTTGAAATGTCCCAAATTAGTGACACGGCTTTCGTCAGTATGCAGAATTTTATATGGGAATGTGTCATCCTCCAAATATTTTCCAAAGAACCAATTGCAATACTCAAGTCTCCTCACATTATCGTTCTGGTACAGGTGCTGGTGTAGTTGATATTTAAATGAATTATATTTATGTTTCTTCAAAATGTTAGCTGCAGAAGACTTCGAAATGTCACATTCTCTTGCGATCTCCCTGAGTGACGTATTAATATTTACTTGATCAGGATATCTCTGTGCGTAGAGACGTGCAGCATCGGTTGAATTTTGCCTTCACTCTCCAAAAACTAATAACATATCGGTTTTTTCAGTTCTTGTATGAATATTGTTATCTTCGATTATTTTCAAACAATGAGGTACACAATAACTACCTACTTGACTTCGTAGAAGAGATGTAAAATAATATGTTGACACTTCAATTTTTACCGCAACAATTTAATGATTTTATTTCAATTGTGGTGGTCACAGGCTACTCGATGATTTTAAGTATTATTTTAATCTCAATAAGATTCTTCATTTAACGAAAGTTCTATCGTTATATTTTCAGTTTTTTATCGAAAGTTTTCTCACAACCTAATATCAAATTAAGCGTAATATAATGCTCTTTTTTTCTAACCTGACGAGCCACCATGTTGCCATTTGAAAAAATATTGTTATACATTTTTTTGAATCAAACGTCACATAGCTGAAACATTTTGATTGAAAACAGTGAATTTGTAATTTTACAAACATTTCAGGAGTGAAATTAGTTATTTGAACGTATCCATAGCGCCCTCTAAAATAAAAAATTATTTCGAAAAATAAAATAAAAACCGTTACAAATAGTAACAAATGATACATGGTTGTATTCTAAATGTCATATGGAGACAAAAAAACTGAAAATATACCAGGTGTTCCATTCAAAAATCGAAAGTTTATGTCAGTTCCGGTGAATCCGGAATCTGCATGAAGTTGAGTCATTCGTCAAAAAATGCAGTTTTATGCATTAAACAGATCCTCCAAATTTCATTACATTATCTCCGAAAACAAAAAAATTACAGCGGCGAGCCACCTTCCGTGGACACCCGCTATTTTTACCTCAATTGGGTTTCTCATTGAAATCATTCCAAAGATATGTTGACGATAGCATTCTGATACGAAATGAAATATCTGATTATGTCATGGAGTCATTTGGTCTTTTAAATCGTAATCTCCTCTTAGAAAGCAATCTTCATCACTATCAGAAAAAATTTTCAACAAAAAATTAAACCGACGAAAAAGTCAAGTGGAAAGCAAAAAATAAAATGAACCTTCTTAGTCTTAATGATAATTGAGCTCCTAAACTAATGTAAGTAACTGACTTTGAGTCGGCGCCAAACAAACAATTATCGAAGATCATTATCTATGAAAGAAGTCATCAAAACGCAGCCGTGCATCTCGCTGCCATCATTTTACGCTTCACCTAATTCAAATGCTGGTTTGTTTGGCGCCGACTCAAAATCAGTTACTTACATTAGTTCAGGAGCTCAATTATCATTTAGACTAAGGAGGTTTATTTTATTTTTTGCTTTTCAGTTGATTTTTTCGTCGGTTCAATTTTTTGTTAAAAAGTTTTTATTTTTTACTTTTCAGTTCCGTATTTCGTCGGTTTAATTCTTTGTTAAAAAGTTTTTATTTTTAAATTTTTTGTGGCTTAAATCTACCAATTACTACCTACTTATTTTTCGATTACTTTCAAAATACTTACTTACCCACCTTACTTCAACTATTACCAGTTGAATAATATGATTATCTACTTTTACTATTTGTGGTAATATAAATTATTTTCGTTGTTCTGGTCAGTTGATTCCATTACTTTGTATATCATTCCATCCTCTCATAAAATATACTGATTTTGACGGATGTGAAACAAGAATAATGTCAGTAGCGATCTGTCATTGTCAACTACGTATGTGTGTGCCAATGGTCACTAGTGAAAAATCAATTATCCCCTATTTTTCTACCCGTAAGGGTGGCTAATTCCTCTTGCAATCCGAGTATGAGTTATACCCCATCTATTAAAAAAAAAACATCCAATTCGAAGAACCCAGTACAAAGTTATGCCTGATAGAATCGGTTAACGGACCAGAATTCAGAGGGTGAGTGATCAATATCCTTCATTTAGCTACCCTTAGGGGTGAATTTCATCTTTTAAATTCGGATGAGACCAAATTCGAAGTGCACCCTATCCACTGAAAAAAGAATTATCAGAATAGGACGCCTCAGTAGAAAGTTATGCGTGATCATACATAAAAAATATGATGGAAAAAAAATATACGGGTCGAATAGAGAACCTCCTCCTTTTTGGTTTCGTCAGTTAAAAATGAAACTGGAGGAAAAACATTATCACCATATACACAACAAAACACCAATGATAATTATCTGTTTTCTGTATTCTTCAGTCCCAAATGTAACTCAAACTCAAGCCTAGCTAACTATAATTCTTTCGAAAGTCGTAAAGTCGAGACTTCAGCGATAGGTGAAAATGAACATCGAAGTTGATAATGCTTTTAAGTTTGGATCGACTTTACGATTCCTTTAGAAACTGATACTCAAACAATTGTAAGAGCACAGTTTCCAGAAAGAAATTCGAAGTCTGGTCGCCACTTCTAGATGAGTGTTGGATTTTGAAAGAACAAAAGGGTAGACACTGAGTTTCAGTTGAATGGCACTTCTCAAGGGAATATTAGGTTTCTTCGAAAAAATGATAGTGCTAGTGGAAATGGGTTTCAACAGGTTATGCAATATGAACAGTATCACAGTGATTATAGCCTCAGTATGTCATGATTATTGGATATGAACACATTTTAAAATAAAAAGGAATAACATTGAAAGAAATGAAAATATGAATATCAAAGTAGAACTGGAGATAATATTGGATGAAAGAATTGGGAGATTTCGAAAAAAAAATCCTTATTCGGACAGTTATATTTCCAATTCAGTCATCAACCAACCAAGTAAATTAGGAATTTTGACATTTTATTGACATTGCATCATCCCGAAATTATGAAACTGTTTCATACCAAATAATTCAGTATAAAACCCACGATCCTTGATTTCGTGTTTTGGTTCCTGAATGATTTGGTCCCAACCATTTGAAAGCTGAAGATTGACAAAATAATCATCATATGCTTTAATTGATATTAATTAATATTCTGTTAATTCGGTTCAAAAATCTGCAACATATATTTCTCTTATCAATGACCTTAACAGGTGGAATTATAATGAAAAGGATGTGTCACAAGACCCCCCCTTTCAATTTATTTTTTTTCCCAGGTGGCGCCCAGTCGCCATCTTGAAAGTTTCATCTGTCAATTTTACTCAAAAATAAAGTATTCATGCATCAATTTCATTATCCCAAGTTTCAATTTTTTGAGTTGACCCGTTCAAAAAATGAAAGGGGGGGACAGTAAAGAAAAGCACTATCCGTTGAAGAAAGATTCATCAAAATCGGACTACTCTGTGAAAAGTTATGCGGGGTCATTCATGAAATAGTATGTTATGCAACGATCATGTAATAATAGCCATTACATGATCGTTGCATACACATTTTTTTCTTCAACCAATGAATAATAGAATAAAAAGAAGAATTCCTTGTGGTGTACAAGATAATTTTCCATTGCCGACATACTCATAGGTACTTTTGACGCGTTGTAATTGATGTGATAGATAAAATTATTCGACTACCTGTTCAAAATATTAATTTAACAATGGATGACTGAGGTCAACAAGGCCATCAAATAAATATTGGGATCCTTTCTGTTAATTGATTTCTGAGATTTTCAGGAGGTGAGTACACGATCTTTCACCTGCAATAACTTTCTAGTAATGAGGTTGGTAGCAAGTGTAATTCGATGTTTGTATTATCAGTTATAATACCACAAGAGAGTGAGAATAAAGTTAAAATAATTCGACAGATTTTCGAAAACTTATTGCCAGGCAATAGGAACGGGAGACCAACGGGCTCGAGTGGCTATTGCCAATGGCAAGTTTGAGAAAGAAATCTGGAGAATTATTTTCTACTTTATCGAACTCTCTTGTGGTATTCTATAGATTCTTTTTCAACCGACGAAACCAAAATGGAGGAGGTTCTGTAGTCGACGCCTATATTTTTTTTCTATGTATGATCACGGATAACTTTTTACTGAGGCGTCCGATTCCGATAATTCTTTCTCCAGTGAAATTGGTCTCATTTGAATTTAATAAATGAAATCCACCCCCAAGGGTAGCAAAATGAAGGATATTGATCACTCACCCTCTGAATTCTGGTCCGTTCTATCCGATTCTATCAGGCATAACTTTGTACTGGGATATTCGATTTGGATGATTCTTTTTTTATCAGATAGGGTGTACCTCATAGTTGATCATATTTGGATTTTGAATGGATTTATCTACCCTTACGGGTAGAAAAATAGGGGTTAATTAATTTTTCACGTGTGACATTGGCACACATATGTAGTTGACAATGACAGATCGCTAGTGTCATTATCACAATCATTATATTCTATGGGAGAATGGAATCAAATACAAAGTGATGGAATAAGCTAACCAGAACAACAAAAATAATTTATATTACAACAAATAGTAAAAGTAGATAATCATATTATTTAACTGGTAATAGTTGAAGTAAGGTGGGTAGGTAAGTATTTTGGAAGTGATAAAAAAACAAGCAATTAATGATTAGTAGATTTCAGCAAAAAATTTGGAAATAAAAACTTTTCAACAAAAAATCAAACCGACGAAATGCGAAACTGAAAAGTAAAAAATAAAATGAACCTTCTCCGTCTCAATAACTAAGCTCCTAAACTAATGTGAGTAACTAATTTTGAATCGGCGCCAAACAAACAATCAACGAAGATCATTAAATTACTTTAAAAAAAATTATCAGAATGTCACCGCCCAACTCGATGCCATCATTTTACGCCGCACTTAATTAATTTGCTTGTTCGTTAGGCGCCGACTCAAAATTAGTTACTTACATTAGTTTAGGAGCTTAGTTATTGAGAATGAGAAGGTTAATTTTATTTTTTACTCCTCAGTTCCGTATTCTGTCGGTTTAATTTTTTGTTAAAAAGATGTTTTCATAAAACGATCATAAACACATCTCCTCGCACAATGATGCAAGGTGATGCAAGGTACTAAACTGGTTTTGATTCATTTTTCACTTTTTATGTGAATTGATGACTGACATCAAATTAAAAATATACGTTGTCAGACAATAGAAACGAAATACCTCAAAATTCCCGCGGTAATTTTCCAGGTAGATTATTCTATAACAATGTTTTGATTGGCCGAAACGTACATGCATGATTTGACTTGAAAGTTTACATTGGTTTCTGGAGATGTCAAAGAAATAATCTGGGTAAAAACTCAAACTTTCGACACAAGTTGATTTCGAATTTTATCCCTGTTTTTTTGAATGAATGCGCCAAAAGTGTCATTAGTATTGTATGCAATATTAATTTTTCTTTTGGGAAAAGACCCGAGAACTTCTTGAAGCATTGATCGAAAAATGTAATATTAATAATATTCATCCATCAAAAAGTACAATGAAACGTATAAACACTGCACCAAATTCACTATAAATAATTCGTCCAGCAAAAAGGCAAATAAATAAAAAGAACTCACAAAGGCTCTGCATGTACGCGAATATCAAACATTCATATGGATACTATTTTGAGGGATTTTCATTATACAGAGTGAGTCACCACAACATGCGGAAGATGAAAAGGTGACCTCGTTTTCCATGTGAGGAAGGCTATGCGAAATTCAAGAGCAATTCGAAGTAATTCATTGGATTTTCCTGCATCCAACAATATGCTTGTTAGGACACAGCTCCGTTTGTCCTGCTTTATTCTATGAGTCGAACAATATTTTGTAGTAAGAGGTGTACCTTCACGGGTGCTCGCGAAGTATTGAATGATTATAGATGCCAATTAGTATAATAGTGTGAACGTTGACGTAGTAATGTGATATGTATAAGAATATGGTGAATAATATCTTGCCTTGTTGTAATGCGACTATAATCAAGCCAGGTTTTGTTGTGTTTGTTGTACTTTGTTTTCACTCTGATAAAATGGAATTGATTTGAAGTGATTTGCATTATCAGTGAATTTACTATGGAAGCAGAAGAATAAAACAAACTGGCCTTTCTAGACGTTATGATCATGAAGGAGCCCTACGGCACTCTGGATCACACAGTATATCGCAAAAAAAACTCACAACAATCGATAGGTGAACGCAAATTTTCATCACCATCCACAACAAATCCACTAAGTGGCGAAGACACTGATAATTGGATCAAGAAGATTGGCGGACAACGACCACATAAAAGAGGAGTTGGATAATGTCGAAACAACCCTTCAGATGAAAGGTAACCAAGAGAACTATCAAAGAAACATCTAGAGTCGAAAAGAAACAACGAGAGGTTCAGGAACCACAGATTGTAAAAATATTCTCAACATACATAATGGGTACAATGGACAGGATCAGTAGAATTTTTCACCGACACAATATCCTTACAACGTACAATAAGATCTACCGGAATCTACCCACAGAAATCCCAGAGACTAGAGTGCCAAGAAGTCTATGAAATACCAGGTGGAAAATCGTACATAGGCCAAACGAACAGAAGAATGTTCCAACATTTACTAACAACATGACACAGCATAAACTTCAATGATACTCGGACATTGGCAAGTGATAAGAATTTCCACTCAAAAACAACGAGAGAAGCCATCGAAATCGAAAAACGACCACATAGTATTATCAAAAGGGATGACTGTCAAAGACTACCAACCATATGGCGATCTATCTTGACCCACCGACAAATTAATCAACAAAAAAATATTTCAACAAATCAAAAAAATATCAAATAAAAGGGGCATACAGAGTCAACAATAATTATAATGCTCATGAATGGTAATTCACCACGAGTTTTCTTTTTTGAGAGTTATAATTGTAGAGCTCATGAAGCTGTATCAAAAGTCCTATAAGTCGCCAATATTGGTAAGAAAATTAAAGATTGAGATTTTTTTTTTTCAACAGCCGCCATTTTGGAACCACAGGACCGATTTGAATTGATAGTATTTTTGGGTTTTGGAGACCATTATCGGCAAATATATATATATATATATATATATATATATATATATATATATTTTTTTTTGAGAATTTTGTTGTGATGACGGGACCAATAGGTAGTTTTTCTATTGAACTTACCTGGCCAAAACCCATATTGATATTCTGATAATATTTCTAATAAAAAAAAATATAGATATATTTTTCGATCACTGTTGGAAATGCTATTGGTTGAAAGTCACCCATGAAACTGGAATCCCCCTTTCCACTGAACCTATTACAGAGTATTCGATTCGCAATGAATGCTAGCGGTTTGACGCTGCACTACTTTTATTCATTGGATATACAGTCTTTCTATGTTTCATTCATAATAATAGTTTTCGTCGAATAATCATTGAAAATATTTGAACAATGTCGAGGAATTTCTTTACAGGGTTAATATATTGTGACATGGCAGAAAGTTGTATGGCATAATTGTTATAATTTATACTTTTCTTTTCATCAAACTTGCCAAACTGTGATTTGTCTCTGACAATACGTTGAGCATTTTTCCCCCAACATTGTCTTATGAAATTTTTTTTCGAAATCTTCAAAACTATATTTTTTTTCTGACTATTAAACCAAATACAGGGTTGATTAATTAAATATTGTCTAATAATTCATTTTAACCTCTCTATCGAAGTTATATTTCTTGTTTTATCTTTTATTATTTTAATAAAGGTTATTAGATGCAAATTTCTTATATGTATTAACATGATGAAGGCTGATTGATTGGAAAACTGATACACCTGTTTCGATTACTAACTTGCCTACGTTACATTGGTGAGAAACACTCATTATACGAGCCACGAATCGCACTTGAATGCTTTTTTCTGACTGCAATAGACAAGTGGCTATTATTTTCTAACTTGAATATTCCTATAGTTCTGAAACCAAAATATCTCAAAAGAGTTTTTTACTTGAAATACGTGCGATCATTTGTTGCAATCTGAACCAGTAAAAACTGTATTTCCCGAACGAGAATTAATTTCTGCGGACCTAAAGAATCAGTTCAAAGTGAGGTAGATTGAAACGAACAAAAAACTTTACGCTTTTCGCGAAAGTACAAGATATGTGTCTGTAGGAGAATTATTGAGAAAACGCTCGAGCTTTGATCCGCCTTCTTGTAGTTTTTGTAGGGCTGCTTGGAGTGAAACGATAAAAAGTGCGATGGATGGGTCTTGGGAAGAATCAGAAATCAGATCGAGTTGAACTTGATTCGCTGCATTTACAGAATGGAGGATGAAGTGAGAATAATCTCATTTGAGAGGTCTGAAATGTCTCTTTGATATTCATACTACTACTGTCGTGAACTTTTCGTAGTCGCTGACAGTTTATGGAAAGTATATTGAACATTATAATAGTGATGTAGGTGTGACGAAAAGTTTCCATGAGCTATGTGATGATGGAATTAAATAGACCAATTCGAATATTAGATATTATCCGACAAATAGCATTCAAATCTCAATTTCAGAAGATTTATAACATTTTACATTATAGTGGGCAGATATTCCACGATATGAATCGATGTCACCAATTTTATTGAATGAGACTTCATTCATGAGAATGCGATTAGATATTTCTCTTTAGAATGCACGGAAGAGAAAAACACAGCTTCGGCTGAACGTCATAAAGGTATGACATTCCCAATTTAAAATTTGATTTGAATTGGACGTTTTTCATCTTGTCTGTTTCAGTCGTCATTACAGTCGATACGTATTCTACTCCTATTATGATAGAGTAGAAGTGAATTGAATATTTATTTCATAGTTCATCTTTCAATTTGGTTGTTTTACGTGTTGATGAAAAATTGATCTTAACATCCTATGGAATACACACTGAAATTTTTCGTCTGTTATACAGGGTGTGATCTGATTAATCGCACACCTGTGAATTTTCATGCCTCCATGAGTACAGAAAAACTTTCAAGCATAAGAAACCACAAGTTATTAATAAATATGAACTCTACATAATTCACTGGGAATGAAAATTAATTCATCAAATTAATAAAGAAGGGCAGTAAAAATAGATAAACCCGGAATGCATATACCCCGGAGCTATTGACAACTCATCACCCTTCGAGTTACATATATCTAAGGAATTCCATTAGTAATCAAACAAACTATAAATTATTGGATTTGACAGCCCATTGAATGCAATACGACTTCAAAATAGATAAATCACTATTTTTTTTACATTCTTCCGGCAACAGTAACGAGCCATTAATTACTAAGACAGTGATTTATTATGACAGGAAGAAGATAACTAATGTTAGGAATGTGACCCGCGAACGATCCATGAAAAGGGAAGGTGATATAAAAGCGCGACCACGCGAACAAACGATGATGATTCGGTGAACAGACGTCGTTCAAGTAACTCCGAGGAGTTTAACTGTCATTAGTTCACCATGTAGTGCAATAAAGATGAGAAGTGTCTGAATATAATCATCTTGCAGTGAAATTGCGAAACTATTGAGCATGAACATTCCAATCAAGTCAATCCGGAACTGCACGGGTAATGACTTCACAAAGGGAATACACAGTAAAACAGTATTTACCATTGATATAAATAATGATATCAATGCTTCAAGAACGAGATAAGACAACAGAAACCTCTGAAAGATAGTCTCTGCTCTCATAGAAAAACATCACCAATACAACTGCAGTCTAATATACAGTGCGAAATAAAAGTAAATGAACAACTTTCGCGGAAATGATTGAAATAGTAATACAATTAAACTAATATCGTGTAAATCAAATATCGAGTGGATAAGTGTTGAAATCTGGTGGTATGGAGTAAGGTCATATATTTTTCCTGGATTTATGTTTTGGCAAATTGAATCATTTATATTTTTTACGCGTTTTTAAATATATCTCCATATTTTGTTTCCATATTTTTCAAATAATAATTATCAATAATGGTTTTAACGAATGATGGAATTTTTACTTATATTCCGTCCACTTGACTTTGAGACTGACAAAACCGACTTGATGTAAACTCTCCACTGTTCTTGGATTGTATCATTTTATCAGTATATAGAACGGATGGAAATGTTTTGTAACTATTATAAAATATATATATATATATATATATATATATATATATATATATATATATATATATATATATTCTAATGCTTCTCCAAGTGCATTATTTGACAATCTTCCCAAAATCGGTTCGTGCTTCTATCTAAATGTTCCACATTCCCAAGACTGGGAGAAAGAGATATCTCTTGAAGCCGCTCTCGAAAAATGATCTCGGTTCAATTATTCCCAAGAAATTGATGCTTCCTATACGTCAAAGTAATTACTTTGACGATCAACTTTACAAAGGAGGATTATTCAAGTATAAGGACACTATATTTGAGATTTCCTTAGCGTTTATTGGTCTTTCCTTGAAGGAGTGATTGAAGGCCAGTGGCGTAACAGAATGACGATTGTATAATGCCATTTCATAACGGATCACAGTGGTTATGAATCTGAAAAAAAAATTGAAAACATGTTTTGTTCTTCGTGAAATTCGACAAAATTTCTGGTGACCCACTCAGAGAAAAACTTTGGCAATTAAATAAGATAGAAAGTTTAACTGATTGTGTGGTAAATGTACACATTGCGGGCTGCCTGAGATAGATATTCAATGTCAAAGTGAAGAAAACAACTAACCTTGTTATATCCAAACTGGTGATGAAGTCAGAACGGGTTGACTTCATATTCTGCTTTGAGGCACCCATCATAATTATCACAGTCACTTATAAGGAACAAACGTTTCCAAGCAACATCCTCGCATGCACGTTTTACAAAGCTGTCTATGAACGAAAGTTTGTTGGATTCTACTAGTGTTTTCCCATTGGCTGGTGAATGGAAGATCCTAATTAGCAACCAATCAGAAAACAGTACGCGATGTGCAGGCGAATTAATTTTAACATTATTGTCAGAATCAGAAAACACTAGCCTGATCTAACAGACTTTTGTTCGCAGATAGCTCTGTAAACCCTGCAGGCGTGAATCTTGCTTGACAACAGTGTTCAGTTCACGTGTTCTGAATGTCTGAATCACTACAATGGTCGTGATATCATTTTTCAAAATAATATTCAATTACGAATGTTTCTCTTTTCAATAGTGTTTGTGTTGTTTGTTTCTTAAAATTGACTGTGATAATTATGATAAGTGCTTCAAACCAGAGTATGAAGTCAACTAGTTCTGAATTCATCACCAGTTTGAATATAACAAGGTTCGTTGTTTTTTTTTCACTTTGAAATTGAATAACTAGCTCAGGCAGCCTGCAATGTGTACAGTTACCACAAAATCAGTTCAACATTCTACCTTATTGAAATGTTTATTGCATTGCCTAAGTTTTTCTCTGAGCAGGTCATCTAAAATTAGGCGGGAGGTATTACCCAAAATTTTGCCGGATTTTACAACAAAACATGTTTTGAATTAAAAAAAACAGATTTTTAATCATTTCGTTATACACTCGTCATTCACAGGTGTGCAGGTGTGCAAGATGTAAGATTATACCCTGTATATACAGTTATTTGAAAATTATCACAATTTCAGAACATTGGAACCAGTATTATAATGTTTATTATTTTCTACGATTGAAAATTCTATTCGTTTGGCAATAATCAATGTGAACCCATTTAATATTGCAAAACATTAGAAACATTTTGTTGGATATTTTCTTCTGACGAAATTTCATTCGACCTCATTGATACAAGAATTTCGGATACATGCCAAGCAACTATGGTTACTAACCTCTTCAAACTTGTAATATCTCAACCGGAGTCGATCAACATTGTCGCTGAAGAACGACGAAAGCAGTGTCCGACTTGTTATGTCAAAATCTAATAAATAGCAAATATTTTATCGATTTCTCCAAATTGATATTCTCCTACTACTTTTCTACAACTTTTATGTTTTGGTATTCATGAAAATCATACGCTCATTGCGTTTATTCGGTCTCAACTCACATGACATTTGAGCATACGTTAGTCAGGTATGAAATTAACAGCTTAGACTGTAGATCTTCAATATCTATTAGGGTCATTTGAACAACGTAGCGAACTCAATAATTTCTGAAAAGCGTTTTTCACAAATTTTACCAATGTGAAAACTTCATTTGTAATTTTTTCGATCTTCTGAAAGCGCGCGAGGAAATTATACAACGCTAAAATATCAACGACCGAAGAAAAGAGGGAAGTACTATGTTCAGTATTAAAAAGAGAAAATTATAATTTCCTTATGATGACATACCCAAAAAATAAATATATTACTACTTGCATGTCACTATCACTAGAACTGCGAACATTTGGTGAAATATGTGGGAAAATTTCTGACCCTCATGATGAAATAAACCGGATAATATCAAACAAAATTATGATGGGCTGAATCAACATTCATTTGTATCAATATATGGAATCTATTTTCGATCACCATCTTGCGAATTATTCTTCAAATATTAGAAAGGATAAACAGCCTATTTGATCATTTCTTCTTTTAACTCGACCTGTAATCTAGAAATTTGAATACAGTTCACCTCAGAAATAATACTGATTATTTTTCGACATTCCTAGAAACCAATGGAAACTTTCAATTCAAATCATTCATGTACGTTTTGGACAATCAAAACATTAATTATAGAGGGAATATTCTACCGAGAAAATTGTTGCGGAAATAATTTGAGGTATTTTGTTTTTATTGTCTGACAACGTCTATTTTTAATTTGACGTCCGTCAATTCGCATGAAAAGTGAGAGATGAATCAAAACCGGTTTGATACCGTGTATCATTGTGCGAGAAAATGTATTTATCAGATGGCATGTCATAATGACAACGTTATGTCACTCAATTTTGATGTAATATCAAACAAAATTATGATGGGCTGAATCAACATTTATTTGTATCAATATATGGAATCTATTTCCGATCACCATCTTGCAAATTATTCTTCAAATATTAGAAAGGATAAACGTGACTGTCTGTTACGTTCGGGTTGCTATCTCAGTGACATTCCATTCAATTAGAATTATTTTATTGCACTGAATTTGCACCTTATTGGAGTTGTTAACAATATGTGAGATTCTAAATTCAGAGTCTATCTAATCAAAATAGAAACAGGTGTGGTTCTGATTCTCTTGTTTTTATACGATTGATATTCTATACTGCTGAAATTTAGTAAAAAAATGTTTTTCTCTCGCTTGTTATATTTTTGAATATTCAATATTGTACTATATTTGTAATATTACTAGTTACTCAGAATCATATCCTCTTCCATTTGAAATCCCACTCGATATGATAGCACAAGAAAATCAGAGATCCCCAGTTTTTCTATGTTACATGCGCCATTTCGATTTAATTGAGTATAGCCTATGTTACCTGGACTATAATAATAAATCGAATGACACCTCATTCATCAAAATAAACGGTGGAACATGCGTAAATACAAACATACATAGGCTGCTAGAATCATTACCCTTCCTTGTCGGCTGTGCCTTAGTCGGGTTATAAAAGAGGACGGTGGA
Source organism: Gonioctena quinquepunctata (assembly GCA_018342105.1). Lineage (NCBI taxonomy): Eukaryota > Metazoa > Arthropoda > Insecta > Coleoptera > Chrysomelidae > Gonioctena > Gonioctena quinquepunctata. The sequence goes on from JAFIRS010001420.1 coordinate 55,510, forward strand.
AGAAAGCCCTTATGGACACATTGCGGTAGTCCCTAGTCAGATTTACCCACTGATTCCCCCACCATGTGGGCTCGTCTGGCCGTGGCCTCCGATGACACCTGATCCTTTTGGCAGATAAGAATACAGGTCCGGGAGATCTCAGTTGATATACACAATGTCTCTCCACTTGATCCTCCTAGACCGTTCACCATGTCATATTCATGGTTTCCAATTACAGGCCTCTTCGATGTCCCTCCTAGCAACTGCAAGTACTACCGCGGCTACCTTGCAGTATGGAATATCCTTATAGTTTGTTCAGTGCCTTGAAGAGTTCTCTCCCGATCTGTAGATCGCTCGTAAACGCATCCTCTTCTCCTTTTTCTTTTTATTTTGTGCACATGGTGGGCTGGTTCTGGTGAACCCGTGCACGTAGGCCTCTTTACTTGGGCCCATGTGCGCCCACTTAATCTGAGAATCAGCTGGGAATACCGATTTCTCTGACGAAACTCAGCCGTATCCTCTTTGACATCTTCTGGGATCAGAATTATGCTACCCAGGTTGATCTCCCTCTGGTGGACCAGAGCAGGGCACTCAGTGAGGATTTGCGACGATGTCTCGTCATCTTCCAGGCATCATCTGCATGAGAGATCATCTGTGATCCCCAAGAGTTCCATTCCAGGTGATTGTGTCCCGTTAGGAGCCCAGTCACAGTCCTGATATCCTGTCTGCTGAGTGACAGGATCTCTCTTGACAGTTCTTTCGAAGGCCCCTTTATTCGGAGCTTCGATTGCCTCATGCATGGCTCCTCCTGCCATGTTTAGCATCGTCTCCAGTGCCTTGAGGGAAACCGAGAAGGCCAAAGAGGAGTTGTTGAGCCGAAATACCGAAAGAGCATCCTTTCCGAAATTTCGGCTCAGTGTTCATTTGTTCTCACGAGTGGGTGCGTGGGAAGGGATTGGTCCAGCCCTGTGGTACCCCCTCTACAGTGATGAGGCTGATTACTACGAGATTTCACCCTGTTTTCCGGAGTCTCCTTTGTTCGTTGATTTCTGGTTTGAGGATATAGTCGAAACCATTTGCAATCAATTTTTCTTCGTGTGACGTGAAATCTGTTTTGGATAAACTAAAGAATCTACTGGAAACTAATGTTTTGAAACTTCTTCAGAATTTTTAAAATTGTTTTGAGTTTTTCTATTTTCTATAATGAATCGAAATAATTTTTCTGTTCTAAAACCTTGATTTGTTTTATTTTATTAACCCGTTTCCTGACGTTACCATCTATAATTTGGAATTCAATTTGGTAGAGTTTATAAATCAATTCTATATGTATTACTTTCAAATATATGTTGTAAATATATCTTCTATCGAATGGAATCTTCAGTTCTATTTTCACCCATTTGAATAACTCGAACTTCTTTCCTTGATGAGCTCCAAAACTGGTATTTTCCGTTCTCAACTGAAAGGATTTAGGAAAAACTATATGTTTTACTTTCACTTCCCAAGACACACACACATCGCAAGAGTACTTTGAAATACTATAAGGCCAGCAAGCTGGAATTAGTATCAACTTGTGGCTCTAGTGCAAGTTTTTACACAGGCCAAACAGGCAAAACATTTTTTGAACGATTATCAGAACATATGAACTGTTTCGTCAGTGGAAAAACAAATTCAACTTTTGCCACTCACCTCTCGACTGAAAAACATTGTCTGTTAACGATCTCTAAATATTATCTACAGGAAAGTAAGATTATGAACTCGATCTACAAGAAAGTTCAGAAATTATTAATTGCAAAAATTTGCAATATCTGCCTGATGACCAAATCGACTTAAATTATTCTCTTTTGTTGGATTTGTTCCAATGAAGATTGAACATGTGATAGATATAATCCCCATTCTACTTAGTCTCCGTCCTATATTTACAGGTGTCGGGGTTTTGTAAATCCAACTTAGTGAAAACCATTTGGTGGAGTGAGTGTCTTCTTCATCGACCGCATGGATTCAAAAATATTATATATAAGTTGAAATTATGATGATGCAGTGGGAATATAACAGGTGATATACCTGTGTTGACCATCGACAGGAACTCAACATTCCAATGGATTGAAAGTTGTAGCCACCAAATTCATATATTCCTTGGCACTATTTGGCCATAACCGTTGTCTACATACTAGTTCTACAATTTAGAAAACAGAAGAGATGTCTTCCGATCATAGAATCATAGAAAAAACTAAAATATCTGCCTCCCAATTTCTGTTGAGATAAACAAGTTGCGCGTCCTGTTTATTTTTAAGTTAAAAACTCACGATTTAATTGATGAACTTTGAATTTTTTTTCCAAATGATGTGATGTCCATATCCCAAATTGATATTCGGTTTCTGAATGATACTGGAATTTTCCACTTCATACTCTACTTTCTAAACCATAATGCAGTCGCAGAACGTATTAAGGAATAAAGACGTTAAAGTGTTTTCACAAAAACCTACGAGATATGAAAAGACACTTTGTGCTAATTCAACATTTTCCGGTTGTCTCGAGGTATACGAGGTAGGAGTATAATAAAAAATTATTTTTATTGCGCAGAGCTCTCCTTCGGCTTTTAGCTTCCCCACTTCTGGAATTTCTTTCTTTTATTTCAGTATAACTCCGTGTATCCCTTTGGGATAATGGATTTTTAATTTTGTTTTCCATTTGCTCATCAAGCTTGATATAAAAACGTCGTCAATGATATGCCAACTTTTTCATCTAAATAATATCTGAGAAATATTCGTAACAGTTGAGAGTATTTTTATTTCCTATCGTTACCACAACATCTTTCTGGAAATTGTATCCCCAACACGAAAACTCGTGATTATCTATATTTTCGAAATATTGTATGAGTGCAAAATTGAAAATCGTTTCCTGTCAAGAAGTCCCGATTAGCAGACCCAGAAGATTGTGATAAACTTATGAACCAGACAATCCCTTGAAAAGGGCACATCGGACTGCAAGGGGACCGGAAATTAGAGGAGCCCTTTTATATAAAGTTGAGGTTAATCCTGAAATGATAATCAGAATAGTTGAGAATGATTTGAATCCTGCAATAATTCCAGCCTGGAGCATTTTTCATAAGAATTCACAACTTCTTTGGGACTTTCCATTGCATATTGATTCATGCTTATGGTTTCTCCGAAGGATGTTCGAAATTCTTCTTTTCATACTGGAATTTTACTTAGGGCAGAGCCAATGATTTCAGAAAAGCTATACCACAGTCATATGGTAGTTTTACCTGGAAAATTTTCCAGGAGTTTTGGAAATTGGCGGTTTTATAAATTTTTACGTGCTTTTTCTAAATTCTTGCTTTGGTGCTAGCGCTGCCATATTGGAAAAATGGCGCCCGAATAATTTTTTTTTACAATTTCTCATTTCAGACTCATTTTACGTTGACAGTGGTTATGTTATAAATCAAACTAGAGAAAATTTCCTACAATTTATGTTCCAATGTTTTTTTTTGTAAAATGAATAGTTGCAGCGTACGAGGGCCGCAAAGTCTACTCCAATCTCCATCAATTCAAAACTCGTACTGATGATTCAGTGTAGATGAGTGTTGTTCTGCGGCACTCGTCCGTTGAAACCATATATTTCACTAAACAAAATATTGAACTCATTACAACACCATTCTCATCGCAAAATGAGTCATAAATGAGATATTATCAGAAAACTGTTTTTGGGCGCCATTTTCCAATATGGCGGCGCCAGTGGCAATTGTACGAGGTGACAAAGTGAAAATTCGGAAACAGCACGTCCAAATCTATGCAAATGATAATATATTTGGAGTATTTTAATGATCTTCGTTGATTGTTTGTTTGGCGCCGACTCAAAATCAGTTAGTTACATTAGTTTAGGAACTAAGTTATCAGGAACAAAAAGGTGAATTTTATTTTTTGCTATGCAACTTTTTTTCGTTTGTTTGATTTTTTGTCAAAAAGTTTTTCTTTTTCAATTCCCTATGGCTGAAATCTACCGACTGCTACGTACTCAATTTGCGACTTTGTCCGCATTGAACTATTACAAATTCACTCACCCCTTTTGAGTCGAAATTTCTCAAAATACCGAAACACGTATTCATTTATTCGTAACAAACACCTCAAATACCAATTTTGGTGCCCCTCAATTCAAAACTAACGAACCACACACAAACTTTCACCCCCCTAGGAACTGCATTTATAAAAACACTGAAACATGTATCCCTTAATCTCTCACAAAGTCCTCAAATACCAAGTTTTATACCCTAACTTGAAAAAACACCCCTTTAGGGGTTCAATTTATAAAAACATTGAATTACATATTCATTCCATTCATAACAAAGACTTCAAATATCAATTTTTATGACCCCAACTGGAAAACTAATGGAATTCCCATTCAAACATCCAATCCCAATTTCACCCCTTTAGGGGATGAATTTCCAAATATACCAAAATACATATTTTTTATTTATAAAAAAACTCCCCAGATACCAATTTTCATAATTCTTACTTGAAAATAACTATAAAAATTTTAACACCCATTTTACCCCTTTAGGGTTGCATTTTCAAAAAACCTAAAACACATTGATCTTAATTCGAAAATACCAATTTCCATGACTCTTATTTCAAAATCAAATGTACTTTCACTCTCACCCCCTTCTCATCCACCCTTTCACCCCTTTAGGGATGGAATATCAAAAAAATATGCTGTCAATCAGTGTAATTATATATGTACAAACTCGAGCAAGCTGCTGTCAACCGTTGAGGAGATCCTCCGACTGCCTTCCGTCTCCATCATCAGAATAATTCTGGCCCTCCATTATGTTGTAGTGTCATCAGAACTACATATATGTGCCAAGTTTTCAACAGAATCGGTTCTCAGGTGTAAAATTAATAAACCATCCCCTATTTTTCTACCCTTAGGGGTGTGATTCTTTTTCAAATGTACTTTCTACACTCACTTCATTCCTGATACAATAGAAAGGAATTACTTACAGATTTGATGTGAAATTCATCCTCAACTCAAGCAGAACGTGCATGCTGCATCATTCGCAATATCAAACCATATCTCATAGGGTTTTCCTTCACTTTATCATAATAAATAAGAACAGTAGTCAAAAATTGTGGATCAACATCCTCTATTGAATTTTCTTGTACGACATTTGGTAATCTTGATGATGAGTTCGCTAGATTAACTTCTGATATCATTTTTTTTTCAGTTATTTTTCCTAACGGCGTGATATTTCTGCTACTTGGTTTGATCACCAACGCCGGCAATTGTGTTGAATCCTCTGGTGTTCTCAACCAGATTGAGAGATCTTTATCGAGCTCAAGATTCATGAACTCAGGATCGCTATCTTAACATCCCCTCGAAAGGACGGTATATCAATCGTACTCATTGATATAGCGCCTGAAGCTGTGAATATGCTACCACTATATTGATGACTTGCCACTATTGGAATACAAGTCAATTTGCCGAAAATTGCGGTATGTTTCAATGTGGATGAAATATATGCGAAAGAGGATCATTATCTACTTCCGAAGTGCGCTTATTTTAATTTTTTTTCACAACTGATAAATTAGTTATAGTTTATTTAGTCCACCAGGTCATAATGTGAGAGACTACAGCTCTCATTTTCATTTGCATCTGTTGTGAAGTTTTATATCATATTGCACTAGAATATCAATTGGAAGCTTCCTGATATTCTTGAAGTATACTGTACTTTTTTTATCTCCACTAAATTCACATTCGTCAAAATAAATAGTAGTGGAGTAGTAAAAAACCCCGACATACGGTAAGTATAGTGATGGAGAAATTTTTGCCAATCCAACTTTGGGAAATGCTCTCCAACAAGGCTCTCCGAATATACCACCAAATTCTATCATACCAAACATAGATACTCGAGTACCATATGTTATTGTAGCTGGTGAAGCATTTCCCCTTAAAACTTACTCGATGCGACCTTATCCAGGGGATAATTTGGATGATCGTAAACGTAACTTCAACTCTCGTTTGAGTCGTACCAGGAAGAAAAGCAGAAAATAGTTTTGGTATTTTGTCTCAAAAATTTTGACTTCATGGTTGGCGGATTCATGCCTCTCCAGAATACGGATATTAAATATTTATAGCTACTTTTTTACTGCATAAATTCATAAAATGATACAATAGAAATACAAACAACTACGTAACCGAGCAACTGAATTCGAGCAGTGGTGGTTGCATACTATAAAAATTACATGTGCAAGGAGGAAACGCAACCACAGATACATTTCATGTGAAACAAATATTCAGTGAATTCTTTATTTCTGAGTTCACCAAAAACCCATATATAAAAAATGTTAATGCTACAAGTACACTGTGTGGAACATAAGCTTGAAAGAATATTAGGTTGAAAAACTAAAAAACATGCTTATAAAGCAACAAGGACTGAAATGTTGTAAATAATAGGATTAAAGTCATTGAGTCATTGTCTATTATGAAAAAAGCGTGAGGTGCTTGATATCAGTTATTTCAATATAATTATAAAAAGTAAACACGCTTTTTTTACATTGGAGAAATTTTTTTGGTAAATGACTTTATTCTTATTATTTTCAACTTTTAGTTTTTATTGCTTTATAAGCGTGTTTTTCAGTTTTTTAAACTATAATTTTATTTTTGACTTTTTAGTTCATGTTGCTACAAAAAACTACGGGAGAAAAACTCTTCGATTGATTCCTCCACATGAGATGAAAATCATAACAAAATTCTGGCGAATGTGCAGTCGCCATATTTGGAAATGTTGATTATGCTGTGAAAAACTAGCGCATTCGCCATATATTTGAAATATTTTTCGTCTGTCAATCTAGGTGAGAATACCAGATCACAGCTATGAAATTATTGTATTGTCACCGGTTTTTGATATGTGTGCAAAATTTCAAAGACTTCGGACATCTGGAAGTGGGTGACAACTAATTTCAATAATTCCATTACCTATATTCATTCATACATACAAACGAAGCTAATAAAGCGTGTAAATAACCCATTTTTTTTCTATTATTTGATGTAAAACTAGAAATTGTTTCCATCTTCGCTCCTATTTCACTCCTGATATTATTCTTGAACTCTGTATCCATATATTCTGGAGAGCACTATCTGACCTATCGCTGACGCGTACCAGGCGTGTATGAATAACAGCCTTCAAATTCCTGCGAGAATATTTTGAACTCCGTCGGTCAGATCACGGGTCGGTCACGACACTGTCACGTCACTGGTGTGTGTGATTAATTTTTCAACGTCCCCTCCGAAGGACGGCATATCTATTGGTATATCTTGTGCTCATTGATATATAATCTGCAGATGTGAATAAGCTACCACTACAAGACGAGCAGCCGCCACCAGCCATATGAGGACGACAAGCAGGATGCCAGACAACCCTATGTTATAGAAAAATCTTTGTACTTATTATATTCAGTTGCATATATCAGGATAAGTTAGCTTCATATGAGAATAGGTAATAATCATTTTGGAATTGAATTGAATTGACCAGCCGTGCAGTGCCCATGATATTACAATTTCGATACTATATTGATGACTGTTAAAGTCCAGCAACTCAATTTGTCGAGAATTGCGATGTGTTTTGATGTGGATGAAATATATGTCACAGAAGTTTATATAACACTTCCTCTCATTTTTTTGCACAACTGATAGATTTGCTATAGTTTCTCCAAATCACCAAGCATATTGTGAGAGATTACAGCTCCCAAGCCTGTACCTTTGTATCTGTTGTGAATATTTCTATCATATTGCACTAGAATATCTGCTGTGATTTTTTTTTCCGTTCAATCGAAAGGTTCCTGATATTCAACTTGAAGTTTGGTGTAATTTTTCATTCCCACCAAATTCACATTTGTAAGGTAGTTTTTCCTGTTGCAAGTGGAAAACTGAATTATGGGGAACAAAATAATATAAGGTCACTGTCCCCTCCTAATATTTCCTGTATGTATATCTACAAGAAAACTCTCTCATATGTTCAATGGAAAATGACTATTTGGAAGCTATATTCGGTAACAAAATACATGTCAAGGAACAAACACAAAGACCCAAAAAACATTTTACATGAAGAAGGATCATTTGTTTGTTGCATAGATCGAAGCAATTTCTGAAGACTTTGTGGTTGGATCAACTAACAAGGTTATTAAATTGTTTCTCTCTGCCGTGCTTGCAGGGATCGATTCTCTTTCGACAACCGATCTCTTGGAAGTGCTTCTTTGAGTGATGATCTTGTCAAAATACCTGCCGTTAGCGCATTAATAATTTCCAGAGAGGAATATGTCGAAGACTCGAACGAACATACTCCCGCAAAACGACAGAAAAAAGATATTTGTCTTGGATTACCAGTTCCAACAGGTATATCTAACCCATCTCAACCAGTTACTGCCTATCGGAGAAGCTGTTGACTTGTTTTTGCAAATAGCCCTGCTTGTAAAAATACCAGTAAAGTGAAAATTTCGAACAAAATTGAACAATAGGCATAATGACAGATTTTGATAAACTGTCCTATAATATTTATTATTTTCAATGGATAACTTATTTCTGCAGAAATTAAAAGTTTAGTAGGAAAAAATTGCATTTTAGTTTTTAAATTTAAAATTCGCACCAAAACGCTTGTAACGTCACGTTTGAGTAATCAAAACGTAGATACTAGACGAATAATTAAGTTGTTTTGTGTCATTGAATATGGATTCGAAAGTGTATAGGTGGTGTGCGGTCCCTCAATGTCATAACACATCAATAAAAACTCCTAATAAGTTATTTGTGTTCGTTCCGCAAAAGGAAACAATACGAGACACGTGGCTCAAACTGGCAAGGCAGGATTCAACAGCGATATTGCCTAGTACCCACCTTAATTTTTGTGAAGATCACTTCGACGTTAGTTTTTATTTTGTTTTGTAGATTCTGAAATAGTATATGGTATAATGATCTTATTTGAGGTCCACATTTAATAATAAACAATTTTTTTTGAGGTAAGATTTCATCTCGCACCACTGTTATTATAATTGGTTTCGTGCACATTTGACAGATAGTCTATATTGGAAGTAGAACAATCTTGCTTTTCCGATTTGTTTATGTTGGAGAGTTGAACATTTTAACCGATTTCAGAAATAATTCAGTAGTTGGATTACATATGTTATTGTTTAATTCGTAGATGATCATGCCTTCATATTGTGATGTTGGGAAATGCAAGAAATATTTTTCTCTTCATACTTTTTCCAGTGAACATCATCTAAACTGGAATCATATTTTGTCAGGTCCATTCCACTCGAAACACAATAAAAACAGTAAAAATTCCGATTAAACGTTCTTTAACAAGCGGAAATGTGAGATTGTTTTACATTCAATGTCAACCATCTGTCAAATGTGCACAAAACCAATAGGTGTTTTATTTAAATTTCAGTTGCCAAATGATATGGAGAATTATATGGAATATCATTTGATGGGATCGGTGTCATAGGTCCGTATGAAACCGGAGTGTATGCCCACAAAAACTCCTGAACATCAACAAGTCGGTTCTTGGAAAATTAACGCTGTTTGCCTTAATAAATCCTCACATGACTCGCGTTATTTCACTCTCATTTTAATAACACCACAAAACTTAAACTACTCTGTGTGAACAACATCGAATAGTAAATAAAATCACAGGATAACAACCAGTGCTGTTAACGAAACTCGAGTATGTATTTGGTCGTTCACTAAAAAGTAACGTCATTTGTTCTGATTGGTGTTCAACATATCATGGCGGATTGTCGAATTTTGTAGTCAAGATAATTATCAATCACACTCTTGATAAAAAAATTAATGCGTGTTTGGTATTCCATGACTCAATTTTCATTGATTAAATACATAATTTTAGTGATTTTTAGTCAGTGTGCTCATGTCTATTGTCGTCGATAACAAAAGGTGATATGCCTGAAAATTCAGAAAGTTCTGGGACGGCATCAGCTCAAATGTCTCCCTCGAAATCCAAGATTCTCAAGGACCAATCACAAACTCCGTATTCGTTAACAATGATAATATCAACCAAATTGTAGATGCAGACGACAGTTACATGGAAATTGCCAACGTGATGAATGAACCACAAACGGAATCAACTCCACAAACAGTGAAACGGCAAAACGCATTTTTCATCAATATTAGGGGAAAGAATGTCTTTGACTGCATTGCATTTTTCCCAAATTCCTCCGACGATTACCCGGAAAATCTCAAGTATTTTTAGGGATAAAAAAAATCCCATTCCACACGTACAGTCTTCCCGAAGACCAAAACCTCCAAGTTGTATTCAGGGTCGTCCCTGAATTTTTATCGTGTGATGACATGAAAGTGAGCTGACTGAGAGGAAGTTTGACCAGGAATCAGTGGCTCGACTCCACAAATTGAATGGTGAGAAACAAGCTCTGCCTTTGGTTCTCGTGCTACTGAGCAGAGAGAAATGTTCAATGTGGAGGACATCCTCAATGTTCACGTGACAGCTGAGCCTCAGAGGCCTAGGGTCTCTGTGGGTCAGTGTAACGGATGCCAAAAGTTCAACCACTGCCAGCTGAACTGCTGTTGGGTCCCCGCTTGTGTCAAATGCGGAGAAGTGGATCAAGTCGTTCCTCATGGGTGGGACATTACAGATAAAGGTTGACAATTCTCTCTCGGATTCGAGATGAATCAAGGTCGGCGTTCTTCAGAAGTCAGTGCTGTCCCCCTTATTATACTCCCTTCACATGTCTGATATTCCAAGGAGTGAACACGTGAATATCTCCTTATTCGCTGATGACACGGCTTTATTTTCTTCTTCAGCCAACCACTTGTTGGGTGTCGTTTATTTGCAGAATGCATTGAACGACCTCCAGAAGTGGTACCTGGAGTGGAAAATGAAGCTGAATCCTGACGAAACAACCCGGATACGGGAGTGTCTGTCTCTGGAAGGGAGATGGTCGGAGCAGGTCGAGTACCTGGGAGTAACGGTGGTCACCGGCTCACCTGAAGACCACATGTCAAAATCTTCAAAAACTAAATTGTCAAGAAAATATGTACTTCATACTCCCTGATTAACAGAAAGAGCAAACTCTCCCTGTAGAACAAAGTTTCGATCTATGGAATGATGTTCAGGCCTGTCATTTTCTATGCCTTAGTCGCCTGGTGCCAAGCCTACAGGACTAGCATTCGCGTCTTGGAACGCATCTTGCAGATGATAACGAACGCTCTGTGGTATGTGCAGAACGATCAGATATTTGAAGACTTGAACCTGCCTTCCATTAAGAGTTACATCAGAAGCCGCAATCAGATAGTATTCGATTGTGCAATAACCCACGGTTACCCTTTCATGAGGAAAGTCACTGATCACAACATAGATGACTCCTCGCGCTTCATTCGTCCCAGGCACTCTCTGGAACGATGGGTTTTTACCAATTCATACTGATTAGTAAAAGCTGCATCATCTATACAAATGACTATTTTTTCAAAATTCACAAGCAAAAATCCTTTCTCGGACATTATTGAGAAGCATCGCCATGGCAGGGGCTAAAAGCCGGTCTTTAGTACTTGTTCAGTCAAAATTCTGAAATTGTGAATGTCTGTTGCCCACTTATTTGAAGTCGAAAGAGTAAGAGCTTTAGGGCTTCACTCGTTTTGAGTAACATTGATAGGAGACCTTGTTCTCCCATATAATCCAATACGCATAGAAACTGAACTATATTGTTCGACTTCACCTGACCTAATAGCGGTAGGTTAACCTCAGAAGTTTTGAAGTTCCGTTTTGATTTTTCCCAGGGTAGTATGTCTCGAAGGCATTATCTAGTTTCTGTGGAGGATTTGCCAACCTGAATTTGTATAGTTTATCCAATGTTTGATGATCCAATCAAGTACTATTGCAGTCCTACATCACTTTCATCCTGATAAGTTCGGTTATAATCAAAGGCCAAAAATACCATTGAATTTTTTTTTCTCGTTGCCTATTCTCAACTGAGTTTAGGCCTGGAATTACGTTATCTCCTTATTTACTTATTTAGTAAGATCAAACGTTCGTTGTATTCCTTATTAGAAGAAAAATGTTGAGAGAAAAGTTTGACTTGGAACCCAATTCTGAAAGTTATGGAAGTATCTTCAGAGAGTATTCGAAGACTACAGCATACCAGAATCCTGATGTTATCAAAATGTCCCTTTTCTGAGATCTACAGAAATAGTTAGCACCGGTAAGTGGAATAAGTTTTGGAATTATTCGACAAAACCTTCTATTTGCAATCCCTACCCATGTGGATCATAAACTTCAGAGTTAAATTCAATTTGGTAACTGCTCAACAAAATGAATCCCAATTTGACCAAAGTAATTTCATTTCAGTAAATGATTTCTCTGTAGATAATAAGACAACTTTTTGAGATTGTATTGGGATCTATTGCATACGTACGACTTGGTTTTCATAATAGATAACATTCTCGTCTGTTTGGTTATTTATGATCGCTGAAAGTGAAGAATTATTAATATTCACAACGTGAATGGAATTGCATATCTCTGATATTCCCCTGTGATTTATTTATTTTTTTCCAGTTTGTTCTCGTGGGAAAGAAAAATAAGAATTATTTTCAATCCACTCGTACACAATTATACTTTTATCGAGGCAGACAAAGATATTGTTCGTTTGTTTATTTTTCCCTTGTGGTTTCCAGAACTCCGTACTGATGCGAAAGGATCGATCAATGTCTTGAAAGCGGAGAGTGATCGAAAATAAGATTCAATCACTTCTTCAAACATCATATAAAACATGTTTTATTCGTTTCCAATCACCACTAGAAAAAAAAAGATTATTATGTATGAATAGAGAACGATGAAACTATTGATATGTGAGGGGGATTTTCTGGATTGAGAATCATATTATATGGAACACAGATTTATATCAAAAATACATAGAAAATATGAATTGGAATAACGTAATATCTTTCCGTATTGAGGAAAAATATTATCTCTGCCCTTCAAGCATCATCTATTTTGTCAAAAACAGTCATATATATATATATATATATATATATATATATATATATATTTATATATATATATAGTGTCCGGCATAAAGTTTGCAGCATATGGAAAACTTTATTATTATTGATATCTCAAAAAAAAAACATTTATGATAAAAACCTCTGATTCATCCCAAACCTGAATTGCAAACAACAAAATTGAATTTCATAAGACCCTATACGAGGGAGATAGAAAAGCATGCTTTGTTTTCAAAATAATATGATCCCATCACTTTATTTCTCACGGTAGAGTTCAAATTATAGAATTCATGTGGAAATATTGTTCAAAATCTAATGTTGATCCAGAAATTCAAATCATAACCACCTATGACCAATTTCATAGTTCAACTTCTTTTTTTCCCATTTTTTCCTCATTGCCCTGTACAACATGAGGAATATTATGCTAGACGAATAATATATTGTCAGATATAATGATATCACTCTATGAATGTTTTCTCATTTCTTCCTCCCATCGGAAAATCACATTAACTGAATTATGTGACGGAATTTCACAAAATCTTGCTGCAAATAGTAAATAAAACTGAATTGTCTCCAAAGTATGATGCCAAAATGCCAATTATTCTAGTTTCACAATACAAATAACATTTTCAGAAACAAATATATCCTATGCTCTATTCTACGTGGAGTCCTCCATTCTCAATACAATGCATTGCACCATAAACATTTCTTGGTATCTGGGGAGCTATTCCCCGAATACAATCCTTGATAGTAATCTCCAAATGACGTATATTTTGAAATGGTCTTTTCGAATGAACCTTCTGTTTGACAAGAAATCCCCATAAGAAAAAATCCAAAGGAGTGGGTCCAGTGACCGGGCGAGCCAAGCGTTATTGGAATATCTTCCAATCCATCGATTTGGAAATGTTCCGTTCAACCACCTCTTCACTTCTAGCGTAGGATGGACGGATGCACCGTCTTGTTGGAAATACATTCCAGCTCTCATGTCCAGAGAAATATCATCTAAATAATCGGAGAGAAACGTCTGCAACATTCTTAAGTATCTTGCAGAATTCAGTGGTTGTCTGAAAAATACTGGCCCAATAATAATGTCATCAAGAATTCCGCACCAGACGATAACTTTGGAGTGGTATTGGTTTCTTCATTGTATCCTGAAATGGAGATTATTATCTTTCCACTACCTGCAATTCTGGGAGCTGACTACCCCATTTGATGTGAAGGTTGACTCGTCACTGTAAATATTTTTTTTCGAAAACTGTCTATTATCTTCCTTCATAGACTGAAACCAGAAACAGAAATCCAAGCGATTATCCGGATCTCTTGGTTTCAAAGTGTGTATGAATTTTGGTTTATACGGTTTGAATTTATTATTACCTAAAACTCTTCTCATTGATCGATCGGATATACCAAGATTTTCTCCTCTTTGCGATAATAACATTCTTGGATTTGCAATCGTAGACAGCATAATATTCATAACAGTTTCTTCATTTTCAGTTATCGATGGTTAATATGTCACTTTGCATTTTTTGGAAACCGATCCAGATTCCCTAAATGTTTCAAAAATTCTTCTTATTGTCGAATTATAAACGTTTTTACCTGGATGTCTCCATTAGAAATATTGGTAGTGTCTATACAAGTATGTTAATCACCATGTATCATTACAATCTCCACTCTCTCCTGTATACTTAGTCGAGCAGCCATGATTGAATTGAAAAACTACTGAAATTACTCCACAGATTTGAGTTATTCTTGATGCGTCAATAATGGTTTGTTTATAATTAGAAATGAATTTGTTTTCAAAGGCTGTGATCGGCAAATGTTCTGTATCTCAATCATTTACAGTAAAATTATAAGAACAAAACTATGGAAGCTGGGTATTGCTATCAAAGTCGAACGAAACAACTCACGAAATTTCGAAATTCATAAATAATACGTGAATACATTTTTAGAGTGAATTAAAACCTCAATTTTGTACGTTTATGTCTTCAAAAAATTCAATGAAATATTGTAGATGCATTCTAATGTCTTGCTTGAAAAAAAAACTATACAAAAATTGTAATATTTTACAATTCCTGATTGTCTTGAAAATTTTTATTCGTAGTGTGAAAATAAATTCATTTTCATTCTGGCATCATACCTTGGAGAAAATTCAGTTTTATTTACTATTTGCAGCAAGATTTTGTGAAATTCCGTCACATAATTCAATTAATATGATTTTCCGATGGAAGGGAGAAATGAGAAGATATTCAAAGAGTGATATCATCATATCTAACAATAAACCATTCGTCTAGCATAATATTCCTTATGTTGTACAGGGCGATGAGGAAAAAGGTGAAATATGAAATTGGTCATTTCTGGATCAACATTCTATTTTGAACATTATTTCCCCATGAATTTGAATTCTACCGAGAGAAATAGAGTGAAGGGATCATATAATTCTGAAAACAAAGCATGCTTTTCTATCTCTCTCGTATAGGGTCGTATAAAATTCAATTTTGGTGTTTGCATTTCAGATTTGGGGTAAAGCAGAGGTTCTTATCATAAATAATTGTTTTTGAAAAATCAATAATAAAAAAGTTTTTCATATGCTGCGAACTTCATGCCGGACACTGTATATATATATATATATATATATATATATATATATATATATATGATTTTTTTTGTTGCAAGCAGGATATTTACCAATCTGAGTATAATGCTGATCAAAGCCATAAAGAAGTGTTTTCAACCCAAACGGACATAATTTTGAAACCATTACATTTTGGCCAACTCTTGAGAGAAACATTCTGATTCTTACGATTATCAGAATATCATTCACCAACAATGAGAAAGATACTATGATAGCCCAAGCGCCAAGTTGGAATCTTGACTCGCTCCTCAACATCTTCCGACGACGGATAGTTATGAAAAAAAAAATTAAAAAGAATATTCTACATAGCTGATAGTACTGTCGATTCATTCATCAAAAACAACGAAGATCACACCATAAAATGAAATAAAAAAAACTAGTTTAATAATCACTCATGGAATTTGTTCAAGCTCTAATATAAGTATAACACTGGCCTGCACACAATTTGGTGTTACTGTTTTTTTTCATAATTCCCCAGCAATAGTCTGCCAAACCTATTCTCCATTGTTTTTATATCTTGGTGGAAGCGTTCTCCTTGTTCTTCGCTAATATCTCCCAGGCTATGTTAGTGTATGGAAGTGATTTATATGATTATAGGGGTAGTGTACTTTTATGTTCATATTAGAGCTTGAATTTCTTGAGTAAAGAAGCATCTCCTCAACTAACTCTACATAGTTTGTAGCATTGTAATTTCGAGGAAATTGTGTGCTACCGCTACATATGATTTCTACGCAAGTCGTTCTACTCCATAGATGCCTCAAAAATAGTGGAGTCTTCAATTTATTGACGTATTTGTAGTCTACCACAAGGTCTGCTTTCAATATTTCAATACTTTATCCAGGAAATTTCTTTACAAATAAACTGAAAACACCAACCATTTTTG
The DNA here is from genome assembly GCA_018342105.1 of Gonioctena quinquepunctata. Lineage (NCBI taxonomy): Eukaryota > Metazoa > Arthropoda > Insecta > Coleoptera > Chrysomelidae > Gonioctena > Gonioctena quinquepunctata. Next base: position 72,021 of record JAFIRS010001420.1, read on the forward strand.
TCCAGAGCTTCAACAAACTGCCGCAAGGGCAAGGGCGGAAAAATTATTTCGCCTCGAGGAACCGAAGGCTCATATTGATCACATTTTTTTCACCAACAACCAAAGCGTCTCTCACAGGCATTTTTTTTGTATCCAGTTCTTGATTTGGTTCGAATGTCCCAGAGAAAAATGGAACATGGGTATTTTGTGTATCCCCTTTGTTGACTGAAAAATTGACTATCTTTGATTCGACATAGATCACCCAATTGAATTCAACAAATTTTATTTTCTGTAAATACTGAAATCACTTCATATTATTTTTTCATACAAGTAGAGTGGGCAATTGGAATAGGAGCATGTTTATCGACATTGAATAAAAAGAGAGCTTTGAGACTTATTCTTCTGTCAATAAAGAGACGCCAATCACTTGCTTTGGGTATCCAAGCCCATGGAAGTCAGTGAGCTGCTCACATCACTACAATATACAAAATTTTCATCAGAAAAAAATGCAATGAGGTTCCTTGTCTCGTATATCAGAGGATGAGCAGTTTTATCCTATCAATCTTGATGTGAGCATTCCAGTATTTTTTGGGGGATCTAAGTCTCTCATTGTGTGAAAATATTTCAGGGTTCAATATTTGTCCACAGCATTCAAGCACTTACTTGAGAAGCACTAGGTTCTTCAATTCCTTCCTCCTGAAATTGTTATAGCTGATGATAAACTGGTTTTGGAACGTTTTCTGAATGAAAAATTGATCTTCTTGCTGGAGAAATGTCATACAGAAGTTATGATGATTTTTGTGTTCTTGCCAAATCATAGTTACTCCAAATTTCGAAGATTTACGTGAACCTCTCCCATTGTCGCAAATATTCAATGTTCATTTTACATACACTATGAAGCACCCACGCTTTTTTTGATTGCGAAGTAAATTACAGTATTTGTTATCAATTTCAGGTGATCTTTCAAAATAGACTCACCACAAACGTAAAAAAACTTATCAGGGTCGTTAACACACCGTCTCAACTCAGCGATAATAATACGATCAATTCTATCGGTGTTTGAGTAAAACTTATCGTTTCCGCAACAAACTTAAAATGAGATTAGGTAGTAAACTAGAGCTCACAGAATAAAAAACTCCTATTGATATATGGTATATTACCTTCCTGATCTGATCTGACATATATAAACAGAGCGGTATCAATTTTTTCTGTAGACTTGCGATAATAGAACTGGTAGAAACCCTTTAGACATTTGGGGAAAAATCATACTGTTTAAATTTGATGAAATTAACATTAGATTATTTTTTTGGATAGTTAACTGCGATTTCTTTACAATACTACGGATATCAGACACTCTACAGAATTATAGAGAAAAGAAGAGGAGATGGCTTGACTTCAATTTGGACAACAACGAAATGATGCCAAGAAGTAAATGTAAAACAACAGAGCAGGACAAGATATATTCCCATTAACTGAGAAAGGAGGTGAAATATATCTGTACGAAGGAAAAAATAATATCTGGATGAATTCCTTAAGTAGATATAACATTTTTAGGCGAGAAACTTCTATCAGAGTCGAAGAAAGAGGGTAAGGGCATCTGCAAGAGGCATGCTTATTGTTGACGACGAACTGGAAAGTGCTTAGCTGGAAGTGGTTGTTTCAAACTCCAACAGAACCAGCAAGAGCCTAGTGAGAAAAATCTTCACCACCCAAAGGATCAAATGCGCCATTGAGAGCTTCAACCCATTGGAATTGGCTGGACGAAATATTCCCCGCCTTATTAAAAAATGGCCTTGAAATAATAGAACCCTTTTTGAGAAGGCGGTTCAAGGCCAGTTACATTTCCAGTCACATACCGAAAGCCTGGAGGGAGGCTGCCGTGGTATTCATACCAAAGACTGGAAGACTTCCAGCAGACGAACCAAAGTCTTATCGCCCCATCAGTCTCACCTTCTTTCTCCTGAATACAATGGAGAAAATTATAGTCTGTTTCATAGAAAGGAATATAAACACCTCACTGATCAGATGGATACATGCAATGCTGGAAAGTAGAATCATTGTAGCTGCTCTCGTAGAGAAAACGGTCAAAATGACAGCAGAAAAAGGTTGAAGAAGCTCTATCGCTTTAGCTGTGGTCACTGACCATGGATAATCTGATAGTGAAGCTACATGGATCTGGTATAACGACTCAAGGTTACTCCGATGACCTGGTCGTCACTATTAGGGGCAAACATGACGGAATAATATCCAATCGAATGCCTTAGTATACTCAGAAGCTGGTGCACAAAGGTGAATCCTACCAAAACAGTGATTGTTCCATTGTCAAAGAGGCGTAAGTATGAACTGGAAGCCCCAACCCTGAATGAAACTCAGCTAACTTTCATCCATGAAGTAATACCTGGGCGTCATAATCGACCAGAGACTAACATGAAACAGTCATATTAAAAATATTTTTCCAAGGCTACAGCGGCAACCTGGACGTGCCACAGTGTTTTTGGCAAGACATGAGCTTTGGAGCCAAAAATGACAAATTGTTACATCAAACGATTATCAAACCCATGGTCACCTATGCCCCACTATTATGGTGGCCAAAAACCCAACAGCACTAGGCACAAATCGAGCTGCCAAAAGTTATGTAAAATATTCCCCCAGAATCCAGGTACAAGCCATCAGATATTATGCCAGCTAGGCACGATTTTCAAGTGAATTATGAAGTGGTTATGAATAACCACCATATATTCACAACGATACGACCTCAACTAGAAAGGAATGCGGTCAGGTATACTAATGGTTTCAAAAAGAACAAAAGGGCTGGTGTGAGAGTAACGGGTCCTAGGCAAAGTCCCAACGAATTGTCAAGCAGAAACCCATGCTATTGAAAATTTGCGCCCAAGAATGCCTTGAAAGAGGTTTCAGGGCTGCAAAGATCTATATCCTAGCAGTACTAAAAGCTCTTCAGTCACATATTCGTGAGTCTAGACTGACTTGGGACTGCAAACTCCCCCTAAGACAACTGGCTATAAACAATCTGGTTAATCTGCCAAGGAAGGCGCAAACACCCAATTTTCTGGACCGGAACCCTTTTGTGGTATTTTCAAAGCCCACATTAATGAAGAGTTTCGACGCTAGTAAGCTGGCCAAATTAAAACCCACTGAAATAAGTTTCCAGGGCAAATACAAGCGAAAAGGCATCTGAGTCCATCGCCAAAGAAAGCTGAACAGTTTCTCGAGTTGGACAAGCAAGACCTGAAACTGTTAACAGGACTGCTCACCAGACATTGTCCTCTGATGTATCAACTGAAAAAAATTGATAGATCAGACAGTGAACTGTGCCGTTACTGCGAGAACTTGGCTGAAACTGCAGAACACCTGCTTTGCGACTGCCAAGCGCTGTTTTGCAAAAGGCTTGAGTTCCTCGAAGGGGTTTCACTAACGCCCTCAAACATCAGGAACTTAGCTTCCAGGAAACTGGGAGCAAGGAGTTTTGAAATCCAGGGTCTCAAATAGATGAAGAATATTGTACAAAAGACCTCCCAAGTCGAGGTACGCCTAAAGAGCCATATCGACCCCGCTACAATCTACAATCTGAATGCCTGCCTTTGTCACTCTAGCGACTAATACCTATGATCAGATCGTGTCAAATGCTCTTCGCATATCCAACAGGACCACAACTTCGTTATGCTCCTTATAGAAGGCTTTCTTCACCACGTAAACCACTCGGGACGCCATTGTATGACTTTTCCTCAACCCGAATGGCTCAGGCGAAATCTCAGAGTTGTTCACACGCTCCAGGAGTTCTATATTCACCACTTTGGCGACAACGATAAGGAGTGGGGTAGTCCTGTAGCTTCCGAGTATTGGTTTATTCTTGCTAGCTTCATGTTTAAGTACTATTTCCGATGTTTATAGACAGTCTGGATAATATTGCCATCTAATTATCGCATAACTTTGAAAGGTACTCAAGAAGAACAGCGTCCGACCCATCGAGCCTCGGGGCTTTGTTTTCAGGAAGTCTCTCGATTGTTTCTTGTATTTTTCCGATAGTATTTTGATAGCATTCTCAGATTCCTAGCGATGTTTGTTATTCTGAAGTTATTTTTGGTTTTATCTTGCTCCGTTTTGTGAACGCTGGTAAAATATTCCACGAACAATTTTGCTTCCTCCTTGGGGTCCTAATATTAGTATTAGACCCATCTTATGATGAAACGGTAGTAGAGCAGTGGATTGGAAGAGTTGACAAGTCGGAGGAGAGATATAGTTGGGTTGACGATTCCATTATACGATTGATATCGGGCAGACTGAAAGGTAATGCACATCAACGGTTCGACAAAAATACGAAGTACTATGCAAGTAGGAATGAAGTGAGAAACTACATGGGGCAACAATTCTGTAAGTCCGATTCTTTTCGTGAATTGGTCAAGGATACTGCAAATTATGAAACAAGGCCTGAGCAAAACCTTGGTGATAAGTGATTTAAAAAATAGTTGAACTAAAGGTACTCAATTTGCAAATACCGGATGAGTATATGATAGACGCTATTATTGGCGGTATTACAGACGAAGTTTGTCAAACGGTAATATCAGCACAGCATACGGTCGCAAACGTTTTATATGCGTATTTGAATACTATGGGTAGTTCACCACGTGAAAAATCAAGAACTAGCAATCACGTATTTCACCAAGTAGTAGTCCTGAGGAACCACATTTCAAGAAAGGTACAAAAAATCCTCATACAGCTATCCCAATTATGGTATTCCGGGACATGTATTCAAGAACTGTAATACCTGCGGACCATCTCAAGAAATGGATAAGCATACAAAAAGAAGTTGCTGAAAGTGAGTAAAGTCAATGCGATTTCTGTTCGTAAGCAATTAGAATAGTGGGTCAAAGTTATCTCTCGGTGAACGTCACCAGTGTTATTGACATAAGTTACTGTGTTCTTTGTTTGTGTAAGCGAACGTTGAGAGTAGGATGAGGGGTGGAAGTTTTCTCTTGGTGAACGTCAGCAGTGCAATCGGCAAGAATCGTCATATTAACGGAGTAAATGTCGCCCATGAAACGGACCCTAGCCCAATCTGACGTGAAAGTAAACAGTTCGTTTTTCGGGGTTTGAGTTGACTGTTTTTGCCGACGATTGGATTGTATTGTTGTTCACAGATGTTATTCCAGAGCCGTTGTCAATATACGAATTATTCCCTCACTTTTGATTTTCCTATAACCTGTGAATCTTGATTTGTTGATAACTCATTTCTCATCGTGGAGAGGGGTCCAGATCCATATCAATGTTATTTTCCTCGGTAGACAGATCTATCTGGAGGATTTCTTCCCCTAAATGAACACTCATCACAACTTAACAAAGTTCTCCCACTACAAGTTAACTCAACTAACTATCGATAATTTTTCTATTGCACCGATTAAACACTCCGAATCAGTCGGATGTCTCGGCTAAACTGCCATACATACATTCAGTCACACAGGCTACCGTACAGAAGAAGAGTATCAATTCTCACTACAATGACTCAAGGGTACGATACATCGGAGGATTTGGTAATAGAGTAAGATATCGTTTGACGTTGTACTTGTACCTTCAAGAGGATGGAATTGTTCAGATTCGATCGTCGGATTTTATTTCTAACATTAATTCGGGAATAACAAGGTTTTTGTCACACCCTTTCTCTTTGGGGCATCACTGCACATTTCATAATTATAATATTGATTTTCCTCTTATAAATATTGAAAGCGCTGTCATATGATTCTTGATATTCATTTCTGTTTGAGATTTATAAGGTGCACTTCCACATTATTGATCATAATTGTGCTATCCATAATAATGCTATTATTCTAGTCGAGAAGTGAGTCTCCTGCAGAAAATTGTTCCAGGTCTACTAAAAATATTAAAAAGACGTATTTTGAAATTTTTTCTGCCGACGAAAATTTACAATTTTTGTTAACAAAAAACTATTGATGAGAAAGGAAATAAAAAAAAACAGGTTTTTGAAAAGGAGGAAATTTTCCATGGAAAAGTTCTTTCTCTTGGAACACTATCTCAATTATTTATAATTTCAATTCAACGTTGAATATAGGACTCCGCATGGGCGTTACCGGAGAAGTACAGCACCTCTCGGGAGAGCAACGCATTATTATTTTTTTATACTGTAAATATACATTTGAAAATTCATAGTATTATCCGAACACTTGAAAGAATGTACTTATGTGATTTCGTTGAAAAAAAAAATTTATTAGTTTTTTTGGAATAATTGTTTACAGAATGACTCCATAATTTTTTCGCTTCCTGGAGCACATTCTAATTGGGTACTCAATAATATCACGCTGTGAAGTTGTTTAAAAGTTTATTATTTCGTTAATTATAAATTTCAATAGTTAACAAAATATGAGAAATTGATAAATATTGTCAATTAACTTTCATAAGAATTATATTTTTTTGAATGGTACAAAAAATAACAAAAAACAACCACAAACTGTAATTTTATTTTTATTTTTCTAAAAGTAATTTTTTGGAATTTTCAACGATACAAAATGTTTTTAATTTGACGGTTTTTTTATTTTTTTGTACAATTCAAAAAAAATATAATGCCAATGAAAGTTTGTTTATAACTAATTGTTAAGTAAATAAACAATAACATTATTAATAAAAAAATTAATTCTTATTAGGTAGAGAATAATCAATAATGAATTTGAAGAGAAAAAAAATTAATATATTATTTGAATGATAAAAAAAATATTACAAACAATTGAAATAAATTCAACTCATCTATTCTATCAAAGGTTGTGAAATGGCTTCATCAGACATCAAACTGATGATGATGTGAAATATCGAAAAAAAAAAATGACAATTTTCCTCAATTTTATTTTGTAAACTTCAGAAATTTATAATTAACAAAATAATAAACTTTAAAACAAGTTTATAGCTTGAGATTATCGGAAACTGCAATAGAATGTTGTGAAAAAAAAGTGGAAGGAAACGGCAACCCTCAAGAAAATAAACCTTCCGCGAGGAAAACCGAGCTACTCACAAAATTACTAGAAGAAATTACAGATAAGAACAATATCCTAGAAGAAAACAACAGGCTGCTCTTCGAGCAAATTGACCACTTGGGAAGTTCGGGAAATCAGTCAAAAAAATCCCAAGCATCAATAACAAAAAGAAGTCAGCAACAAACAATTGGTGCCAACCGCGGCCAACAAGAAAAACAGAACCTCAAGTCCTAAGTACAACAACAGGTAACCAAACAAAGCGACTTGTGGGTGTGTTCGAAAAATAGTTGCACTGATGACGACGCAAGGGGCGGCAAACTTCACGAACCTGACAACGAACAGTGCACAGAAGAACACACAGAAGAAACAAAACGAAGTACTGTTTTTGAACGCACCCCGACCACATCTGTCCATGACGTAAAACTAAAAGAAAAAGAAAATGTAGCCATTAACCATAAAAATGAGCTGTCAAAAAAACAGAATAAACGCGAAAATGTCACGAAAACAATGGAACAGTTCAGAAAAAAAGAAGGCACCAGACCAATCACCAACCACAAATATTGATGATCAAAAGGAGAACCAGGAACAGTGGATAATTCTTGAGCGAAAAAAATGCACTAGACCAGACCCTATCAGAGGTGTGGAATAAATCAAAGAAGGTCAACTTCGAGGCCCAGTTGTTGCCCAACAAAAAGCTCATCCCTTCCTCTCTGGCTTCCATCCTGTCACAAAACCAGAAGAAATCACAGACTACCTCAACAACGAAAATTTTGCAGACATAACATGAGAGAAAATGAAGACCAAGAAGGATGAACAAAAAAGCTCATTCAAGTTAGAAGTACCAGAGACACTGGTGGACGAGCTAATGACTCCAAATGTGTGGATGAAAGATGTAATCATCCACCATTTTTACAACCTACAGCGCCGCCAGTACTACCAAAGACAAGCGGAAAGAAGACTTCACCACAGAGCTCCTATAGCCTAATACAGTCGATAGGAACAAGTATAAATGCCCTAAAGGCAATTGCAGCAGACCACAAAGACTGCATCGCATTATGTGTCACTGAACACTGGAAAACACTTGTCCAACTGCAAGCTTACAATATTGCAAACTATCACCTGAAGTCAAGCTTCTGTCATGCTGAAAACAAACATGGAGATCAGCAATCTATGTCAGAGAAGATATTATCAGCAAAACACGGGAAGATATTAGCAAACTATCAGAAGGATCAGTCTTTGAATGCTCCGCAGTGGAATGTAGGATTGAAGACCAGAACTATGTGATAATCTGCATTTATCGCACTGATGATCCGGAAGTACTTATAGATAAGTTACATTTTATCTTGAATAACTTAATTAAAAAAGATTATTAGATATGTATAGCAGGGGACTTTAATATAAACATCCTAACTGAGGATAAATATTCGAAAAAATTTGTAAATTTTCTAAATACTTTTAACATTATACCCTCAGTACAAGAATACACACGCATAGATGGAGAGTCTCGCTCATGTATTGACAACATTTTTACAAATATACCAAACTTTACATCAGAGGTGAGGAATTTCCACATATCTGATCATCTCTCTCAAAAACTAAGTTTTATGGGAACTCAAAAACATATTCCTATAAAAATAAAAAAACGTATTTTTAACGAAGAAAATAAAAATCTTTTTAAATCTCTCTTAAAACAAAACCACTGGCTTGACATCTTAGTATGTCAACCAGAAGATATGAATGCACAATGGGATGCCTTTATGCGCTCTATAACATGGGCATTTGAAGAAAGCTTTCCTGAAAAATCATTTACAATCACAAAAAAAAAACAAATGCAAATGGCAAAAAACACCTGAAATAATGAAATGCAAAGAACAGCTTGGCATACTTTTTGTTCTAGGAAATACAAATCCAAACTATAGAGAAGCATATCGAGCAAAAAAAAGAGAATACAATGACTTGCTGAGCAAATCTCGAAGACGTTTTTATCAGGAGAAAATTGTGAACTCTGATAATAAGTCCAAGACAATGTGGCAAGTCGTGAAGGAGGTGAAAGGTGGCAAAAAAACACAAAGATCCTGTATGCTGGAGGGAGACCTGGAGGCAGTGTACAATGATTCAAATATTCATTTTTTAAATACAGCAACAGAGGAAATATGTGAAATTCCACAGCAAAAAGACCCAAAACAAAATATCTTTCCAAACTTCACAGAAATGTCTATAAACTCTGTTACAACACAGGAGAAAATTATAAAAAACTTGAAAAACAAAAAAGTGCAGGTGTAGATGGTATTTCAAACACTCTTATGAAATTCTGTGCCTTGGAATTATGCTTGCCTCTGTGTGTCATGATAGATATTTCATTAAAATATGGCATCTTTCCTGATGAACTCAAAGGAACCATAGTGATACCTGTTAACAAAAAAGATGATCCAACACAAATACAAAACTACATACCCATAAGCTTATTACCATCTTTTTCAAAAATATTTGAGTCTGCGATGTGCAACCGCCTTCTAAACTTCTTCCAGATACATGGACTTCTAAATCCAGCACAGCACGGATTTCTAAAAGGAAAATCAATAGACACAGCAATCTTTAAATTTATTGAAGATATATACAATAGCATTGAAAACGAAAATAAAATACTGGGAGCTTTTCTTGATTTATCAAAGGCCTTCGATAGTCTCAGTCATCATATACTGCTGAGTAAGCTTGAATTGTATGGAGTCAAGGGGTGTGCCCTGAGGTGGATCGAATCCTATCTTGGAAAACGAACACAATGTGTCAGTCTAGAAAGAAATGGGATTAGATTGGAGTCTGCCAGGGGAAAAATAACCCGGGGCATTCCGCAGGGGAGTGTGATTGGACCTATTTCATTCATTTTATACATTAACGATCTACCTTATATCACAAAAAATGACCATACAGCTCACGTAAATTTCGCAGATGATACCAATATCCTTGTAACAGCAAAAAACTTCATAGAACTTGAACAAGAAGCAAATTCCTCTCTTGGCAAAGCTCAAGAGTGGTTTAATAATAATTTTCTTCTTTTAAACACAGATAAATCTGTTTTTCCAAACTTCCATAGTATACATTCATCAAATTCACAACCAACAACTATAAAAATCTTATCACAAAACGTCAAATTTCAATACTCAGTAAAATTTCTTGGCCTATCCATAGAACCAAATGGGATATTCATATCAACAAACTTTCGGGCAGGCTCAGCAGTACATGCTACAGCTTCCGAATGCTAAAACAGTACCTAGACCAAAAAGCTCTGCCATCAGTTTACTATGCCACCTTCTACTCAGCACTGCGCTATGGTATACTGTTTTGGGAAGAAGCTGGAGCTCATGGAGATCCTTTTATTCTGCAAAAGTGCATACAGAGACAAATCCTGGGCCAAAATTATAGGAATTCTTGTAGGGGGCTTTTTAGGAGATCCAACCTACTCACACTACCAGGAATTTATGTATTTGAGTGCCTAAAATTCATGCATAAACATTTTCACTATTTCACTCAATATTTGCCCAAACATGAACACCATACAAGGAAACAAGATCTGAATTTCCCAATACACAGGCTTAGCCTTACAGAAGCAAGCCCCACCTATGCGTGTTTAAAATTCTTTAATAGTTTGCCTAATAATCTAAAAGAACAAAGGACACAAAAAATGTTCACAAAAAGTGTATTCCAATACTTGGTTTTGATTGAACCATACACGATAAAGGAATTTCTGGAGTAAAACAAATTAAATCTCTGTATAAATGTGAAATTACCTTTTTTTAATTTTTTTTTATCTTTTAAAACTAAACATATTATATATATAATTTGTGTTCGTACTTGTATTCATTTTATTAGCAATTACTTTGAAATTATTCGAACTTAAATTTAAGTAGCTAGTAAATTTGGTTGATTTTGTTGCCTATTGCTCTTTTTCATTCCATTAATTTTAAGTATTATTGACACTATTGCATCCAAGAGACAATTTCAATTTCCTTAAATTAAACTGTATTCTTTTTTGTTTAATAAAGATATTCTGATTCTGATTCTGATTCTGATTCTGATTCTGATTCTGATTCTGAGTCATTCAGTGAACAATTATTCGGTTCTTAATAAAATCGGTGGTTTCAAAAACACTCAATTACAAAAGCCTCACATTATCAAAATTCAATGAATTTTTTTTTTCTAATGAAATAAAATTTTTTCATGTGTTCAGATGATACTTCAGTTTTCTGGAATTCTTGAATTCATATTAAATATTTTATGTGCATTGCTCTTTCGAGAGGTGCGAATTAAAATTATAAATAATTGACATAGAGTTCCGGTAGTAGGAATTCTTTTTAATAGGAAATTTCCTCTTTTTAAAGAATCTGTTTGTTCATTTTCATCAATAGTTCTTGAAGTAATGCCAAAAATCTAAGGCCTTTTAATTCTTTTGTTCTTTGTTAAAAAAAATATGAAATTTTCGTCGGCAGAAGGAATCGAAAAATAAGTTTTTCTCAGAATGAAATGAGCCATCGCTCGTATTTTTAGTAAACTTGGGACGATTTTTCGCAAAGAACTTACTTCTCTACTAGACTATATGTGATCGAGAAACATATCTGTTGGATGAATGAAATATTTTCCCACCTCTCAAACACAAAAAAGCATTAATATCATGATTTACCTGCTCCCATCATACAATATTAATTGAAGGAGAATATTTCCATTTAACTGAATGGAATAACCATGTTCGAAAAAGTGATGATGCAAATATAAAACCACAGCCCTGCGCTGCATCCTGGATATATATGATAATTCATTGTATTTCTATAAGGCGGCTTTTTTCATCAGAGCTGAATATATGGATAGCTTAGCAATAAATTGAATCTCTTCTTGTTTGTTCTTCTTTCGCGAATCCCCTCTCGTTGCAAGTTTCGAATTTATCATTTTCCAATGTCTCGTATGCTGAATATATTACGGGAAAGTTTTCTCTTGAGAATCATTTCACTTCCATGAATGCAATACAAGTAAGTGTCTGAACAATGGACGCATACTCTTGGGAATATTTCCATAAAAAATGCGGTGCATGAATTTTTATAGTAAATAGAGTATTGTAAACTACCACATGTTTTTGTTCCAGAACCTATTTGAAATTTTTGTGAATTCTAGTAGCCTCTTAGCATCGATAGTAGGTGCCTGACATAAAAAAAGTTCTCCGGACAAAATTTCGTGTCCTGCAGTTCATAAAAGTATAGACCAGGGTCGATAATTTTTGAAACCAAAAAAAAACTATAGTAGAATGAATCTCATTGGAAAAGGAAGAGAATATAACAAAAATGAAAGGAAAAATCATTTACGGGCGATCTGAGGTCGGGAAGTGGAAGGGGGTGAGTTTTTAAGGGTAAAAAACGGTTTATCTCGATTTCCGGCAAAACTACAAGTCCTATGGAAAAAAATTGAATAGCAAAGTTGTAGGTAATAAGAAGATCTACAACTTTGGTCAACACACTTCTTTCACATAATCTCAAAATTTATGTGATAAAATTCAAATAAACAAGTTTTTGGTTTTTCATTTTTACCTTTTACAAAAAACTTTTTTTTTTTTTGAGGATATGTGAAAAAGTGTGATTCCAAAAGTTGTAGATCTTTTTATTACCTACAACTTTGTCATCTAAGTTTTTTCTCTAGGACTTGTAGTTTTGCCGGAAATCGAGATAAACCGTTTTTTACCCTCAAAAACTCACCCCCTTCCACTTCCCGACCTCAGATTGCCCGTGAATTATTTTTCCTTTCATTTTTGTTATATTCTCTTCCTTTTCTGGTGGGTTTCCTCCTACTATTATTTTTTTTAACTTTTTACCATTTTCAAAGGCTTCAGCACTGGTCTAGTAGTCGATAACACAAGAACCGATTCTGATCTGAATTGTAGTACCACTCAGAAACATGTTCTTTGAAACCCATTTGTGCCCAGTGGGTCGTTAACGACCCATTGCATTTGAAGGCCATGTAACACGTGCTTAAGCGTTTGATGAGACAACTGTACTCATCCCGCTCTTCAAGGGTCCACGTGACACCGACTGGTATATAGAACAATCATTCATTAGACTTAAGTGCGGGATGAAACATACATTCAAATTTGGATAATTCTGGTGGCGGAACATGGACGCAAAAACATTTTGGCAGGTTTGTTTTTATGGACCGTTATATATATTTTTTTATATGCATGAATACGTCTGTAGTGTTTTTATAGATACGTTATTATCGTAATACATTATTACGACCCTAAGGCACATACATAACTGAGAATTATGTAAAATCGTAATACTTCGATTCAATTTTCAACTGACCCGAGAGTGAAATCTAGTAAATGGTGCATTAAAGATAATATAACAAACATTATTTTCGAACCAAAATCACATCTCATTGTTGTAAAAACTGTACCAATAGTAGAAACTGTACCAATAGTAGAATTCACTTCAAACATTTGTGAAATGATTGACAATACAGAACAAAATCCAAACTCTTTTTTATCCAAAAGCCTCGGAGGCTCTACAATAGGTTAACTGATAATAATGATAGTACTGTATCATTGATATTGCAAATATCCAATCAGTCAGAAATAAAATTGATGACCTTTCAATATTCATGGAAGCACAGGCTATGCCAACATTTGTTTTACTGACAGAGCATTGGCTGTTCAACAATGAACCTTGTTACATTCCAAATTATGCTATAGTTGCAAAGAGCTGTAGAAATCAATATAAAAATGGTGGAACTATGATTCTTATAAATGGAAAATTTATCAACGACCTTAGGCCTATTGCCATAGATATATATGACTCTCTAATTGTTGAAAAAGAGTTTGAATTTTCTCTTGTGCATGAGTGTAAGCATAATGTATTTATCATTTGCCTTCACAGAGCACCCGCCTCTGATGTAAATGCTTTTTTAGAACGAATGGAAGCTCTTTTATCTAAGCTACCATTTAATTGCAATATTATACTAGCATGCGATTTGAATGTGAACTTTGCTGAAAATTCTTCAGATACCCAAAACTTGAAGATTTTGTTATCCTCCTTCAACCTTATAATGCATGTTCAACATCCTACACGTATCTCTAATCAATCTGCTACTATAATTGATTATATGTGCTCAAATTTGAATGAGCAGAGTATTAGTTGCTGTACTACTCCTGCAGGCCTCTCAGACCATGAAGCGATTCTTTCCAAATCCAACTTCAAATTTGAACAAAATGAAAGAAAATATAGATACGGTAGAATTTATAGTGCAAAAAATTATAAAAAATTACGTGAAAAATGCCAGTTGACATCATGGGACTCTGTTACAAACTCTGAAGAACCTATCAATGCGTTCCATAACTACCTAAAAAATATATTTGGGGATTGTTTTCCATTAAGAAAGTTGAAAATAAAAAATTGAAAACCTTGGGTAACAAAAGGAATGAAAAAATCTGCCCAGAACTTAAGGTCTCTACATATTATAACGAAGCATGTACATAGTGATTTTCTCTTATCCTATTTTAATTCCTACAAACGAATTTATAGGCGAGTCATCAATAATGCCAAAGAGATATATTACAATGAAAGAATAAATAGTTCTCGGAACAAAACAAGAGAAAACTGAAAAATAATAAATGAACTAAGAGGTAAAGGCAACTCAATATCGCGAAATATTAATATCGATCCAGACATTCTAAACAACTTCTACTGCTCAATAGGTCATAAACTAACATCCAGTTTGAATCCACAGAAGGATCCTTTAGACTAGCTAATGTTTGTTAGCACTGCAGAAAACTTTCACTTGGAAGACACTAATATAATTGAGCTAAAAGATATCCCCAAGGAAATAACTAATAAAACCACATCAGGTATAGATGGATTAACAGTAAACATTTTTCAAAATCTGCCTGACTTTGTTCTTCACATTCTGGTGGATGCAATCAACAAATCTTTCAGAACAGGAAAATTCCCATCTTGCTTGAAAGAAGCAGTTGTGATGCCTCTCCATAAGGGCGGTGACTCAGACGAACCCGCGAATTACCGACCGATTTCACTTCTGTCGACATTATCAAAAATTATAGAAAAATTAGTAAAAAGAAGAATGATGAAACATCTCATAAATAATAATACAATGAACCAATTTCAATATGGATTTTAAAGCGGAAAAAATACAGATGATGCAATCTTCTCGTTTCTAGAAAATACTTACATTGTAACGAATTTTTCGTTACGTCCTTACACATAACCAATTTCTCATAACTTTTCCGGTTATCTTTACGGTAGTACGGGTCAGTAGTCACTGCGCTCAGGTCGTGAAGAATGTGCGTTCATTATTGTCCCTAGAAAATGGTATTTTGACAGTGTGACCGTGACATTTCATTTTCGTGTCGATCGCGTTTATCGAGCGTTTGGTTTTTTCCAAGTTTTTTTAAATAGGAAAGAAACCGAGAATGAAAAACAGGTGAACTGTGATTTCGTCGAACCGAAAGGATAATCGTTCTCTTTCTTGAATAGAACGTCGAGATAGGCAGATGTACTGAGTGAGTTGGCTTTGATTTGTACAATCTATAGATGAAATAAGTTTCACTGCTGGAGTTTAGAGTAATATTATTCTCTTTATCTTTTAATTAATGTTGTAGCTGATTAGCATTCTCTTGTTTTTCTTATGCTTGTAATATTAGAATTTTGGATATACCGCATGGTAATTTTTGAAGGTTAAAGATAGATATTTCGGCCATTTTGACAAATCATTCATAGTACATATTGTGGCTAACGTAACATCTGTTCCGAATATTGGGAACTGATTTTTTTCATTGGAAATCAGTTCTACGCTTTTGCATTTTTTTAGGTACCAGTTAATTGGTAATTTGAATGGACTAGAGCTTATGTACCTCACACAACCACCGGTTTGTTCCAAGGATTCCAATTGAAGTGAAGGGCGTATTTGATTGTTCGGAGTGACTAATAGGACGGCTCTCTGGTAAGCAATTTTCTTTATTTCATAACTATATGTTTATGAGAGTAATTTTCTTTTCTCTTGAGAAAGAATTGCTTATCGAGAGAGTTGTACCTCTGGCCTAACGGTCTCAGAACACTCGATTCAATATATGCCTCAAGCGTAAAGTTGATTTCCGTTTAATAAATTTCTTATATCTATTACTCCATTCAATTCCCAGTGTAGCTTATTTGATTTTGATCGTTGCAGAGTCAATTCACTTCAGTTACTACCTTGTCGCCAAGAGCAGGAGATTCACAAATTTTTTGAGAATTACCTGTTTATCGATTTGAAAAGGGAATTGCCGCCCTATTTCAAAATTATCTTTATCTAAGAGAGTTGTGCCCACTGAAAGACGTGAGGTCTCCTCTTCAGTTATCTTTAAAAATTCTTCAATTAAAAGAATTATTTAACATTATCTTTTTCTAAGAAAGTTGTGCCCGCTGAAAGACGTGTGGTCTCCTCTTCGGTTTATCTTTGGAAATTCTCAATAAAAGAATTTTTTCACTGTATCTTTATCTAAGAGAGTCGTGCTCACGAAAGACGTGTGTCTCTCTCTTCTTATCTTGGCTGAAGAGTATACTTTTACTCTGACTATTATCGTTGTTCAGAAACCCTATTTTTTTATGTAGCCTACTAGAGTATTTTGGTTATAACGCTATATTTTCCTTTGGCATTTGCTTTCAAATAATATATTTTTGTACTGGCAATTTTAAATATTTTCCTTTTAAAATTTTAGATTTTTCCTCGGAATTTTTTTTTTTAAAATTTTTTGGAATTTAAAAATTTTTTACATAAAATCACCTTATCAAAATTTACTTGTTTCAAAACTTAACTGAATTTGAACATAACGTTTTGGGTGAGGTTTGTTTTGTTTGGTTTTAAATTTTGTTCATTTTTAATATATTTTTAAATTATTAAAATTAACTTATAAATTTAACTCCAGAATAGCAGATTGAATTGCTATTTATTATCTTTGTTCTTTCACTGTAACCTTCTCGTCTTTTATATAGATTGAGATTTTTATTGTATGCTATCATTTGCATCTATCTTTTGACTCTCGATTAAAATTTGAAACATAAAACTTGAGGTTCAAAGGATATCCTTCGTTCTCCCCTTTTTGTACATATTTTGATTCCTATCATCTTCTTCGCATGATATATACCACGGAGGGAACCCATCTACGGAGACGGAAGGACTAGTAGCCTGGGAGGTCTTACAGCACATCAATATCAGCACTGGTCCGTGAAGATCAACTCAATTCACGCCGATAAGGGGGTCTAAAACCAACTATAGAACCACCCACTACCATCTTAATCGTAACCGCTGAAACCAAGTTCCTCCTAGAACCGCTGGGACCAGCTTCAAGAAACTAGCCTTCCTCTATCTCGTTCAAGATCTCCGAAGGTATATTCGTGACCAACAACTGGAGGAATCATAGGTGTAAATGTTCGAATTTTGATCAGAGTCAAAATTACTGGTTCCTTTTTTATGTAATTTTTCCATTTTTTTTTAAGAGAAGTTAAATACTTTTCTAGTATTTGTAAAAAAAATTTATCTTGTTCAGAATTCCAACTGGAATAAATTTGTTAAGTTGATTTATTGCATATTTATTTGCCTTCCCATACAAGCTAGGTAACATTTATTTAATTTTATTTATCTTTGACTTTTGTCTTTAGCAAGTCTGGCGCCCAACTCTTGAACTAGTCAAGTTAATTAATGTATAATTTTTTTAGTGGCCAAATTTGATTAACTAGGAAAAGTCATTAATTGAACCTTACTCACGGCCTAACCGTATCCATCTGAGCAGCCTATCGGCAAAGTGATTTCACCTTGTTAAATTTGAATCATATAATTTAAAATCTGGGGTTCAAAAGTAAGGGGTGTTGCAACATGACTCTGAATAATGGAGAAGTAACTGCAGCAGTGTTCTGCGATTTCTCGAAGGCCTTCGATTGTGTTTGTCATGAATTACTGCTGCAAAAGTTTTACGGCTATGGGAATTCTTCTTTGAACTGGTTTCGCACGTATTTATCAGAATCAGATGGTGAAAATCAAAGAGAACCACTCTCAAAAAGGCAAAGTCTCTATGGGCGTCCCGCAGGGGTCAGTCCTGGGCCCAATCCTGTTTCTTTTATATATAAACGACCTAGCCACTATTCGTATTCAGAGAAAGTTCACCTTTTTTGCAGACAACACTACTATTTTATGGCATGGGAAGGATATAAATCATTTGAAAGAAATAATTGCTGTCGATCTCACTAAAATAAAGCAGTGGTGTAACTCCAATTCTTTGTGTTTCAACCTGAACAAAACAAATGTAATCTCTTTCAAGTTCAACCTTCTTAACCTACTATTGGAAAACCATATAATTGTGAATAAACCAAATGCTGAGTTCCTAGGTATGTTTATTGATAACAAACTGAAATTTGATGAACATGTTTCTAACTTAAATAAAAAGATATCCTCTAGTTGCTTTGCAATCAAAGTTGTTTCAAAGGAACTGCTAGGTTGGTATACTTCTCTTTAATTGAATCCCATTTGAGGTATGGTATTGCATTTTGAGGTTCATGTAGTGATCATTTATTCAACTCAGTGTTTGTATTACAAAAAGAGCAATTCGATATATGTGTAAAGCTTGGTTCCGTGATCACTGCAAGCCACTATTCATCAATCAAAAAATTTAACTCTCTTTTGTCTGTACGTACTGGGAACTGTATGCCTGATACATAAGAAATGCGCCACTACTTCAAATCTGACTGAAATGAGAAAATATGAGACAAGAAACAAAGGTTGTATTCCTTCGCCTATACCAAAATCCTGCCTAACTAAAAACTCAATAATATATGAAAGCAGAAAAATTTATAATCATCTGCCAGAAGCCTACAGAAACGCAACTTGCCATCACGGTTTTCTATTATACCGGAGAGTTTAAAATCTAGTGGCCAGCACCTTATCATATGTGGACAACCGAGACGTTATTGTCAACGCTGTAAAAATAAAATAGTCAAAGCATTTAAATGCTGCAATATTTCTCTACTCGACGAATGTTTTGAAAAATATCACAAATTATTACTTCAGAGTCTACTATATTTCGTATCCACATTTTTTTTTTAATGAACTTGTATTCTTATATTTGCATTTTATCTGTTAGTTTTTTCACATATCTGCTAAATAAAATATCTTACAAAAGATCATTTCTGATTTTGAACAACTTTTCCATCTATTTACCCAGAAAAACATTTCGATAGCTAGTACAACAAATAATTGCGGGATGATGTATTAGACACCAGATTTGCCCAAGGGGTTGATAACGACCCATATATATATATATATATATATATATATGGGTCGTTATCATCACATCACATATATATATATATATATATATATATATATATATATATATATATAGAGGAGAGGTAGTCTTTGCTGACTAGTTAGGAAAACATGCTGTCCCAAAGAATTTCTCAGACTATATATATATATATATATATATATATATATATATATAATATTTTTTTCTTGAACTTTGCGTTATTTCATGCAAAATATATTAAAATTGATCATATTTGGCAATAATCGTTCCGGGCTTACATGGGTTAATGATATTCAACAAAAATCAACACCGAGACGATTGCTACCGGCTTTCTTCCGTATTGGACGACAGGAGCAGCAATTATTTTCACTTTTTTTCCCATTTGCATCCTTGGCTAATTGGGGTGGATAAATGGATACAAGTGTTGAAAGTGTTTATATTGCGATAGGCGCTGCTGGCGGCGTTCCGGTTTGACAACGAGCTGGAATGTTGACTTTAGGCTCGATACAAATTAATAGAAGAAGAAGAGTATGGTCTCCTTAACCCCATTCAATCGTGAGTAGGATGCCTGCTATTCAAAAACTCAATTGAATGAATCTATAGAACCAAATCAACCTGTCCTATCTCAGGACTGCAAGATATTTCGAATAAGGTTATATGCAAGAGCCCCCTTGTATGATCATATTAGAGTTTACAATAGAGCCAACAGTATGGTTGGTTCAGCCCTGATAATTTGTATTTTTTTATAGAATACGATCACAAATGGGTGGTAATGTAGTGTGTTGAGAAACTGGGAGAATCAGTATTGAAAAGATCTTTAATATGCGAAAATATACAATTTTCCATTTGACCTGACAAAACGTGTCAGAAAA
The DNA here is from genome assembly GCA_018342105.1 of Gonioctena quinquepunctata. Taxonomy (NCBI): domain Eukaryota; kingdom Metazoa; phylum Arthropoda; class Insecta; order Coleoptera; family Chrysomelidae; genus Gonioctena; species Gonioctena quinquepunctata. Next base: position 92,192 of record JAFIRS010001420.1, read on the forward strand.
AATCTGTTCACTTTTTCAGAACAACAATTGTAAGTCAGCAGGCAGAGACAATAAATGTTCGATCGGAAACTGCTGCCGAGTGGCACAATATCAGGGTATGATCAAACAACGCATATATGGAGTCCTGAACTCAAAAATGCTAAAGTCTAAGCATTATTTCTATTATCGAATCCAGCTCCTCGATGCCCAAATACACACGCCAAACTGAAGGACCATACTACGGCGCCGTGAGAATGGGGCCCAGCTCTCTATACTCGATAGGATGGGTACCATGCTCGGTTCTGCTAATAAAAATGGTACGAACCTGAGTAGAGTGGGGTGGAAAAGAAGAAGGCCTGAAAGGGGTTGCTGTTTTAGACAGAACGTCACCTAACTCAATGACATCTGAAGTAAGTGGTGAATGCAATGTAATAGAGTTAGCGTCAGACATCCTGATGTCAAACTAAGGGTCATACCTTGGTTGGTGAGTGGCCTCAATGTGGATCAAAGAAAACATGCCAAATTAATTTGCAGAAAGATAAATAACATTCCACAATTTTTTTGTGTATAGTCATTGTCACGATCTGTACCTCAAACAACCTTTCTAGCCACAATTCTGCGTCAAAATAGCCCGAGGAAGATCTTATCTATCCTGTCAGAAAAGACTTTCTCAACAAATGATTGATTCATAGATGATATATTATGTCTGACAGATGGAATTTTAACATCGAAAAAAAAACGGAATTTATTTCAATAAATGGAAGTGTGCTGTGCTAAAATTTTTAAGGAGTACTAGAAAGATGTGAGTTAAACCAACCTCTGAATTGATTCAGGTAAGCCTTGGATTGATTATAAACTTCCAGCATAATTGAGAGTGTGATTTTCAGGATGGTTGCAGAAAAAACTAGATCCAGACTGATAAAAGGTTGCTATATACACATATGAGTTTGGGACTAGCGAAATGTATACACTCTTGTTTCAAAAGGAAGGTTGGGAAAGAAGTATTTTTCAGTGTATAATTTTTTTATCATCTATCAAGACGTCAAAAATCAAATTTTGGTTTTCATATTCTATTCAACAATCATAACTTCTCACCGACATCCAACAGTGAAATATTACATGATATATCGGATTATAATTGTGTAACGAATAGTTTCTCATTCATTTCAACAGTCTCCCAAGCTCCGTGTGTAAATAAAGGAATAAAAGCCCTATCTCCGTTGGTAATAATCAGAAAAATATCGTTCTTGTCCGACATAAATTCGCGAAGCATGAATTACACATTTCGTAATGAACAGCCCTCCCAAATCAATTACGTAAAACACATCGGAACACATAGCGAAACAAAGCAATCGTACGTCACCCGCCCCACTCTGAAGCTAGCGCTTGAGTCGAACGCAAAACTCGAGAATCAAAGTCTCCACGGAGATCGCCTTCATTCACGTACGAGCCAACAGTCCGATCCATAGACAAGAGTTCTATACTGGTCCGATCGCCACGCAGAGAAATAGCCCAGCCGTCGCCACCGAGAACATGACACTGTGTCTGACCAGCCGTTGACGTCACGAAGGAGGGGAGGCCGATATTGTGGAAATTGGATCCAAGGCGCTAGAAAGCAGTCAGTCGGTTCCGGAGCAGCAAAGCCAGCCAACACGCCAAGGAGAGGAGCAGAGCCAGGCCCGAGAGAGACAGTTACGTTCTTGAGTCCGGCCCAGCCACCCAGTTTCTGAGTCCGGCCCTGCCGCCTAGACTTCCTGGCGACTAGAGATATTGCCGATCAAGCTCCTACCGAGACTTATCTTTTTGCAGAATAAGCTCACACCGAAGATTATCTTGTAAACCGAATATTGACGAAAGAACTATAATAGTTTTATTCTTTGTTTATGTTATAAATTATCTGAGACATGTATTTTGATCATTCCATTTTTGTCACTTGTAACCTGCATTTTCAATTTTCATCAAAAGCATCGAGTAAAGTAAATTTTTAATTGTGCAAAAAGGTGAACGTTGAAAAAGAGTTATTCAACACAAAATTTGTTTCAAACAACGAGTAGTGCTTTCCGAACTAAGGGCTGCGAAGGCACTATCGTAACTAGACCACGAGAACACCCGAAGTTGGACTTGGTAAATATTCGCAGGAAGGTAGAAGGTATAAGGTACAAGGTATTGATAAATGTTGATGTCGGTCCGCGCATCGATTAAATCTAATTAGTAGAGGGGGAAAAGTTTGCCGGAGTATATTTCAGAACACAAGCACTTGGTAGTACCGTTCGAAAAGCCAGAGTGACCACCACGCGAGTGAAAATAGTTTAGTAGCCGTGAACGGGAGTTCCAAAATCGGTGAGAATATCAATTCTATGAGTAAGCAGTAGTGACAGGTTTCGTTAGTGGGTACCTTTGTCTGAATAAGCTCGAGTAAGGAAAGCCGCGATAAAAATTGGAACTTAGCCGAAAGAGGGGAAAACTGTCAGTTGGGTTGAAAGGCACTAATGAGGGCCTCACCACACTAACAGTCGTGTAGGTTAGAAGCCGGAAAGCCGTGATGAGAATTTGAACTTAGCCGAAAGAGGGAAAACTGTCAGTTGTGTTGCAAGGCACTAGTGAGGGCCTCGCCACACTAACAGTCTTGTAGGTTAGAAGCCGGAAAGCCGCGATAAGAATTTGAACTCAGCCGAAGGAGGAAAAAACTGTCAGTTGGGTTGCAAGGCACTAGTGAGGGCCTCGCCACACTAACAGTCGTCTAGGTAAGAAGCCGGAAAGCCGTGATAAGAATTTGAACTCAGCCGAAAGAGGAAAAAACTGTCAGCTTCGCCACACTAATAGTCATGGAGGTAAGAAACCGGAAAGCCGCGATAAGGGTTTGTATTTAGTCGAGGGAGGAGAAAACTGTCAGTTGGGTTGCAAGGCACTAGTGAGGGCCTTGCCACACTAACAGTCGTGTAGGAACTGGAAAGCCGCGAGACGAGTTTGTAAGTTAGCCGAGGGAGGAACAAACTGTCAGTGGGGTTGCAAGGCTCTATTAGGGCCTCGTCCCACTAACAGCTGCGTAGAATTGACATTCGGGAGAACGTCGATGAGGGATTCACGGTATTCAGGGAATGTCAGGAAATACTTAAGGCCCTCACACACGCACGACGCCAAACTGCTTACTCCTTTCATATGTATGGCCGTTCGTAAACTTACCAGTAGAGACTCGCTTTGCTTTAATGTTGATATGCCGTGTTTGCACCCCGTCCTTTTGAGCGTTTATACTACAGTTTGAATCTTTTCCCGCATGAGCTTTGCATAACTTACTTTAACCACCTTAGTACGCTTTCCACTTCTATAGTATAGCTTGCCTTGCTATTTATAGTCCTGAAAACTACCGACAGCCACATTGTAAATAGTAGTAGATAATAAATTGTTATGGATGACTTGGAACTGACCCTTGTTTTTATTTTATACTTGACTCAGAGCTTCAAGTTTAACAGCTGATTGTGTAGTCAGCACCTAGGTACGAAACCCAGCTGAGGGCAATTAAAGCCTGCCCTTCTGGCCCCGTGCTGTCCATACTATACTGACCCCTGGAGTGTTTATTTTCATCACTGAGACTGCCCGAAGCAAAAGTGGCCTTTTCCACTATGAAGCTAAAGATGGCGCCCGAGGAAATTTTAGAATTTGATAGGAAAGCGCCAAGGAAAGGAAAAAGGGGAAAAAGACCCTTACAATTGCTCTAACACACAAATACACCTCAACTGTGATTTCAAACCCATGTTCAAACACTTTTGGGAATCTCAGGAGGATTAACCTATTTTTATTCCAAGTCTTTATCTATTTTGTCAACCATCTGCCATGTTACCCAATTTTATTTCATTTTAACGTGATACGTCTGATAGTTATAATTGATTTTAGTGCAACCGTTAAGTTACCCACTCTTTCCTATCAAACTAAGTTCGTTGTCGAAAGGCGGAACACGTTTTTACTTTTATTTCATTTTATTTTGTAATATCCATTATTTACACTATGTTTTTATGTCTCTTGAGAAATGGAATCTCACCCCAATTTGACAGTATGTATTATGTTGAGTTGTATAATGTTATTTTCAATATTCTTTTCTGTCATAGATTGAAGGTCTGATGATGGCAAATAGCTGAAAGAGCTCAGTTCAACCAAGCTATGTAATCAAATGAAAAAAATATACACTGAAATATACTTCTTTCTCAACCTCCCTTTTATATACACATAGTTCGATCTGTCCGTTTTTACCGCCACGGATAAGTCTTCCGGTTTCATCTGCCGTCTATTGAAACCGTTCATCCACTAACGCAGAATAAAAATCCGCGGTTCAATCTCACAGAATGATCCGCCATAGGCCATACCGCGTGTAAGTGTCCGCAAAACTGCAGATTGAGGCGAGGATCTAAGCGTATCTGTGGAATTTCAACTTGACGAAAATTTTGTGCAGTAAAGTGACGTCCAGCAATGGAATAAAGCAGATTTATATGCAGATGATGGCAAATACTGGTGTGAGAAAGCGGCGCTCTAAATGAGTTGAAAACTGTACCCTTAGGTAACAATAATTCAGTCATATTTCACTATTGGACGAGCTAAACGAAAATGACTCTGACGACTTTAAATTTTTTTTGATTATGGATGTACAGACATACGACCTATTATTGAGTTCAGTAAGAGAGACCCTTGAAAAACAAAAAACTCCAATAAGGGAAGCAATTACTCCAGAGAAACAATTAACGGCTACTTTCCGTTTCCTGGCCAGAGGAAAATCGTATGAAGATTGGAAATATTCTGTGGGAATATCTACATAGGCACTGGATATATAATTCTAGAAACATGTGTCGTAATTAAATCAAAATCGCATGTTAGTTGACGGCAGCAGTTTTCCCTGGCGGCCTGGACTTACAGACAAGTCTGTGCCGGCAAGATCTGGCGGGTGGCAAATATCCACTGACTAAAAGATAAATCTGTCAGTTTGAACCGCGCCATTCCAAAGCAAAAAGTTTTCTGAATCTCTGATGGAAACTGCAGAAAGAAGCTACATGGTTGAGAGAAGTGAGTTTATACAGGGGGTTTCAGGAGCTCATGAAAATAAGGATGATTCCTCTCATTTCTCAGATACCAAAGCCGGTCCCGATCTGCTCAGGACATTTGAACTTTCTCACCATGATCATCTGTTATATTCTCCATTGGAACGCATAATAGTTCGTATGGAAATAATAATGTTTTCTCAAAGTATTCTGAACCGTTACACGATTCCGGAAGTATGAATTCATATTGGTGAAAACTGTAAACAAAAAAAAACAAAATTTCATTAAATTCATAAAACATGAAATTGTCAAAAAAAAATCTTTATCATTCTACATTGAAAAAATCAATACTGTTGTTATTGATTATTGTATTTCAGATGAAAATTGTATTCTGTTTTGACGTATATCTATAAACAATTGATAACATCAGCTGAGAATAACATTCAAACAACATCCATAGCAATGGATGGTTTGGGAACCCTCGATCATTTCCAATATTGATCAATGTATCACAGTCATGTATATTGAAGTTTTGTACTGTTTCGAAACGAATCTGCAAATCTATAGGTGAAATATTATCGGATAACGAACCCCGAGATCGTTTTCAGAGTAAATTCGGGTATAAGAATGAGGTCATGGCAGATGAGGAAGATGAATATAAAATTGCCTTATTTGACCTAACAAACATCAACTACTGTAAATTTGTCTCCATGTCTTCAAAGAAAATAATCAAGACTTGTTAAGTCTGGTGATCTAGCTGACCATGACTTCCCCACGACCTATCCAGCGATTATGAAAGTTTGATTTGGATATCCGCGAGCCATAGCACCGAAATGAGCAGGTACACCATAGTGCATAAACCACGTGCAATTTTGCATCAAAATAGGAACATCTTCCAACAGAATTGGAAAATTTTTCTCAAGAAATCGGCAATAATCATGACCATTCAATCTGCGTGTCAAAAAAAGGTCCAAATAGGCAATCTCCAATAATTCCAGCCCAGACATTTAATGGAAACTGCTCCTGGTGATGAGATTCCACGATTGCATGTGGACTTTCCTCGGCCCAAAAATTATTATTATGGAAATCTCTGATCCTGTTCTTAGTAAAACTAGCTACGTCCGTGAATAAAATTTCCCTGTCAAATGAAGGATTTTCGTTAACTTTTTGGAAAAACCATTGGCAGAAATTCACTCGTAATGGAAAGTCTCGAGGAAGTGGAGACTGAACTCGTTTAATGTGATAGAGAATTAATAAATACTCATGGAGGATTATTCATACTAGAATATGGGCGATATTTGAATTATTGGAAACTTGCCTCGTACTTATTTCAGGATTTTCGTCAACTGGATTTGAAACAGCTCAATTGCTGGAGTTCTCGCAGTCCGATGTGCTCCTTTCAAGTGATGATTTGGCTCAAAACTTCGTGTTTCACATATCCTTCTGTGGGTGCTTGAAATCGTTCGAGCATCAGGAACCATTTTATTTGGGAAGCTCTCTTGATACAGTCGTCTGGCTTCATATGCGTTCCCGTCAGCAAGCCCATACAAGTAATGCATGTCTGCTTATCCGGTATTTGTAAAATTTATCTTGTTTTTTTAACCGACGAAACCAAAAAGGAGGAGGTTCTCTATTCGACCCGTATATATATTTTTTTTCCATCACATTTTTTTATGTATGATGACGCATAACTTTTTACTGAGACGTCCGATTCCGATAATTCTTTTTTCAGTGGATAGGGTGTACTTCGAATTTGGTCCCATTTGGATCAAGAGGATAAAATATTCCCCTAAGGGTAGCGAAATGAAGGATATTGATCACTTACCCTATGAATTCTGGTCCGTTAACCGATTCTATCAGGCATAACTTTGTACTGGGTTCTTCGATTTGGATGATTCTATTTTTAATAGATAGGGTATACCTTATATTTGGATTTCGAGAAGAATAAGCCACCCGCGCGGGTAGAAAAATAGGGGATAATTGATTTTTCACTAGTGAACATTGGCACACACATACGTAGTTGACAATGACAGATCGCTACTGACATTAGTCAGTATATTTTATGAGAAGATGGAATGATATACAAAGTAATAAAATAAACTAACCAGAACAACGAAAATAATTTATATTACAACAAATAGTAAAAGTAGATAATCATATTATTCAACTGGTAATGGTTGAAGTAAGGTGGGCAAGTAAGTATTTTGGAAGTAATAAAAAAACATGTAGGTAGTGATTGGTAGATTTTAGCCACAAAAAATTGAAAAATAAAAACTTTTCAACAAAAAATTAAACCGACAAAATACGGAACTGAAAAGTAAAAAATAAAAACTTTTTAACAAAAAATCAAACCGACGAAAAAATCAACTGAAAAGCAAAAAATAAAATAAACCTTCTTAGCCTAAATGATAATTGAGCTCCTAAACTAATGTAAGTAACTGATTTTGAGTCGGCGCCAAACAAACTAGCAATTGAATTAGGTGAAGCGTAAAAAGATGGCAGTAAGATGCACGGCTGCAATTTGATGACTTCTTTCATAGATAATGATCTTCGATAATTGTTTGTTTGGCGCCGATCCAAAATCAGTTACTTACATTAGTTTAGGAGCTCAATTATCATTTAGACTAGGAAGGTTTATTTTATTCTTTGCTTTTCAGTTGATTTCTTCGTCGGTTTAATTTTTTGTTAAAAAGTTTTCAAAACGTAAATAATATCACGTATCTAGCTAAAGAAGTGTCAACATTGTTTATATTGAAAACAACGAAATGTGTTCTTAGCATACTAGATGTTTCTAGCCCACAAGATAATCCTACCACTCTTCAACGGCTGATTTCGCAGAGGGACAATTATTGCATTTTATTTTCTAACTCAAAAACCGTTCGATGGACGAAAAAAAAAGGCGGAAAACCGTGTTTATGAAGAGATAGAGGACACTTATTAAAATAATATTCATTTGAAAGAAAGACAGTGGCGTATCATTATTTTGATTAAAAATATGGCAGGGCATGTTAACAGGGACGCCACTGATGAAAATTAAAGAATCCTTTATCATGAAAAAAATTTATTTTTATGCGTTCTTTGCATGTACCAGAATTGAAGAAAAAGCCATAGTGGTCGTAGAGATTATGGTGAAGAATCAATTTTTTTGTTAGATTTCAACATCCTGTATCTCAGAAATAAAGCGGTTGCGAACCTATGTTCATATGAAGAATTTATCTTAAAATTATCCAAGGATTATCGCCTTTTAGGATCAGCATTCAATTATAAAACACCCTGTATAGCAGACATGCATTATGGTTTCATTTGTGAACCACATTACGTAGCGCGTGGCTATGCATAGATCTTCCATCTATATGGCAAAGGACATACTAGTTGATTTCTAACTTAGTTTGCAAGAGCTCATAGTTTCATGTGACAGTCGGCTGTGCTATTGCCCGTACTTCTGGGGTATTTTTTATACCGGTGACTCTGTGCCACAAAGAGTTGAATGAAAAAACACGTACTTCAGGGTTTTTGGAAAGGACCCCGCAAAATCCTTATGGAAAATGGCTCTCGGCCAAATTCGCTGAAACTCTGCAGAAAGCTAGTATTTGGTATGCTATTCGAGAGTCTCAATGAGCACAACCCTCCATTTTCAACCCCAGACCCTCTACAGCCCCCCAAAGCCCCCAAAGAACACTTTCCGGTGTGTTATGCATAACAGTTTCAATTCATCTTCAAAGCGTTTCCTTTCACTGCCCACCCCTTTCTCCAACCGAATCCTACATTCTACCCTCACCCCCGCACAACCCTTCATTAACGCCCCATTGTATACTTTCAAGGTTAAAGATTCTTCAACGAAAACACAGAAAGAGAATATTCGGCAACTATCCTCAATAGGACTGTTGCGCGCACCCAAGGAAAAGTTGCAAAAGAGCGTCGATAACCTGATCGACAACCGGAAAAAAAAAAAAATATATATATACCTATATATAAACAGTGGGGAATAACGGGGATCTTCATTCGCAAAAGTGTTGAAATATGAAAAACTCTTTAATACTTTGGACCAAGCTTTCGTTTCAATTTTGAAACTTCTTCAGGGTCATAAGATATGTAAATTACATTATTGAGAAAAAATACCCAAAATGAAGGGAGTACCTACAGTAATGTGAGTGGTTGATTGACGAGCATTAACTTTTAGAAAAAGAAAACGTAAAAAATGAAAACATTGGTCGAAATGGTGGTATGGCTCTGACGTTTCAAGTGACATTGAAAGATTTGAAATTACTGCTACTACTACTGAGATTTTCGATATTTGTTTTTTTGTTCATATTTTGATTGGATTCATTGATTTCAATCATTCCAAGAAATAATCTTTTAGAGAATTTTTTTTCTGAATGTAAAACTTGTGCTTTTTCGAATGATATTTTATGGCCTGTTTCAATAGCATGTTACATTCAGAAAAAAATGTATCCAAAGATTATTTCTTGAAATGATTGAAATTAATGAATCCAATATATATATATATATATACATATATATGTATACATATATTGTAAAATTGTTTTTTTCCGCTTTCCTAGTTGTTTGAACAACCCTCAGAAGTTAATGAAAACTTGTACGAGTTGAAATCACGGGGACCTTACCTTTTATAGTGGGATCCGAAACCACTCTTGGGACCTTGAGAAAATTTTTCACCAGCTGCGGGATTCGAACCCGAGCCGGGTGGAAACAGTCGACACAAGACCAACGATGTTGCCACTGAGCCACAAGCCCCCGTATATATATATATATATATATATATGTATATATTTATATACACATATATATATATATATATACACATATATATATATATAAATTTATAGTATACACATGAAATATATTAAAAAACCAATTGAAAAATCTTTAACCTTGCAATTGTGAATGGGGCATTCAAAAGGGGGGGGTGGTTGGGGGTGGGGGGGGGGGTGTGCCTAATGTATACATATATACCTATATATAATAAAAGCTTCAAAAGATTGAAATGAAACAATTTAAAGAATCTTTAACCTTCAAAATGTGTAATGGGGCGTTGATAAAGGGTTGGATGTGGGTGTGGGGGGTGAGGGCGAGGTGTGGTGAGGGTAGAATGTAGGATTCGGTTGGAGAAAGGGGTGGGCAGTGAAAGGAAACGCTTTGAAGATGAATTGAAACTGTTATGCATTAACACACCGGAAAGTGTATTTTGGGGGCTTTGGGGGGCTGTAGGGGGTCTGGGGTTGAAAATGGAGGATTGTGCCAATTGAGACTATTGATCGGCATACCGAATACTATCTTCTTGCAGAGTTTCAGCGAATTTAGCAGAGAGCCATTTTCCATAAGGATTTTGCGGGGTCCTTTGACCTCAAAGGAGTTCAAATGGGGGTTGAACGTGTGTATAGGGGAACCATTAGTTTAAAAAAGTTGGGGTCATAAAAACTGGTACTGGAGGTCTCTGTTACAAATGAAGAAATACGTGTTCCAGTATTTTGGGAAATTTAACCCCAAAAAGGGGTGAAATGGGGGTTGAATTGGGATTGGGAGTTTTAATGAGGGTCCCGTTAGTTGTCAAGTTGGGGTCATGGCCATTCGTATTTGAGGTCTTTGTAACAAATAAATGAATACATTTGTCAGTGTTTATAGCTACGCGATGGGAAGCCAATTGTTATATTGTGATATGATAATAGCTAATTGTTATGAAATAATAATTGCCAGCTAACGTTACTGTTCTCTTGCCACGTTGTTGCCAATTATCATTACTTTTCTTACCACGACCAATCTCAGTTGGTATGCCTTCGCCTCAGGAGCCGGTACGGGCAATAGAGCCACTGTCTGTCTAGATGTCAATTCGAACTATTTTAGTTCAGTGTTTATAGGTGAAGTATTAGCATGTCATTGTGGGAAATAAACCAAAAACTATCAAAAAACAATGATTTCCTCTATTCAGGAAAACTTATATTAACCTGGCCTACGATAGATAACTTATAACTATGAGCAATTGATAAATTTTCATAGAATAATAAGAAACAGTGTTGGATATTGTATATAACCTCACTTTTTTTTTGGGTTGGAAGAATTCTTTTATAGTTCAATACCAAAATAAAATAGAGTTCTTCAGATATAGAGTTATTTTGTGAATTGATTCAGATTGTGATGTGCACTAAAAGAGGTTATACCTGGAACTGGAATGTCGCTGATGCAATACGTGGCATAATCTGAATTCCTGTTTCATCCACTCCTCTCAGGAACTCACCATTCAAAAGGAACCATCCAAAATCCACGAAATCAGCTTGGACAAGTTCTCATGTGAAGAACCAAAAAGGTAATCTTCTTTTCTCCTTGTTTATTGTGTGTCGAGATTTTTCAGAGGTTGTATTGGTTTTTTATTGTAAAAAAACTACCTTCTCATTAATAAAATCCTAAATTTCTTTCTTTCCAATTTTTGTACATGGTTTCTCTTCAAAAATTTTCTTTATTCACCTTTCAGCTTTGTTTTTTCCTTCCCTGGATACCATTTCTGTTTTGTCCATTTTATTTGAATTTTCAAACTCACGCACTTCCTTGTCGCACTTTGACTACTTTGGTGTTATTTGAGAAAACTTATGAACTGAAATATTTTACATTTCTTATAAACTAAATACAATATTTGATGATAATTCTTTTTGACATTTCTCAGTTCTTACTTTTCCACAATTCCAAATCTTTCATCTCACCATCTCTGTTCCCCGATTGGCTATTGTCAACAAGAAATTTCTTGTTCTCCCATTGTCTATTTTTAGTTGGATACAATTCCATATACTGTATGTTTCAAGCTTATAATTTTGTTGATCACATTTAATTCAGAATGATTTTGTAAATCTAGACTTTTTTGTTGTATTTTAAACAATTATAGGTGGTAATCATTTTGACAATGTATGAAAATGATTGCATTATAGTATTAGCATATTTTTACCAATCGATATTATACAGAAGCTTCATGAAGGAAATAGAATCTCAAAAAAAATTTAAAACAATTCCTCATGAACTACTAACTATTAAATATTTACTATTTTTGTGGTTTCTTTAAGAAATTGTTTCTTTTTCGCCTTTAAAATATATAACTGGTCCTTCCTAACATAAATATATATATATATATATATATATAATATATAAATTTTTTCCTACCGGATGGTAGAAATAGGATTGTATTTAGCAGGTTTTGCAGTCAATTATTGAAAGAAAATGCTCATTTTCTGTTCAAGCTTTCGATATTTATTATCTCTTCTTCAGGAACTCTGAATTAACAATGACAGAAATGAAATTGTTCATTCTTGTGAGTTTAAAAAAAACATGAACAATCATGTGACCGGAACGTCTATCACTCTTTTCACTGATGTTGTTCAGTGACATTGACTCTTGATGTCTTACAGTAATACCAATTGTTTTGGGAGGTACTGGGTCTATCGTCAGTGATTGGTAGTTAGTGTGTTGAGAGTTTGGTGGTTGTTGGTTGTGGTTTTGTGTAGCGAATATGTGAAAATAATGTTTAGTCCTTCTATGTCCATTTTAGAGTTTACTAACCAACATATTCACTACACAAAACCACAACCAACAACCACCAAACTCATAACACACTAACTACCAACAACGGACGATAGACCCAGCGCCTCCCAAAACAATAACTATGAGATGTTAAGAGTCAACATCAGTATGAAGAGTGACAGACAATCCTGTCACATGATTGCTGAAGTTTTTAATGATCTGCTGATTAGAACATCCTTCTACTTCATTGTATAACAAGTTTTCATCTGAATGTATGTGATTGTCCTGATTAAATTTTTTCACAATAATCCGTACAAGAATGAGGAATTTTCTCGATTTTATAGTGTATTGTTCATCTTTTTCATAACATCACATTCCGTGAGTACAAACAATTTTATTTTTGTCATAGTACCAATTAATGTCATTGTTGATTCAGAGTTCCTGATGAAGAGATTATGTACCTCGAAAGCCAATGACTATGAACTCAATGAAAAAACTGAAACCAAAATCAGATGGAGATCATTCCGAATGTATCATTCAGAAAAAATCTCATGAGTAACTTGTAGAATGTTTGATATGTCTTATACTAGATACCAGGCTAGATATCAGTTATTGAGTCAAATCGTTCAGCCGATTCTGTGATACATTAGTAAATCACTGCTCCGGACAAACAAATTCTTATCGGCAATGGACTATTTTATTCAACATAGTTCTACTGGTTTTGCTGATTCCGATTGGGCTGGAAGTGAAGATGACTCTGTTTCAGAAAAGCAGAGTACCAGCAGAATATGTAGTTTGATGAATTTGAAATCTCATATTAACAATTTGTTTGGAAATAATCAGTGGTACATCAATCTATTACGGGAATGAGAATATCGGCTTTTGATGAAAATTTCCTACGAGACCTTCACAACAAACATGAGATCGACGTCGACTATGTGGAATCCAATGAAGATTGGGCCAATATCCCGACGTAGCAACTACCTATGGGAACACTCGGCAGACTGCATTTGGAGTTGAGTCTTCATGAACATGCTGAATCGAGAAGGAGACTTGACAGAAAAATTCATCATGTTTCATGATGATTCTTTAATTAAAACGCAGACTCATTTATACTAGAAAAAGAGCATTAACCTTGAGTGGATCGTCTATGGTTATTCTTGTTATGATTAACTCACGGAGTTCTTGGGCAGTTTCTTGATCTGAGAGGAATAAAAAGTTTGATTTTTTTCCACTTCCTGTAATTCTTTGAATGACAGCATATTCTACGGCGGATATTATGAGTACGATTTTATTGTTGACTATGGAAGAGTGGATCGATGGAATGATAATGGAATATATTATAAAACGTTTTATGGTGAGGAGGTTGTGGTTCATAAATGAACCATTTCTTTATAAATCATTTGATAAGGAGAAAAGTCTGATTGGAACGCATGATATCATAATCTTTCTGATTTCATCGTAGAATACTAATTGAAGAAAAACAAGTTCTGGAGATGAAATTTTTATCCCCAGTAAAAGTGGAAATTCAAATATCATACCACAACTTCGCGCTTTAACCTGGAAATGTAGGATAATTTATTATATCTCCAGTCGGCGACTCAGATTCTCTTTCGTTTTTTCATCATGAACGAATATATGCATAGCATGGATATAAATGGAATTGTTTCTCTTTCGCTTATCTTCCATGAATCCACTCGGTGAACCTTCAGGTATTTTCATAATACAATGTCTCGTATATTTAATATATTACATTTCGCCAACAATTATTTTCCTTTGTTTTGAGTCGCTGGAAACAGGTTAATTTGTGGGTAAAGATTTGATTCGTTTATCAAGTGAATTGAGCGTTGTCGAACGCTACATAATGTATAATGTGAGAATGATAATTCAATATAAAAATATATTCGTGAAGTTGTGATCGAAACTGAAGCGAAATACTACCAGGCAGAGTCGAGTAATAATAAAACAATTTCATAGAAATTATGAAAATGATTAATTCACCTGACGAATGAAACGGAACCAAATAAATCTAATACTATTTTTCTACTTTCAGAAAACTACCTATGCTGGATTTCAAGAAAAATAAATTCTTCAACGATAACTATTATTTACAACTACTAATATTACATTCTTTTGTTCCAGAAAAACTTGACTTCAGACATTTCTTCGAATCAAAAGAGAAAACTTTTCAAGATATCTTCATATATGACATTTTATATTTTATGATTATCCTACTTTCATTTTATATTTTATACTGATATTATTTTCAATTATCGATTAGATTTTTATCATTATTGGTACTGCTTTCAATTATACTGTCCTTTTATTTTTCCTATCTCTTCCTTCAGTTGTTCTTCATATTCATATCGAATTGGATATTTTATTAATTTGAATCTCTCATTTTATTTACTTTTATCTTGTGCATATACTCTTTTGCTATTCTTTATTCACACATAATTAACTTATTATATTCATTCATGATTCATTAATATACCTTCATTTTAATTATTTATCAATATACCTTTATCATCATCATATTTCTTATAATATACTTCTTTAGTATTATTATTATACCCTTATCATCATCATCATCATCATCATATTTATTATAATATACTTCTTTGGTATTATTATTATTATTATCATTTCCACTTTCATTTCTCACATACATTCATTATATACACAAAATATTTTAATCTTAATTTTTTTTCATTTTTCTTAAAAATTCACATTATTTATTATCGATTTCTATATTTTTCCTTCTTCATAATCTATATTGTTTTTCACTTCACTTTATCTAACTAACCTGTACCAATAATTTTATCAACTTTTCTGTTTTTCAGTATTTTTATTGTTATTCAATATTATTGTCTTCTTTCTTGAAATATTTATGCGTTGTTTTGTTTCCTCCAATATTCTCTCTCATTGATATATTTTCTCTTCACATTTGTTTTTCATCTTATTTTATTTTATTCAAATGGTTCTGAAATCCTACCTATCTATCAAATTATTTTTTTAACTTTTTTCCTTTTTATTCCCTAACCTACCTTTCAAATTTGTTAACCTACAATTTATTATTTCCTAAATTTTCATTTTTATTATTTGTCTCTCCTTAAATTTTTTTTTTAATTTTAATTTTATTTCCATAATTTCAACTTTTTCTTGTATTTGGTAGTCAACTTTATTCAAATTCTTTCCTATTTTCATAGTATACATTTTATTATTCATTATTATTATCAATTCATTGTTTTATCGCTTTTTTCATTTCAAAATTTATTGCCCTGTAATTCATTTTTTCATTACTCTTATTTTTTCATTTATGTTCTTTATTTCCAATTCAAAATTTTTATTAGCCTTTTTGTGTCATTCATTTTTATTATTATTATTTTCTTATTCATGTTCCCTATTTCCGACTCAAAATTTTTGTTAGTCACATTCATGTCATTTTTTATTATTGTTACTTTATCATTTGTTTTACCTTTTTTCAATTCAAAATTATTATTAGTCATGTTTATTCCATTCCTTTCCATTATTGTTATTTTATCATTAATTTTTCCTTTTTGCAATTCAATATTCATTTTCGCCAAGTTTTTGTCATATATTTCTATTTTTGTTACTTTATTATTTATTTTCCCCTTTTTCATCTCAAAATGTTTATTATTCACGTTCATATTATCTATAAATCATTATTTTTGTGATCAAGCATCATTTTTATATTTTGTATTAGTTTATCACCTTTTTCTGATAAATTGTTACTATCATCTGTTTTTTGTATTTTATTTTGCTCACTACTTGTTTCTAATGGTTTACATATTCCTTCACTATTTTCTTTGAAAATTTTCCCATACTCTCTATTATTCTATCTGTGTTTTCTTTCATTATTTTTCTCAATTCATCTCTCATACTCTCCATTAAATCCTTTAATAGTTGCAACTCACTCTCTGTCAAATCCATTTTTTATTCACCAATATTTAGCCTTATTCGTTGAAATGCCAATTGCTAATGTTCGCCCAGTGTTGCGATAAATATTAAAAAATAATATATTTCCTTACTTGCCCTTACTCGCTTTTTCCGCTGTAGTAAATATTAAGAAATAATATATTGCCCTTACTTTGCCTTGAAATGATATATTGCCTTCACTTGCCTTCACTTGCCCCTACTCGCCTTTTCCGCCCCACGTTTTGTGCGTCAATTGTTATGTTTTAATGATTGTGAAAACACTTAATTTAATTTTGTCCCACTTTGGAATGAATTGTAATATAAATTGATATGAGATAGATTGATAATTATTTTTGCCCTGTATAATATATTGCAATGTAATAATAATTCCTAGCTAACGTCACTGTTTTCTCGTCACGTTGCTGCCAATTGTTATCACTGTTCTTACCACGACTAAACTCAGTTGGTACGCCTCTTGTCTCAGATAGCCGGTTCAGGCAATTGAGCCACTGCTTGATGTCAATTTCTATTTAGTGTTTATAAGTAAGATTGCTGATCATTGTGGAAAACAAACGAGAAAGTATCGAAAAACAATCATTTCCTTTATTCAGGAAAACTTATATTAACCTGGCCTACGATAGATAACTTATTCTATGATCAAACTACAAATTTTCAAAGACAATCATGAGAAACGGTGACGAATAAATTATACACAACCTCACTTTTACTTTGAAAGGTTGAAAATTTCTTTAATAGTTCAATATCAAAATGAAATAGAGTTCTTCTGACATGATACGAGTTATTCGTGAGGTTATTCAGTTTGTGATGTGCACTAGGAAAGTTTATACCTGACGCTGGAACTGTCGCTGTTACAATACACACCAGGAAATTGAATCCTCCTTCAATCCACTGCTCTCATGCTTTCGAATACCAAGATTGGAACCATACAAATCCAGAAATCAGGTTTGGAATATTTTATATGGAGTATATGAAAAGGTAATGTCGTTAGCTGCTTATATTGATAAAATTATTGAATTTTTCTTTCCCTCAAACCCGAACGTGGCGTTCTCTTCAAAATTATTTACAATCTCCTCGTGGCTTTGTTTTCATTCACCTGGATACCATTTCTCCTGTTTCCATATCATTTGAATTTTCAAATTCTCGCACTTTGTTCTCACTTTTTCACTTTCTGGGGTTATTTGTGAAAACTTATCAACTAAAATATTTTTCTTTTCTTACAAACTATGTACAATAATTAATGATAATTGTCTCTGACACTTTACCGTTCTTATTTTCTCACAATTTCAAATCTTACATCTGACCATACTGGTACCTGATTGGCTATTGTCATCAAGAAGTTTGTTGTTCTTCCATTGGCTATTTTTAGTTAGATACAATTTCATATACTGTATGTTTCAAGCTTATAATTTTGTTGTTAACATTTTATTCAGGATGATTTATAAATCTAGACTTTTTTGTTGTCTTTTGAACAGTTATTGATATAAGTTTTATAAAGTCAAATATAGATCCGTTATTTTTCAATTATTCACGATTATTCATCAGTAAATATAACAGGTTATGGCCCAGGTAGCTTCTAGTTGTATTGTGAATAATAGTTGAATCAGTTGTGTCGTCGAATAGCCATATCAGAATGGATTTAGCGAAGCACATCAAACCATTGACCGGTGAGTCAGACTGGCCTATGTGGAAGAGAAAAATCAGGGATCTGCTTGATTATCACGAAGGAGCTTTAGATGTTATCGATGAAAAGCTACAGAAGGCTACACCATTAGAGCAGAACGCAACGGAAGCTCAGACTAAAGAACACAAAGAGAAATCCGACTTGTACCGCAAAGCTAATAGTTATGCCAAATCAATGATATCTTCTTCAGTTACTGATTCAGTTTATCAGAAGATCATGGACAAAGAAACAGCACATGAATCTTGGGAAGCATTGAAACAGCAGTTTGAAGCGACATCAAGAGATCAGCTTCTCAAAATATGTACAGAGTTTTTTGCGTTCGTTTGGACACCAGGTGAAGATGTTTTTACTCATATAGCAAAGTTGAGGAGTTTGTGGAAAAAAAAGGAAAAAAAAATTTAACCTTGTAAAACTAGTTGGATGATGTTAGCGAAAGAAGATGATAAAACATTTGAAGAACTGATATCTCAGTTGTGCATGTATGACAGAAATTTCACACGAAGTGAAGGCAACGGAAATTTTGTTAAAGAGGCTTCAATTGCAAGAAGTAGTATTTCAATCAACAAAAAGAAACTCAATAGAAATACTGATATATGTAACTACTGCAAAGAAAAGGGGCATTGGGTAAAAACTGAAGAAGTGAGTAGCGATGGAAAACCAGCTAAAAATGAGCAAGCGAAGGGTCAATCCAAAGTAGCTGCGGCCACTACTGTGGCACTCATGTCCATTACCAATGAAGTCAGTTCAGCGGTCGGGACTGATTCCACAGAATGGTGGATAGACAATGGGGCAACAAGGCATGTAACAAATTGTTCAAATGTGTTCGTTAAATTTGAACAATTTGAACACCCATGTACCATAAAAGCTGCTGGGAAAGGAGAGTCTTAATGCAATTGGAAAAGGTACCATAAATGTAATATCTACAATAGGAGACAAATGTCAGGAGATGACGTTGAACGACGTATGGTACGTTCCAGATATTTCAAAAAATCTGTTCTCTGTTTTGGCCGCCCACGACAGAAATCCAATAAGCGAGTTCAGATCGTCACCTACAGAATGCTGGTTCGAGATTGGTGATGAAAAAGTAATTCATGGAAGTCGCGAAGTAGGTGGAACCCTGTATAAAGTAGCCATCAAGTCAATCGTACCAGAAATAAGAGCCGAAGTAAATACAGTAGTAGCGAATCGTTCATTATTACAGCTGTATCATGAAAGATGGGGGCATCAAGACAAGCGTCATGTCAAAAGATGCTTGAGAATAAGCTAGGTATAAATGTTAAACTAGATGAAGACCTTTGTGAACCCTGTATATATGGGAAATCACATCGACAACCATTTGGTACAAGAATGGTAGCAACAAGACCAGGTGAACTAATTTCATCAGATGTATGTGGGCCATTCGACGAGTCCTTCCAGAAGAAGCGATACTTAGTTGTGTTCAAAGATAATTACACGAAATTCCGTTATGGCTATCTCATTAAGGAGAAGTCTGAAGTAAAAAGTGCTCTCGAACATATGGTTGCACATACGAAGACATCAGGTCATACCATAAAAGAGTTCTTGAGTGACAATGGTGGGGAATTTGACGAGGATGTTAGGAAAATCCTTTTTCAAAACGGGATCTCCCAAAGGCTAACGGCTCCCTATACGCCAGAGCAGAATGGTTGTAGCGAGAGAGAAAACCGCACAATCATTGAAATGGCTAGGACTTTCGAGTATTCAAATCCTGAAATAGCATTTCCAGAAGCAATATGGGCTGAGTTGCACTGCAATCTATATTCTGAACAGAACTGTGAAATCATCTGTCGAAGGTGTCAGCCCATACGAGTTGTGGTTGGGCAAGAAACCTAGGATCAAACATCTTCGAATCATCGGTTCTGTTTGTTACACCCATGTTGCAATCCAAAAACGAAGAAAAATGGATAGAAAGGCGATAAAGGGGTATCTTATAGGATATGATGGAGATGAAAAATATAGAATATGGGTGAAAGAAAGTCACAAAGTAATTCTATCCAGAGATGTGAAATTTCAAGAGAAAACAGGAGAATGTTAAAAAGATGGACAGGAAAGTCAAGTTGACCACTACAAGAGGATCTTCGCTATGAAGATTGAAAAGATTACTAGTCTAGAAATGGAAATAATAGAGAGAGTTCCTCAGAGAGAGAATGAAGATATTTCCAAAGAAACATCAAGCACAAGGCTGAAGAGATCTGCTCATGAAAACCGCTTGAAAGATTACATTAGTTGTAGAAGATCTTGGGACAATATATCAAATCCTTAGACCATTGAAGAAGATCAAAGTAAAGAAGTTGACTAAGATGAAGGCTATGGAAGTAAATAATTCATGAAGGAGAACATATTGGGAAATTACAAGTGCCAGATGAGTTAAAGCTTCAACCACTCAGATGGTTGTTAAATCTAAACTAATTCAGTGCCATGTAAAACAAGGCAGATTAGTGTGAAGGTTCAATCAACGTCATAGATTGCATTCAAGCGAAAAATTCAGTCCTGTCAAAACAGTACCATCGTTCATCAGCATTTCGCAACGAATGCATCTTGCACAGTTTGATGTATCTACAGCATTTCTGTATGGAGAGCTTGAAGAAACTATCTACATGAATCAACCAGATGGATTCAAAGATGGTACAGATAGGGTGTGTATGCTGAATAGAAGTCTCTATGGTTTGAAGCAGGCACCAAGGTGTTGGTATAAGCGATTTGATAACTTCCTGTCAAACCTAGGGTTCACCGTCAGTGAAGCTGATCCATGTTTGTATACTCGGGAAAGAAATGGTAAAAGGCTCATTATAGTTCTCTATGTCGATGATGGATTGACAGTAGCGAATGAAAAGCATGATTTGGAAGATTTCATGAGAGAACTTGAATCGGAATTCAGAATCACTTGGAAGTCTGCTGTGTATTATTTAGGACTGGAAATTGATCAGAGGGAGGATGGAAGCATAAAAATCAGTCAAAATACACATGCAAGGAAGATTCTCGAAAGATTTAATTTTTCTGACTGCAAACCGATTTCTACACCGATGTTGAAAGGAAGAGAAATTTTGGGAACAGGGAAAGAAAGTAAAAAAGTGTCTAACTTTCCTTATAGGCAGGCAGTCGGTGCTCTAAGGTACCTGATGCTTGGTACAAGACCAGATCTAGCCTACAGTATAGGGTTCTTATCAAGATCGCTGAAAAACCCAACTGCAGAGGACGTTGCCAAAGTAAAAAGAGTTTTCCGATATATAGCTGGCACTCTTGACTTGGGAATAATCTATCGTCCCAATTTTAAAAGAGGCACTCTCGAATGCTATAGTGATGCAGATTTTGGTGGATGCACAAAAACTGGCCAATCAACTTCAGGAGTGGTTATGATTCATGCAGGTGGTGCAATTTCATGGCTTAGTCAACGGCAAGCGATGGTAGCGACATCTACAACTGAGGCTGAGATTGTAGCAGCAAATGAAGCAACCAAAGAAGTAATTTGGTTGAGCAGACTCTTTGAAGGAATTATCGGATTGAAACATGTTCCAATCCTACAGGTGGATAATTCTGCAGCAGTGAGGTTAGCTCAAAATCCCGAATTTCACCGCAGAACCAAACATATTTCAATCAAATATTTTTTCATACGAGAGAAGATTTCAGAAGAAAAATTGGGTGTTCAACAAATACCCACAGAAGAACAGATCGCCGACATGATGACAAAGAGTTTACCAAGACCACGTCTTCAAATATTATGCAATCAAATAGGATTGATGTGATTCTCAATTCATAGTCTTAGCTTCATTCAACAAGGGAAAGTGTTGAAGTTGTTCTTCTAAATTGTTGAAATGAACTAAGAACTCAGTTTTTATTATATCAGGAGTCATTATTTATATGACCCTATATATATATATATATATATATATATATATATATATATATATATATATATATATATATATATATATATATATATATATATATATATATCAGTTGAGATTTTGTTGTTGATGACAAGTGTCTTAAATGCCATGATATAAGTTTTATAAAGTCAAATATAGATCCGTTATTTTTCAATTATTCACGATTATTCATCAGTAAATATAACAGGAATGATGGTAAAAGAGATAATGGGATAACGAGTCACGAAGTAACGGGAAATGGAATAACAGAAAACGGCAAAGTCACAGGCATAAGCCAGTCGGAATAACACAAAGACCAACACAGGGAAAAATACAAATTCCACTGCTGAGAAGGTACACCATCGATTTTGAAGATACACGATTATTAAGGGGTGACAAGAACTAGAAATTCCGTCGAAATTGAAAAGCAACCACGGTCTGAATAAAACGGATGACAGACACACACACACACACAGTTATATATATATATATATATATATATATAAATATATATATATATATATATATATATATATATATATATATATATAAATATATATATATATATATATAAATATATATATATATATATATTTTATATATATATATATATATATATATTGTTATGTTATGTTATGCCAGTTATAAGTTTTAAAAGGAAAAAACCCACAAAAAGAATAATTACTAAATAGTCATTAGTTTCAAGAGATTGTTCTTACATAATTTTGGAAGTTCTATTTATTTGTAAGCCTATGTATTGTAACGAACCTAGGCCGGACCTGTCGCCTCACGCGTTGCCATCGACAAGGATGATGTCATCCCCGGAGATATTCGAGAACAAATCCAATCGCACTGCCGCGGATAACAACGGTCAATATTGGAAGCAACTGGAACATGCTGGTCGCCAACTGCCAGAATTCGAAAGATCGGGAATTCTGTATTGGAGATAAATAGGCCGCCCTCAAGATGGCACGGCAGTCTCAGAGTCGCAGTCTGAACGAGCCCATACGATCGAGCTATACAGTGGCGTAATATAAATTAAGTTGTGAATTTAAGTGTGAAATAAATTAACGAAACCAATTTAAGTTTATTTACGTTACAGTATAATATGGATAGATAAAAATGTCAAAATACTATAACACAATCAATTTTATACACTGTTATAATGATTATAACCCATAATTGATAAAAAGACAACAAAAAGTCTAGATTTACAAAATTTCCATGAATAAAAAGTGATCAACACATTTATAAATTCGAAACATACAGTATATGAAATTGTAGATAACTAAAAGTAGCCAATGGTAGAACAGCAAACTTCTTGATGACAATAGCCAATCAGGGAATAGATGGTCATATGTAGAATTGAAAATTGTGAGAGAATAACAACGGGGTGGTATCATAAGCAATTATTATTGAAATTTGTACATAGTAATAAGATTGGAAAAATAGTTGTATATATAAATTATATAAGATAAACCCAAACAGTGAAATGTGACAATTTGATGCGCGGATTCAAAAATTCAAATGAAAAAGAAGAAGGAAAAATTGGTATCCAAGGGAGCAACAAACAAAGCGAGAGGTGATCGAAAATAAATTTACAAGGGAATGCCACGCAACAATCACGCAACATTTTGAAAGAAAGAAAAATGAAATAATTCCAACATTAGAAGAAAAAAAACCAATATTACCTTAATTATACAACATATCCAAGTGTCCAAAGCTGATTTCTGCATATGTATGGTTCTTGATTTATGGTATTGGAGTTCCTGATAGAGCTTGGAGTGAGAAGGGATCCAGTTTCAGGGCATATCTTGAACACTGACCTTTCCAGCCAGGTATAAAAACTTCAATTAGTGCACATCCGGTCCTGAACAATTCCACAAATAACGTATCTCACATCTGAAGAACTTTATTTCACTTTATTTTGAACTATAACAGAAAACTTCACTCTCAAGGAAAAAGTGAGGTTGTGTCTATCCATCCATGATTTGATTTTTATGATTATCCGTGAATATTTGTAGATTCACATTAGTATAAGTTATTTCTCGTAGGCCAGGTAATATTAAGTTTTCCTGAATAAAGGAAATACTTGCTTTTTGATACTTTGTTATTTGTTTTCTTACAATGATCAACAATCATAACAATGACCATTGAATAAACTGAAATTAGACAGAAGTGGCTAGTGGCTCTATTGCCTGAACCGGCTATCTGAGATAAGAGGCGTACCAACTGTTGCTTTGCCGTGGTGAGAAAAGTGATAACAATTGGCAGCAGCGTGATGAGAGAACAGTATCATATCAATTTGGCTCACAAAGAAGAGCAAAAAATATTAGCAATCATTTTTTTATAAAAACATTTATATTTACAAATTATCATTACATAACAATTGGCACCCAAAGTGTGGGGCGAAATAATAACAAATAATTGTTATATTATCATTTCATAACAATATATATATATATTGTTATGAGAAGAAATATTTGTTCAATGTAAAAAGCTTGAAAAGTGATATGATACTTATATATCACATAAATACCTGCTATGTTTGTTTTGCAATTTTTCTGTAT
The DNA here is from genome assembly GCA_018342105.1 of Gonioctena quinquepunctata. NCBI lineage: Eukaryota > Metazoa > Arthropoda > Insecta > Coleoptera > Chrysomelidae > Gonioctena > Gonioctena quinquepunctata. The sequence goes on from JAFIRS010001420.1 coordinate 116,811, forward strand.
AGTTTGCTTTTTTGAAACCTTATACAATTTTCTAGTCGACGCCGATGTTTCAAGAGTTTAGCAGTAGAGCTTTTTTATTGTCATAAGTATGTTGCCAACAATTCATTTAATTTGAACAACCTATAAAAAAAATAGAAATCAGAATTCATGAATAAAACTTCAGATCTCAAGTAGACAAAAATAATATTCAAGTTGGAACATCCTGTATGCTAAAATCAAATCAGAAGGAAACATGACATCGACATGTCAAAACATTTCATTGGAAAATGATAAAATATAAAATTTTGAGAACAGAAAATTGTAACATATGAATTTTAGCTAACTCTGTATATATTATGTGAGGTAACGAAATGTAAATTGTATATAACATCCATAGCATAGTTCAGAATGAGGTAAAGTGTCATAGAAAGTAAGTGAAAACCAAAAATTTTTAAGAAAAAACAAAAAGGGATGAATGTCAGGAAGAAAAATAACGAGGATTGAGAGAAACTAATTTTGGAAAGAAAGCCGTAACAAATTTTGCTCATTTAAAACTACAAGAATACACCAACAACAGAAGTGTAACAACTATTCGACAATTAATGCCCAAATCAAGGAACCAACAGGCGTAAATACGACCAAGAAAAACCACTCACCGTTGCCAACTACAAGGGGACCCTGAATCAGTGGAACTAACTGTAGCCACATAATACGCCAGGATTCACGGGGATACTCAAGAGAGACGAATAACAGGTACTTGTTAAACCAAAACTGAACAAAGTGGGCGTATTCGTGTCAGACATTTCTTTCGGGTACTTTTGATGACTTTTATCCACTGATTTGAACGTTGTTTCTTATTTATGCTCATAAACTAAGTATATCCCACAAGTATTTATATTTGTTGGTTACTTTACTACGCATGGAAAAGGTTTCGACATTTCTATTTCACTGGTTGATAAAAATATTAAAATTAAGATAGATTTTGCAGGCTAGGTATATTTAAGGATTCGTTTTGAGTGAAAGAAAGATCATTTGACTATTTTACGGACTCGTTATCTATCTTTTGATCATATCACAACCTATATTTCCACAAAATAGTATATTGACTTCAAGCACAAAAACTAGGTGGCACCACTGAATCCTGCTTCGACAGGGAGTAATGATATGTTTCCATAGGCGTACCGACTGAGCTGGGATGAGGTAAAAGAATACAGGTAAAAGAGTATTGGAGAAGGAGTAAGCAGCATAGCCGGATATTCTATCACTGTTATAATAGGTATTACTTCTCAGAATTTTCAAATAAAAATAAATAAATTAATCAAACTTATCATAACAAATGGCAAACATTTTATTAGGATGACTAGTTATTGAAAAAATAAAATAATAATTAAAAATAATAAAAATCAGAATACTAGCAATAAAAATCATCATATTAATTGTTGGCAACGCGGGCAATAATAATAATAATATTAGTATAATCATAATAATATATATATATATATATATATATATATATTTATATATATATATATATATATATTTACGATAAACTTAATGAACACATTGCCAAATTTACTAAAGTGGAAATATTTAAAAACGATAAGAGCAAAAAAATTAAACCTTGGATCACGCTTATAACATCCATCGAGCATAGAGATCGACTGAAAAAAAAACTGATTAGGAATTTCTCTACCGAAACTGAAAAGGAATACAAGGACTATAGGAACAAACTCAACACCCTAATAAAAAAAAAATTTTTACCAAAATCAAATAACTGAAGCAGGAAAAAATACAGAAAAATATGGGGAGTTATCAATGATACAACTGGTCGTAATAAAAAATCAAATGAACAAATAGAAAACACTTCAATAATCAATGAAAGCGGGAATTTCACAAAGAAAAATAAAGAAGAAGCAAACATATTAAATGAGTTCTTTACCAACATAGGTATAAAAATGTCTGAAAAAATACAGAAAACAAATCAACAACAAAACCTCCCTGAAAGTGATAAAAACGACTCCACCATCTTCTTAGAACCTGTGTCAGTCTTTTTAGACCTCGCCAAGGCTATTTTACTCAACAAGCTATGCCATTATGGAGTTCGCGGACTCCCTCTTGACCTTATGTCAAACTACCTAACGAATAGATTGCAGAGAGTAAAAATTGGAAATGAAGTCAGCGATGAATCAATGTAGAAATTGGGGTACCCCAAGGAACAGTGCTGGGTCCAATCCTCTTCCTTGTATACATAAATAATATTACGAAAATAGTTGGTTTGGGAGGTCACCTCATCTGCTATGCTGACGATACAGCATTAGTATTCACGGGAGAAAATTGGAAGGAGGTTGAGAATATCGCCGAAATAAACCTACAAAAGATACATACCTGGTTAAATTTCAATAAACTCACCCTGAACATTGAAAGAACTAAATTTATAGCGTTCACACCAACGATCGTTAATCAACCAAATATCTCATCAATAAAAATACATTCCAGTAACTGCCACAAGAACTTATGTGCTTGCCCATCTATAGAAAAAGTTTCCTCTGTAAAATATCTAGGCGTAGTCATCGACCAACACATACGATGGTCCGACCATATTACGTATGTAAACAAACGCTAATACACATCTTCTATAACTTAAGGGATATTCTATCCAAAACTAATCTCATAATGCTCTACAACTCATTAGCTGAATCCATTCTATCCTATTGCATCACAGTATGGGGCGCAGCCTTCAAGAACAAAATAACCATACTACAAACAACACAAAATACACTGCTAAAAATTATCCTAAAAAAGAACAGACGTTTTTCTACTGAAACACTGTACCTAGAATCCAACGTTCTCAACTTAAAACTACTCTATGCTAACCAATGTTTGAAAAAAATGTATAAAAACCAAGACAAACACACACAGAATGAAACTCGAATAACCAGATCCACTTCGAACATGAATGTCGACATGCAACAGTTTAAAAAAACATTAACACAAAGAACATTCTTTTTTTTGGAATTAAAACAAATATCTAACCAGAAGAAGTATAAAACAGAAACAAAATTATATTATAAACTTCCCACAAAAATTTTACGATATTCTAAATTCAATATTACGAAGGCGTATAAGGGCCAACAACAAAATATTTTTTAAAATATTAGGAATTGTCACTTCGAAGTGACAATTGTCACTTCTAGTAACAATTTTCACTTCGGTATGAGGATTGCAATACTCTGGACGGGGTTATTTTGATGGCGTTTTCTCAGAATGAGTTTCTGAAGTGTTATTTACATGGTTCAATTAATAAAATTGCGAAAAAAATTAAATAGTTCATCTATTGGTATTAAAATACTTACTCTATTTAACTTAAGTTATTTGAACGAAAAATTGATCAGAGAATATAGAAAAAAAAGGTGATTTTAGATATTTTCGAATAAATGCTTGGAACTGCACCTAAGCCATAGTATTGAATCCTAACTGTTTTCGAAATTCTGCCATCTTCATAGTTTTTTTTTAACTTGTTGCCTTACTGGCCATCATGTAAAATTTCAATTGATTTTGAGGTTATTCGACATGCACAACCTATAAAAGTTTTTTCAATACTTTCTCCTATACCTATGTTGAAAATTGACTAAATATTCAACCTGTTTCATTTTTGATGGCCTCCTATGAACATTTCATTTTGTATACAGGGTAGTTCCTTTCGAAAAATGAATGGAGTTTTTTCTCAAATGTCTCGGACGGACACAGTGCTCTTTTTTTTAAACAAAATAGGAGATTTTCCACGAGAATTCAATTGGTTTTTCTGAAATAGTTTTTTTATCGAAAAGGAAGTCATTTTCGATCAAGAATAAAATATGATTTTTTTATTATAACAAATTGATTTCACAAGAAGAATCTCCAGTTTCAATTTGGACCAATGATAGAATGCACAATTATTGCATATTTGTACTTTTGTTTCCATGAAATCTCAATTATCTGACAATTGTCACTTTGAAGTGACAGTTGTCCCTTCGAACTGACAATTGTCACTTCGAAGTGACAATTGTCACTTCAAAGTGACAATTGTCACTTTGAAGTGACAATTGTCACTCAAAAAGGACATTTGATGCCAACTGCTAAAATAATATTGTTTTTCAGTCAATTTATGGGCATTCTATCATTTCACTTATACCTACCACTTGAAAACTTTATTCAAGTTGAAAAATAACAAATTCTCTTCAGTTAATACAAAAAAAGTTATCTATTTATCACCCAAAAAAGGTGTACAAAATAATTGAGATTTCATGGAAACAAAAGTACAAATATTCAATAATTGTGCATTCTATCATTTCACTTATACCACTTCAAAACTTTATTCAAGTTGAAAAATAGCAAATTCTCTTCAGTTAATACAAAAAAAGGTATCTATTTATTACCCAAAAAATAGATTTCATGGAAACAAAAGTACAAATATGCAATAATTGTGCATTCTATCATTGGTCCAAATTGAAACTGGAGATTCTTCTTGTGAAATCAATTTGTTATAATAAAAAAATCATATTTTATTCTCGATCGAAAATGACTTCCTTTTCGATAAAAAAACTATTTCAGAAAAACCAATTGAATTCTCGTGGAAAATCTCCTATTTTGTTTAAAAAGAGCACTGTGTCCGTCCGAGACATTTGAGAAAAAACTCCATTCATTTTTCGAAAGGAACTACCCTGTATACAAAATGAAATGTTCATAGGAGGCCATCAAAAATGAAACAGGTTGAATATTTAGTCAATTTTCAACATAGGTATAGGAGAAAGTATTGAAAAAACTTTTATAGGTTGTGCATGTCGAATAACCTCAAAATCAATTGAAATTTTACATGATGGCCAGTAAGGCAACAAGTTAAAAAAAAACTATGAAGATGGCAGAATTTCGAAAACAGTTAGGATTCAATACTATGGCTTAGGTGCAGTTCCAAGCATTTATTCGAAAATATCTAAAATCACCTTTTTTTTCTATATTCTCTGATCAATTTTTCGTTCAAATAACTTAAGTTAAATAGAGTAAGTATTTTAATACCAATAGATGAACTATTTAATTTTTTTCGCAATTTTATTAATTGAACCATGTAAATAACACTTCAGAAACTCATTCTGAGAAAACGCCATCAAAATAACCCCGTCCAGAGTATTGCAATCCTCATACCGAAGTGAAAATTGTTACTAGAAGTGACAATTGTCACTTCGAAGTGACAATTCCTAATATTTTAAAAAATATTTTGTTGTTGGCCCTTATACGCCTTCGTACAATATCAACCTAAACGTACTCAAAAACAAATATTCCACCACCATCTTGTTATCTAGTCCCCGGTATATAACCCCCACGTAAGACACGAAAGTAATGAAACATAATATAATATCACATATGTATTACAATCTACCTAGTATAATGATCATGTACATATTTATTTGAAAACTTTCAGACTGCAGAGGCTACTGCGCCGGATCTGAAATTTTCATCATGAAATGAAATTGTGAATCTCACTGTTAATTCTATGTACCTTATTGAGCGAGAATAAAATTGAATTGAATTGAAAAAAAATAATATATATATATATATATATATATATATATATAAATATATATATATATATATATATATATATATATATATATATATATATATATATATATGCACAGGAATTTCTATTGGACAAGTTGAAATCAGATTGGTTAACTCAAAAATGTTTGAGAAGATTTCGAAAAGAAGCGGATGGAGAATCATGATAATTCACAGTATTATATCTACAGATACTGAAAACACGTGGATAGCTGCAGCTCAAATTCTATTGTTTCGCTATTCGCAAGAACTTCATATCCACTAGATACCATGAAACGTGAAAAATCAAGTGTTGGTCTGTCTAATTTTTCTCTTCATCATTCAGTCTAACAGTTTGTATTGATAAGACATTAGCAACCATATTTCATACATGAAATGAAACAATTCATGTGGCAAATTGATAGTTGTAGACATTTTTTGATAAAATATATGTATTTCCCTAAAACAGAATTACTCAAAATCGACACTGAAAAGACTCCTGCAAAGAGTAACAAATAAAACGCGAATTAGCCATAATATTGACTGATTTTCAAGTAGGCATTTCCACACTGAAATGAACATGAATGAAACAAATTGAAGTGTAATGCATCAATTATATAATTCTCAACCTCTCACCATCATCATGGATCATAATGTCAAGAGTCTGTGAGGTTTTCATCCCAGTGGACACGGAAATTTCCCACCTAGAGCCTTGTAATCCATTCATCACAATGAATGTAAAGCTGTATATGGGAAGTAGATCCCTTTCCGACCTTTCCTGTTGACAGCTCTGAGAGCCTGTTTAATTCGGGAACATGGACAATGTTATCTCCACATGGAGTTGAAAAAGTTTTACTTTATTCTCAGTTGATTACAACTTTTATGGAAAGGGGAATGAGTTCGGGATCAGTTCACGGTCTGTGACAATTAGAAATCATTCGGTGGAGGAAAAAAGTAATACTGAGTCTATTCGTAGAGTAATACGATAAAAATCGGGTATTTTTGAACCGCTGTCCGAAATATTTAGTGCTACAGTTATTAGATTTCCGTCGACTTAATAACAAAAATATCGCCAAAAGATTATTGCAGAAATTATGAATTAATATTTTTTTTCATGAATATGCTCTCCAATAGTAAGAAAATCATTACAATCAATAGTAATACAATAAAAATCGGGTATTTTCAAACCGCTGTTCGAGATATTTAGTGTTTCAGTTATTGAATTTTCGTCGATTTAATAACAAAAATATCCAATAGTGAGAAAATATTTTTTTTTTATTGGTGCCCCTTTTTACCCATTTAAAGCACGCCTCAGCGTGTTTAAATCGAACTTTAAAAAACGCGCGTTTTTTAAAGGTAACCATGACAACATCAACAAATCGAGAAACGTGAAGTCTAAATGACACATTTTTTATTATTGATCTGACAGGAGTACCTCGTAACGTCAAATAAAATATTACTCACAATTCGTTCATTTATATGTGCTCCTCCATCCATTTGATGAACTTTTCATATTCTTTTTTATATATATCACTGGATTTTCGCGGTATTAACCGCGATTCTGCCTCACTATTCAAAAAATCGATATAAGAGTCATTCATTTTTGAGCTCTGGTGACAACAAATATTGATCTTTGGTAACAAATTGCAAATGAATGTTTTTCTCATTTCTATGACAACGAAAGGTATACTGATGTCACATCACGAATTCAACCTTCTTGCATTATTAGTTCTTATTTCAATTTTTTGTAGTAATAATACCAGTATATATGATTTCAAAGTGCACCAATCAAAAAAAAATGACGTAAAGTATTCGTGGATAACTGGTCTTAAAAACACTTGCTCTATTTCGAGCACTCCGGCTGCGCCGTCGTGCTCGAAAAATCGCGCGTGTTTTAAAGCCCTTTTTATCCACTTATACTTTAATATACTAATAATCAACCGTATTGTAGAAAACATACTTCAATGCATATGAACAAAAATTTCAACGATATTAATCAAAAGTACCATGAAGACTAAATAGCTATCGTAGGATATTCTTCATTATGAATATTGATGTTCCCGTTGCCACTAGGTTTTTCAATCAGTAGAAAAATACGTGACTTTTGGTTTTTGCTCTTATTCAAATATTTTTCAAAATACGCATTTATCAGGGGTACTTCAAAGGTGAGTTTCAACATACTTTAGAAAAATATTATTTTCCATATTTCTGGAGAATAAGTTCATTGGAATATACATATTGAAGACTTAAAGAAGGATAGGAGAGCTATTTTCTTTCCAAAACGACATGTTATTGAGATTTGAAGTAATTAGAAGTAATTTCTTTCGGAGAACCCATTATCAAATTCAACATACTTTTTTGAAAGTGGAGAAAAAGTTAAATAAGATTGACTAAAAATATTGAATAGGTCTATAATGATAAAAAAAAAACGAGTGTGCTTTAGAACACACGACTGAAGTAAAACTTCTTTAGCTCCATCTATATGTATGTATATATGTTTATATATGTATATATGTATAATATATACATATACATATATCAATTTTCTAATAACCTATAATTTCATCATTTTAGTTTGGTAAATTCAGTAAATTATTATTAGAGTCATGAATGATTATAAAAAGGTAATAAAAATTAATTTACCAAACTCCAATAATTTGTCTCGGTTTTTGTACATGATCTATAGTGGGATTTTCATCATCAACTTCCATTTCATTATTGTCATGTTCAATCACGATGTCACCAATTATTTGTAATGGTGAACCTCTACAATAAATAAGTATTTTATTATTTACGTATCAGTTGAATTCTATGTTATCCTATTTTGAAAATTTGCTGAAGTTAATTGTAGAAATGCGAGGACGAAATACGTAAAAATAACAAGGAGAAAGAGAGATAGAGACAAGAAGAGGACATAGAATCAAACGCGCCCCAATGTCGAGAGTAGAATGCCGCGTATAAGTAGAGGGAGGAAATAGACAAGGAACGTTGCATATGACGCTACGACGCCAGCAAATAGTATGAGATACGCACTCACCTTTGTCGAGACCGTTCGACTCGCCCGATCACACTTTTCGTAACGCTCTCGTCACGCATTCACCAGCTTACTCCCCAAGTCAAGCGTGCGTAAAGAAGTTTTACCTCAATAATATGGAAATGATAGTCGTAAATTATAAGTTCGCAGTAGATTATGCCCCAGTAGCATCATAGTGACGGACACAGATACTGCAACTTCGACTCGGTGGTTATTACGTAATAACCACCAAATATACCACTATACAGTGAGGATAACTTGGTTGTAGTCACGTGATTTCCATCTGCGGTAGCCACTCTACGTTATAGTTTGTGTCAATTTAGGTGTGAACTATTATGACCACTGAGCAGAATCACCTTGAAGATTTTCAAACTTGACAGTGGAAACTAACCGTTGGCGGTTACCATCCTGTAGCACTCAAATATCACTTAGGAGTCACAATCACTTTCAATTAGAGTATGACAATATCGGAGACGTTTCAGTATCTTTCATCGAACCTTCAATGTGGCAGGCACTTGATTGTGATATGTGGTGATGGTTTTCACATTCTTTCTGAAACAGTTCGCATTTGATAAAAGTTACTACGAAGTCACAATAACATTTAAAATTCACCATCAAGTAACCGTTACTCAGTAGTGACCGACTTGTGTGTGATTTTTTACATTCTGCTGGTGTGTTACTAGTTTCATTGCCAAAAGAATGTGTGAATTTGCTGTGTGTTGAAGATGAGAAACAACAAAAAACCTCGAAAGAAAAAAGCTTTTCATCATTTGACAACGTTTCATTAAAAAATAAAACAAACAATGAAAAGTAGAAGAATCCCTGAACATCATTACGTGGTGAGTAAGCAGCCATCATGGCCGGTAAAGAAAAAAAATAAATTCACTAGCATTTCCTTCTACTTTAGTACAAGCAAACAGCAAACCTTTCACACTAACCGACAACTCAAGATATTATTATATGCACCATGAACAAAGTCAGTGTGTAAGGTATTGTGTATTATTAATTATGTATCAAACAGTTGTAGAACGGAAATGGAAAGATAAAAATACAAGATAAATTGACCCTTTTTTCAATTATTTTTATTCGCAATTTTCTCCATTAGTTTCGCTCAGTTCTACTGGAGAGCTTATTGGCATAAGTGAGATGCAAAAAAGGAGGGGGCTGAGAGAATCCCCTTGGAACACACCTCTCCTGAAGATAACCTGCTTCGTTTGCACTTTGGCTCCACCTGATCTTATGGTATAGCGAGTCCTCCAGTGTAGTATCAATTGTTCAATACATTTCACTATGTGATAGAGTACCGCAAGGCATCTAAGCAAATGCAAGATCAACTCATGCGATATTGAATCAAGTGCCTTGCGGCAATAGATCGAGGCCTTCAAAAGGTTGCGCTTATACTACACGGAGTTCTGCGTGATACATCTATCGATCAGCAGGTTCTCCTTGCAGCCAGCAACACCTTTCTTTGACCCTTTCTGCTCATATATCCGTTCGTACACCGTTCGTCATTGGTCTGTAATTCTTGGGATCAGACAAATCTTCGTTTTCGTGGATTAGCACGGTTTGAACCTCGACAAACCACGCCGGAGTCGACTGCTCTCCACTAAGCCACGAGTTGAAAACTCTGGCTAAGTGGTGGTGGGTACTAGGGAACTTCTTCCACCACAGGTTGCTCAACCCATCTGGGCCTGGAGCAGCGAAGTTCTTCGAGCCCTGTAGAGCTTTCTGAACTTCTTCCGGAGTTATCGGTTGGCGTGGTTTATTAGGATGAGGCTGCTGAAACCTCCTACAGAAGGCTCCAAACTGCGTCAGGGCTGGAGTGTCTATGTTGAGTGGCTGCGGATATTCGTGAATCTCCATCCAAAAGTTTTTCACCTGATCAGTGTTCGGCGGGTTCTGTACAACGAGCGGCGGTTGCTGGAATAAGCGGAAGGGTTTCTCGCGGAACTGTTTGTTTCCCGCGATTCCTCTCGCTTGCCGTACTGGTGACTTTTTTGCAGCCTCTAGCATTCGTATCCTATCAAGGCAGTGTTGTTTGATGGTTAACAGCACTCCTTGATTTGATGTGTGATTCGCCGCACCGTTAACGTGAATGGCCTATTGGCCACTACGTAGTCCATCACACATTGGATACGAGATGCATGTTGTCTCGTCGACTTGATTTTAGCTTCCATCTTCTGTATGCGTCTCTCATGCTCCTTAGTCGGAGAAGCATTATTCTGCGTATCCGCGCGGGAAAGCATAAGAGCAGCGTCATACACGATGGTGTTGATTTGCCAGATGTCAGCTTTTCCTGGAAGCGCTTCACGAATCTCCGCATCCACCCGAGCCAGGTCTTGAGGCTTCAGGGGCTCCAAAGTGCGGAGCAACCTGCGTGTTCTGATAACCTCTGTTGGTGGAATATCGATACCTGCCACCTCTTTGGCTGATTCGACATGTGGCACTTCTATCACTTCGGCCCCTCCGTTAACCTGCCTAGGAGGCGGTCTCACATAGCCACGGCTACGAAGGTAGGATACATAATCCCGTAGATTTTGTGGGGAAGATGTGGCATACTCTGGGTGTGCCACGCACCACAGACCATGCATTTGCGCCACGTTTCTCCTTTGGGCGGGCTCGCTACTCTCATAGCAACGCAGAAGGCCATCACTTATTTCGTCTGTCCACGTTGTCCATACGTCATAAGGCTGTCCGTCGATTTGGGCCCTACCACCTTGCCGTTGACCTCCATCCGGATGAGGTCGGTTGTGGGGGCCCTGTCTCCTCCTTTCAGGAACCAGAGTATGGTCCTGCGAGGGGGTTAGCCTCCAGGAACACGGCTGACACCAGAGGAAGTATTTGCTTTTTTCCTTCCGGATGCGCTCAAGCTGCCGGTCCGATTTTGCATCCTTGGCTGGGTTAAGTGGTGGCGCCACTCACCAAGGTCATTGTGGTGTTGTTTGACCTACCCTGCGTTTGAAATTACGTGTAGACATTCATTAATCGATTATTCACGTTGTGTGATCCCAACCTAACTTTTTGTGTTACGTGAAAACAAACAGACAGACAAGAAAACTAGTTAATATTGCATTGTCATCCATTTCTGAGCTATCTCCGGAGTTTCAAGTATGTAGCTCATCGGGAAGTTAGTTCAAAATAGAGTGCACAATTTGTACCGGACCGACACGAGAGTGACCCAATATTACCGTAGTTATAAAATAAAATAGAGGGAAACTATTATTTTCGGGTGCTATGATTATCATCGGTGAAAGAACCGATGGAAATAAAACGAGTGCGCAGCACAAACGTTATCAGAAATCGAATAGGAAAAAAACCAACGACTTAATTCACTTTGAAAAATCACCATCAACTATTCATCACAATACATATTTTTAACGTTGAATATATGAGACTTGGAGATTACCGCATTCGGAATGAGAGTGTTTCATGAAAACGGTGTTGAAAGATGTCTCTATCTCTCTCAACCCGTTTATTGTTTCAGCGTGTCGTGTGTACTGCATTTTCGAAAAGGATTCCAATGATTTCTAATTAATATTGGGCCCGTTATATTCATAACCATTGTTGAACTATAACAATGATATTTCATTTTTTTATTAGAGGTGTCAATCTCCATTTCACGAGCAGTTTGTTTGGACCATTTGGAAATGGTATTTATACGTACAGGGAGGTTTTTATATCACTCTGTAGAACATCCTGATCTCCAATTGCGGTTTGGTGTGAGAAAAAGTATCTCCTTGGTAACATTTTTTGGTATTTGTTTTATCAGTCAGAAACCATGTCATAACCTCCTCAAACAATATATTTCATGAATTTTCAGCAACTGTCATAAACATAAATGAGCCCTCAATTTGGGAAAATCATCCGTGTTTATAACATACCAGCTGTGGATAGAATGTTGTAATGCATTTCATGCATATTAGTCATCAATTTTTCAACGTCAAACTGACATATGGATGATCAATAATATTATGATGAATATCTCCTTGATATATTGGGGACGCTGTACAATAAGGTGGTACTGATATTTTACAAGCTTTTATTTGGTTTCAGTTGTTAGTTCGTTAGGGTCAAAATCGACCGACTTCTAGTCGTCCGAATGATTTGAAATTTGGCAGATGTTCATGATTCCTGTGACAATGTATTATGGAATTTTTGTTACAGACAAAAACAAAATGGCGGCTCCAAGATGGCGGACGAGATTTGTAATTATGGTTCGATTTGATTCAAAATTGATATGTGGGAGTTTTTGGGATCGAAGATCATGAAACTTGTGTCGAAATTCATAAATTCAGAATGGCGGCTCCAATAGGGTAGAGGAGTTTTGTGATTATGGTCCGATTTGATTCAAAATTGCTATATAAGGGTTTTCAGGGTCGGAGATTATGAATTTTTTGTCAAAATTGATGAATTGAAGATGGCTCCAAGATGGCAGACGAGTTTTGTGATTATAGTCCGATTCGATTTAAAATTGGAATATGGAGTTTTTGGGGTCGGAGATTATGAAATTTCTGTCGAAATTTTAAAATTTGGAATGGCGAGTTTTGTGATTATGGACCCATTCGATTTAAAATTGGTATGTGTGGGTTTTCGGGGTCTGAGATTATGGAATTTTTGTCAAAATTCATGAATTCAAAATGGCGGTTCCGAGATGGAGGACAAGTTTTGTGATTATGGTCCAATTCGATTCGAAACTGGTGAGCGCGGATTTTCGGGGTCGGAATTCATAAATTCAAGATGGCGGCCCAAGATGGAAGACTAGTTTTGTGGTTATGGTCCGATTGGATTCAAAATTACGCGGTCGGAGGTTCTGAATTTTTTATCAAAATTAATAAATTCAAGAGGGTGGCCCCAATATGGAGAACGAGTTCCCTGAGTATGGTCATATTTCATTCCAAATTGGTATGTGGGGATTTTCAGGTTCGGAGATTATGAATTCTTTGACAAAATCTATAAATTGAAGATGGAGACTTCAGGATGGCGGACGAGTTCTGTGATTATGGTCAAATTCTATTCGAATTGGTGTGTGGGAGTTTTTGGGATCGGAGATCATGATTTCTTTCATCTCAAAACTTACAGGAAAGAGACCTTGTAATAACGAAGCTCTACTAAAGGCAAACTAACTGAGAAGGAAAAAAACTAATAGAAAACCTTCTCAAAGACAAGCTTTCATTCAAGCCGTGTACCAAAACGTATAAAATAAGTTTAAATCATTGCTGACAATGATTTAATTATTATTTGTTGAATTATGTGGTTTCAAACAGCTTGTCGCGCGTATTGTAATAAAATTATAACTTCGATACTTACCAACCAGTCATTGTCAAATAGAATTAAATGGTACCTACTTTCATGAACATTTCGCGCGACAAGCTTTTTAAAACCAAATAATTCAACAAAAGATTATTAAATTATGACTTAAACTTATTTTATACGTTTAAGTTCCCGGCTTGAATAAGAGCTTGCCATTGAAATTGTTTTCTATTATTTATTTGTATAGTTTTTCATTTGATTCATCTCAGAGACCATGGTGCCATTTGTAATAAAATACCTCTTTAGAGTAAACTGGTTTAGAAATTCTAGAATGCATCTGGTTATTGGATTTGTTGAATATGTTTTAATTGCTTCTATATTTACATTTATGATTATGTTAAAATGATCGAAGCACACTAGAACCATCACATTACTGATATCTAAAAAACGAAACTTCGTGAAAACTCACCAAAATCTATTCAGAATATTTCTATGATTCTAATATCGATTGAATCGATTGAATATAAAGAAATCTGGCGTCACTTTTGGTTGAACCAGAAGAAAAAAAACGTTAAATGTGCCAAACTCTTGCATGTATATATATATATATATATATATATACACTTTAAACTGTCAACTAGATTTGGATGCAAAAAAAAAAGATGTTACAAGGTTTGCATTTTCTTTGCTTATGAAATGAAATGCACTAAAATTGGATATTTTTCTAGGCTATCACTAGATGACTCCTCATCTAGTGATAACTTAGGAAATTATATACAGGGGCTAGAGAAGTTCTGTTTGAAAGCGATAATGACAATGGATATATTCTGGTAATAGACTGGGAATAGAATAATCATGGGAAGGGAGCCTTTCTTGGATGCGAACTGATAGTATTTTCATTTAATTACTCTGATTATGAATAACTTCATATAATTAAGTCGTTTCTAGTATATCAAAATCCTGCAATATCGACATTTTCCTTGATTGGTCATTGATTTCATTCTCTTCGAGACTCCGCTCAACTAATTTTGGTTCTCTCAGATCATTCCAATCAGCATATTCGAATTCATCAATCCATTCCATGATTTCTGCCCCAAATAACAATTGGCACCAACCATTTCCACAACACATCATCCCAAGCACAAACTTATATATTTACGCATTTGATATGTCCATTTCGATATGATTTAAACATACTATACTTGATCAAAACTTTCCCAATTTTGCTGATGAACAATATCATCTCCAGCTTGCGAAGTAACGCGATTACTTTAATATCCCCAGGGAATCAACAAGGATTACAACCAGATTGCTGTTTGGATAGACGTGATTCGATTACCTATCATTTTTATAGTCTAGCAGACGTGACACACTACTTTGATATTTATGAATATTCAAGAGACTATAAAACCGAATTGGAATCCCAGAATGACCTACACAAATGGAATTTTCATTTAATGGATCATAAAATTACAAAATATTTCTCTGCATTGTTGTCTGGGAAGGCGTAATCTATATATATTGGAGTACGTCTCCTGACTGACTGATTTACTGACAGACTTTTAACTTACGATCAACGCCCAGACCAAACGGCTGGACTTACAGAGCTGATATTTTGAAAGGAAGGTGTTTTTGATATTTTGCCCCAGAAAGTTTCTATGGAAGTACCATTACTTTTGGAGAAAGTGTCATGGAAATTGGTATTTCTACTTTTCTTTTCAAATAAAGTAACGTGTTTCAGGGTTTCTGAATATCCGACTCTGAAGGGGTTAACATGGGGGTTAACAATTTGTATAAGAATACCGTTCGCTTCCAAGTTGAGGACATAAAATTGGTATTTGAGGTCTTTGTTACAAATGAAATGATGCTTACTTCATTGTTTCTGGAAATAAATCCCTGAAAGGGGCCAAGGTTTGTATTAGATGAAAAAAAAATATATAAGTTCCTTTTAACAAATAAAGGAATAAGTGTTCCAATGTTTTCAGAAATTCATTCCACAAACTGATGAGAGGGGGGTTAAGTGAAAGTTTGTATGGGGGTTCCATTAATTTTCAAGTTAGGGGTTTTTGCTCTCTAACAGAAATTGTGTTTAACTTGATGAAAAATTCGGTCCATCAAGGGGTGAAAAGAGGTGAGTGAATTTGTGATAGTCGTCACCGATCATGACTCTCGCTGTCAAATCAATTATGCCACGCAAACAAAATAAGGGGATAACAAAAATCGGGATAAAGGAAAGCCACATGCATGAGCTAGATGGAACAATACAAACAATACAGACACATAGGAAAAAATACAAATTCTATGTGGACGGATTCGCGGGTACCAGCCATTGGAGGTATAGAATTTAGAAGAGATTTTGTTCGAGTAGTAAATACATAACACGTAGTATAATGTAAAAGTTTTCAAAAGTCAACAAAATGTGGAGAGGGTTTTGTGTGCCGGGTTCTCCACTATAAATTACCCAATCCTCATCATCGTTATTATCACCTATAGAAAAAAAAAAAATGTGAAAGTTGTGTAGGGGTAACATTTTGATATCAGGAATATCTCAAAATTTATTATATATAGGTATCACCCTGTATATCGAATTGATGTACTGATTTTATAGCATTTCATCAAAATTCAGTCATAAGAATTTTGATGAAATGCTATCAAAAATACAGTAGCGTGCAGATTTCAGGGGATTTTTTTTAGGGTGATACCCTGTATATTATTAAATTTTTGGAATGTTTTTTTTTCCTGATTTCAAAATGTTACCCCAATCTTAAACCAATTTTGAGTTAATCAACGCCGATTAACTTAGCAAGACTAGTTGGTACTATAAATGCCTACCCTTTGAAGGTAACATTTTCAACGTGAGTAACTTTTCACACCAAAACAGTACTACACACCTTAACGTTCGAAATATATTTCATTCATTAAATTTTCGATAATTAAAATACAGAATAACAATCACAACTACTGAGAAAATATTCATAACATATTGTATTTTATTCTCACAAAGCATTGGGAAAAATCAGAGCGAAAAGGCGGGAACAACGGATACACGAGGCGGAGTATCTAAAAATATGATAAGGCATGACGAGCATGCGGTCAGGTGTGATCACAGAACTATAACATAGAGGAGAATGGAAAAGTAATATATATCTGTCACTTTATTTCACTTATGACTGCGTTTTAAATAAGCGGGATCTGAGTTTGCGCATAAGCTACTGCCAGTTGTCATTTGACTTGACATCTTGAATAACATATTTCAAATACCATAGTTTTTATCTTGTTTTTGGCTTGTTTTGTGTGCTATTTGGTGATTTTGGGCTTCATTGTGAACTTTATTCAAAATGCCTATTAGTTGCCTTGTTTGGTCTTGTCCAAGTAATGGAAATATGGAAGGAATCTCCTTTCACCGGTAAGATTTGTATTTTTACAGAATCGTACTAGGTTTTTTATGACGCCACTTCAGATGATATACCAGTATAAGATATCCGATATGTCCCATTTAGTATAGTTCCATTCAAGCAAATCCAATATTCACTAAAAAAATCAAAAGTATCTAAATATTTGTCAACTGTCTACTTTTATTTCAGTTTGGGAAAGGTTAGATATTCTTCTTGGTTGAAAGCAATTGGTAGGAATCCAGGAGAGAACATTAGTCCTTCAAATGTTATTTGTTCTAATAATTTTCCGGAATCTGACTTTGTGGTGAAAAGAAAAAGGGCTGTGTTGAAAACTGATGCAGTTCCGAAGCTGTTGCTACCTAAGAATGCACCCTTCAAATCACAATCAAAAATGTCTTCACCCGGACCAATATCGAGGTACTAAAATGAAAATATATCCCATGGTACAGATTGTTTATAGTTTTTCATATTTTTTTAGAGACCCTGTTCCCACAGATGCTTCCCTTCAAAGAATCTATGGAAACCTTTCACCCAGTGATTCAGGGTCACACCCTAAACCTTTGATAACGTAAGTTCACTTATTCAGTCATCATGAACCTATGATCATTTTTCACTTGTGAAGGATAGGGGAATTGTTCTTACTAGTGGAATAGGATATCAAAGTATTGAGTTGTCGCCTTATATTCCACTCAAAAAATAATTAAAACAAGGTGTAGGAAATGAAATTGACAAAGAATTTTGGGATTTTTTTGATAAAGTATATGAATGGGAATCTGATTATTCACATGAATATTTCCAGTGGAACCTTATTCAAAAATATCAATTTAATAACCACAAAACATATCTCTTGGAGTATTTGAAGTCTCAGGTGAACTTTGTGTTTTGATTGAAATTTGAAGATCTATAATTCTGCATACTTAGAGCCTGCACGCACTGGTTATTTTTGTCACCTTGACTGTTTCATCACTTTCACCGTGGCTAGGGACCCTTACGGTGGTGCACGCACTTGAATATTTAACAGCTAGGTGACTTATTGTCGTGGGGTCTAGCGAAACGCTAGTGACACAACTATCACAACATCCGTAGGTTTAAATTGCAGTGCGCACATTGGTAACAAAATGTCACCTCACGCAGCTAGTCGAGCTGTACTTAGATAACGTCTTTGTTCAGCAGGGATAAATAATCTCATTCTTATATTTTTGTAAGATATGGTAGGTTTTAGTAAACGTAATGATTCCACAAAACCTGATACTCACTCGAAAGTAGCGAAAAAAATTGTCTGGATAAGCACGTAACTTTGCAAACGTGGAGTAGAACTTCCCACTTATCAGTCAATCACTCTAACCCAATATTCCCAACCCAATATGATTAAGCCAATATTCTTTACAATTGTAACTTTTCCTGTTTCTAATAACAAGTGCACGGACAACTAATTCCACGAGATCCATCTTGACAAATAACAAATAAATTGAGTGACTTTCACTGTGTGTGCAGTCAAGAAATCTTCAGTCACTTGACAGTGACAATGCATTAATCGTCACCCTGACAAAAATCACCAGTGTGTGCAGGCACTTATAGTTATGAAATTGTAGGTATAATATTTCTTTTTGTCAAATTATAGGAGTTTATCTGATAGTGCTGGATTGAAGGGGATTCAAAAAAGAAACAGAAAGTTGGTTAGGACGTTTCATACATATGCGTAAGTATTTACATGGATTTATGCAAGAACTTTTTGCTAGTAATCAATTAATTTTTTTTTTACAAATCTGCAAAATAATAGCAGTTTCTAAGTGGACAAGAAATATCTATGAAGGATTTTTTCCACTATTATAATTGAAAAAATATTTTTGGTTTGTTGGACAAAAAGCTCTTTCATCATCACTTCCCCCAACAATTCATACAAAAATTATATTCTTCAGATCATCTCCAGATATGTTCAAAACCAGATACATGAATGAAAGAACCAAGTATCACCAGTTGAGGTATAAACATCAATTGGAAAAAGAGAAAAACAGAAGACTCAGAAACAAGGTTTCTCATCTAAAGGAAGTGGTAAATGACATTAGGAAAAACGATCTATTGAGTCCTAATGCATGTGATTTGCTAGAAAAAACTTTCTCTGGCTTACCTCTGGCAATAATGAAAAGAATGCTGGCCAATTCTAGGAGAGAAAAGACTATTAGGCAAAAATATGATGAAGTTATAAGAAGCTTTGCTATGACTCTACATTTTTACTCCAGCAAAGCTTATGAATATGTCCGGAAAACATTCAACTTAGCACTTCCTTCACAGCGAGTGATTAGAGGTTGGTTTTCGAATATATCATGTGAACCACAGCCAGCATTTGATTCCTTGAAAACTAAAGTGGCAGATTATAAAACTAGGGGGCAAACTTTATTATGCAGTTTTATGTTCGATGAAATGTCAATAAAGAAACACATTGACTTATATGATGGAAAATCTTGGGGCTATGTCAATGTCGGTACAAATGCCATGGAAGATGATAGGAGACAATATGCAGCTGAGGCATTTGTGTTGATGGTAGTGGCTGTTAACGGACATTGGAAATTACCCATGGCTTATTTTCTCATAGATGGACTGGATGCTGAAGAACGGGCAAACATAGTGAAAGAAGCTTTAATTAAATTGCATGCATGTGGAGTCATTATCACATCAGTGTCTTGTGATGGACCAAATGTAAATTTCTCTATGATGGGAGCTCTTGGTGCTAAGGTTGCTAACATAGATGAAGTGCAATCATATTTTTTACATCCTGTAGATCAAAGTAAAATATATATCATATTGGATGTATGTCATATAATCAAATTAATTCGAAATAATTGGGCTACATTAGGCAGATTCATTGATCCAGATGGATTTCAATTATGTAACAATGCTCCATTATATACCGGAACAAGAAGGTTTACGCTTTGGGACAAAATTGAAAACTGCACATATGAATTGGAGACAGCAAAAAATGAATGAAGGTAAATTTGATGCGTTTTCTTAATATTCAATACACAAAATGATCAATTTTTATTCAAAATTATGTTTTTATTCCAGTAGATGAAACTATAATAAAAAAAAATCTGGAACATAGGTAGTTTCAGTTTTCATGCAAAAGGAATTTTCAAATTGTTTATTGTAATAAATAATATTGTAAATCGTAATTATCACACATGCATTTTTTCATATCTGTAATGGAATGAAAGATATCAAAATTGTAATTATAAAATCATTTCAGGTCAACTTGGCTGTACAAACCATCGGTGAGAGTGTAGCAAGTGCAATTGAATTTCTCATGGTAGATATGAAAGATATCCGATTCAGAGATGCTGGGCCAGCAATTAAATTGATTCGTCTCATTGATGCACTTTTTGATTTATTGAATTCACGAAATCCAACAACTGTACATATGAAAATGCACCTAGCCAAAAGCAATAAGGCCTTGTGGAAGCCTTTTATGGAGAATACTGTGTATTATCTCATCAAATTAAAAACCATAAACAATGTGAGACTCATCAATAGCCCTCAAAGAACTGGATTCAAAGGCTTCATTATATCCACCTTAGCAGTTCTAGAAATCTACAAAATATTTGTGGAAAATGAAGCCATATTGAAGTATGTGCTAACATACAAGTTCAGTACCGATCACTTGGAACTATTTTTCTGTTCAATGAGGTAATTTTAACTTCAGCCTTCAATGGCTTTTATTCGTCCTGTTATAGACAAAGATCATCAATTACAATATTTCATTTTCAGGGCTCGCAATGGTTGGAATAATAATCCATCTGCTTTACAGTTCTTCCACTCATATCGACGTTTGCTTCTGCATCATGATATTAAAAACCTGAGTGGTAACTGTACGGCACAATATGACACCAATATTCTCTTCACCACAACGAAAAATAATAGAACAGAGATTCCATTGCAAACAAGTGATATTCAGATTATGAAAAAATATATGTTGGAAGATAATGACACTGTCATACATGATCATGATTACATCATGCCTATTCACTTACCTCTTTCAGATATTTCTGGAAATGTTGTGTCTTATGTGGCTGGTTACGCTGTCAATATGACTGCAAAATTAATTAAATGTCCTACATGTCTCGAGTCCATTTGTAATAGTAAATTGGAACACAGTAGTTTGAAACTACTTGTACGAAAACAATGAGGTACTTTAACTATTTCCTCAGAAAATACAATTACAGTGTGTAAGGAAGTAGAAATGATGTTGAGAAGAGTGTTTTTGGTAACGAATAATGAATTACCAGGGGAGGCTAATTTTTTGCAAACTTTTGTCATGGCCACTAATTCAAAACTATTATTCAATAAAAGTTTGTTCAAAGATATTGAAAATCATAGTTTACAATATTTAACTTTAGAGGAAAATCATATATCAAGACTAATCGAAACACTCACATTATCTTATTTGAAAATAAGATTGTTTAATGTTGCAAAATCTCAAAGTTATAAAATCAAAGTACAGCCATTGAGAAAATGAATGAGTAAACTGATATTGTTCAACCACCAATGAGAAATAATTAGCCACCATGTATTATTATGCACATATTGTAGTGAGTTTATTCATATATGTATATTTAGATTATAAAAATTTTCATTACATTTTAGGAGTCATGTTGTTTATGTACTTTATACAAATCATATATTTTATTAGTGTTTTTTTTTGTACATTTCTGCACTTTATGCCATCCCGTTTATATATTTATTTTTTTGTCAAACGTGTGCAATGGTTTACCGTAAATAAAAATTTATATTTCTATATTCAATGAAAAACATAGTTATTAATATACATTTTTATGTATTATTTTTCCATGGAAATCTATTTTGAATGGGTTATTATTCATTTGTTGAAAATATAAACAGGATGTTCATTAAATCAGATGTGGAATCATCTGCGACTGAAAGATAAACTTTAGTCACTATCTTCGCAGAAAAATCTTTCTATCAATATCCAATTGAGAATATTTCCCTTTTCAACGGGTTATTATTATTCAAAAATTATTGTTTTATTATATTTCATGCTTATGGAATATTGATGAATTCAAATACGAGGATTTCAAAAGTTGGAATGGAGTTGAAATAAATAAATATGTAAATAAACGTGTTTGGTCATGAAAGAATTGCTTGTATGTGACAGATATAGTTTTTAAAATTGAAGTTTTGTAATAATAGCAGTTTATTGTAATAATAATAAGCAATGAATATAAAGTGTTGTGTACTTATGTAGTTTATAAACATTTAAATGGTAATGGATATGCCATAGTATATGTAAATCATCGCATTTCCCACAATGTATCTTGTTAACCAAACTAGTTGAAATGGAAAAGATTTATCCTCATACTAGGTGTAGGATTCCATCACTTGTAAAAATGAAATCAATAATATAATATAAATAAAATCAATATTGGATTAGATGATGTATTCAGAATTTGACATTTGTATTAGAGTGGCTCTGAAGGCTTACCACCAGTATTGTTAAAAAACTTTACTTGTAGCTTAACAGCACATACTCATTTTCTCTTAATCTCTCAGTTACGGTGTCTTTCCTGACTTCTGGAAGAATAACTATATAACTTCTATATTCAAATAAGGCAATAAAGAATATATTACAATTATAGAGAGCGTGCATTCAATCTACATACCAAAATTGATGGATAAATGAATTACTTGTCAACTCTATTGGACGTAGAAATATAATATTTTCTGAAACATCGTGGTTTTTGCTTAGGGGAAAGTCCACTTTATCAAATTTACTGTCATAAAAACAACAATATTTGTTAATGCAATAATAGTATTATACAAAAAAATCTAGGATTTGTTAGAGATATATGGAACTTCATTTTTGACTCGTCGGAATCAATATTTTAGAATTTATAATTATATTTCCCATACAATTCCTTTGGCATCTGGTGTACCACAGGCTTAATGGAACATTATTATTCAACCCAGGTCATAGGTAAACTTCTCAAAAATACTGGATTTCTATTGTTTGCTGATAATCTCAAATTTTTTTCCCCGTCAGTGAAAAGTCAAATACAAAATGTTTCAGTCAAAATAAGTAGTAAAATATTGGGGTTTCTAATGAGAAATGGGAAAGTTCTCACACAATACTCTCAAAGTTTTGTACTGTTGTTGAGTTAAACTTCACCTATTATATGCCATTATCATAAATATGATATAAAAAAAAATCGAAATGAAATTTCTGAAATACATGTTTTTTAAATTGGGTCCATATCTACAATTTCATCAACATAACATTTCATATACCTTGAATTTAACTGATATGACTACACGTTATTTCTATTCAGATCTAATTCTTATTTTTTTTAATCATGATAGAACTATACTGCCATATCTTTTCAATTAAATAAATTACAATGTTGAAAAGGGAAACATTCTCAATTGAATATTGATAGAAAGATTTTTCTGTGAATTGAAAAACCACGATTGAAATGAAGTTATTTTTTTTTTTTTTGAATGTCTAATAGCGTGAAATAGATTTTCGTCGACAAAAATGTATTGAAGACCTAGTGAATGCGATGTCTCTCCTGCATCAATGTTACGAATGATTTCTGGTGAGTACTCTCTTTTGGAAAACATTCTTCTTTGCCTCATTCATCTTTATGAGTTCTTAATTAAGACTGGAATAGAAAATCAAATAACTATCTGAATGAAAATGCAAATTTTCAATTACAGATTTTTTCTTTTGAGTTAGGGTCTTTTCAGAATATCTATCAGATGTAGTTCAATGTCCAGCGTGGCTTTAGCCGGGGAAGTAGTTGTTTTCTGTTAGACATTCAAAAAAAAATAACTTCATTTTAATCGTGGATTTTTCAATTCACAGAAAAATCTTTCTATCAATATTCAATTGAGAATGTTTCCCTTTTCAACATGAATACCTCACAAGAGGTTATCTTGACGATGGAAGATAGTGACTAAAGTTTATCTTTCAGTCGCAGATGATTCCACATCTGATTTTATGAACAACCTGTTTATATTTTCAACAAATCAATCTATCATACCCCATGACAGGTCTTAATGTCAGAAAACACTAATTTCAAAGTGTCTCTCCAAAAGAAATGATTCTAACTTTTTCCATCTTTGCAAAGTGAGATTGCTTCTTGAAAATGTGTTTCCCATTTCTTCCGGTCTTCCTGATGATCGTGGAAGCGTGAAATAGATTTTCGTCGACAAAAATGTATTGAAGACCTAGTGAATGCGATGTCTCTCCTGCGTCAATGTTACGAATGATTTCTGGTGAGTACTCTCTTTTGGAAAACATTCTTCTTTGCCTCATTCATCTTTATGAGTTCTTAATTAAGACTGGAATAGAAAATCAAATAACTATCTGAATGAAAATGCAAATTTTCAATTACAGATTTTTTCTTTTGAGTTAGGGTCTTTTCAGAATATCTATCAGATGTAGTTCAATGTCCAGCGTGGCTTTAGCCGGGGAAGTAGTTGTTTTCTGTTAGACATTCAAAAAAAATAACTTCATTTTAATCGTGGATTTTTCAATTCACAGAAAAATCTTTCTATCAATATTCAATTGAGAATGTTTCCCTTTTCAACATGAATACCTCACAAGAGGTTATCTTGACGATGGAAGATAGTGACTAAAGTTTATCTTTCAGTCGCAGATGATTCCACATCTGATTTTATGAACAACCTGTTTATATTTTCAACAAATCAATCTATCATACCCCATGACAGGTCTTAATGTCAGAAAACACTAATTTCAAAGTGTCTCTCCAAAAGAAATGATTCTAACTTTTTCCATCTTTGCAAAGTGAGATTGCTTCTTGAAAATGTGTTTCCCATTTCTTCCGGTCTTCCTGATGATCGTGGAAGCGTGAAATAGATTTTCGTCGACAAAAATGTATTGAAGACCTAGTGACTGCGATGTCTCTCCTGCGTCAATGTTACGAATGATTTCTGGTGAGTACTCTCTTTTGGAAAACATTCTTCTTTGCCTCATTCATCTTTATGAGTTCTTAATTAAGACTGGAATAGAAAATCAAATAACTATCTGAATGAAAATGCAAATTTTCAATTACAGATTTTTTCTTTTGAGTTAGGGTCTTTTCAGAATATCTATCAGATGTAGTTCAATGTCCAGCGTGGCTTTAGCCGGGAAAGTAGTTGTTTTCTGTTAGACATTCAAAAAAAAAAAAAATAACTTCATTTTAATCGTGGATTTTTCAATTCACAGAAAAATCTTTCTATCAATATTCAATTGAGAATGTTTCCCTTTTCAACATGAATACCTCACAAGAGGTTATCTTGACGATGGAAGATAGTGACTAAAGTTTATCTTTCAGTCGCAGATGATTCCACATCTGATTTTATGAACAACCTGTTTATATTTTCAACAAATCATTACAATGTTATTCCATACAAAACCATAAACCCTTCATCATTCTCAATAATAAATCATTAAACAAACTATGATTACAACTCGCCACTCTCCAGATGATTTAATATACCTAACATTCAAAAACTCTATTAGAAGTATCACTTCAAATTACATTACAAGTGAATTTATAGTGAAGATCGTTAGGATTGAGGCCACTATTATGTTATACTGAATTGATTACTTGTAATGGTCAATACATAATAGCTGTTTATATATATATATATATATATATATATATAATTGATGACAACTAAATATGGCACAAACACGCAGAGCACATGCCAAAAAAAATTGTACCAATGATTGGAGCACTTTATAGATGCCAGAGCTACTTAAATGTACCAAATGAAATTATGATATATAACGCTTATTTTCTTTCTATATTCCGTTATCTGATAACAAACTGGGGGGGTATGTTCTCAAACATTATTCAAAAAAATCCAAATTCTACAAAATAAGGTAGTAAAAACTTTATTTGGCTATGATTTCAGAACTAATACAGAGTTAATCTACCATCAAACTGAAATTTTGCCGCTGAAAAAAATTCTACAAATTGAACAATGTAAATTTATTTATAAAATAACAAAAAATCAACAGAAATGCAATACATGAATATAGTTAATGAGATACATTCGTATGAAACTAGAAGTCAAAACCAAATTTATCTACCCCAGGTGAGAACGAACATTGCTTTAAATAATCCCTTCTCTAAATGTCTCCAATCATTTAACTTTCTGCCAAACTCCATAAAAAATAAAGATAGTTACTCCTCGTTCAAAGCGGAGGTGATGCGATATGTTAAAAGCCATTAAATTTGAAATATATATGTTCAAAATAATGACTATATTGGTATATACATGTCATATATTTGTCTAGAATCTTCATTGTTTCGGGAACAGGTTTATTGTGATATGTTCGCTAGTTTTAGATAGTTTTAATTGAGCTTGTCCTTGAATATCTGAATTGTTTTTTATTTACATTTTCTATGTACATGTGTGTATGGATATATATGTGGATATATGCATGTATACATCTGCTGAAATTGTTATTCTCTATAGTCTGAAATATGTGGTATAGGTTAAGATTTTTTTTTGTATTGTAGACTTTTGTATATTAATTATTAATTGAATAAAAAAAAGCATTATCTAAAAAAAAAACAAATATCAATAGAGAAGATGACACTTCTCTCCTGAAACTTATTTTTTCCTTCCTTTTTTTATTTCTCCTTTGAATTCAGTTTATTTCAATTAATTTGACACATTCATATTTATTATTGAAGTTTTAACAGCCTCGTGACAGTCGTTTTGCGGGAGAAAAAGTAATATTTTCAATTGTTAATATTGAGTAGAGATAGAAAAATGAGTAACTGTCCATGTTTCTCAGTTTCTGCCAAATGAATCTTTTTGATTATATTTTTCATATATATTTACTATTCAGCTTTTCAGTTTCTTTTTTCGTCGATTTAATTTTTCGTTAAAAAGTTTTCCAAGGATAATTTTCACTAGATAAAAAAATGCAGTCCGGCCCTGATCAGACTCTCTTTGCGCAAACTCAGAACACGTATCTGTCATATACTATCATAAGTGCTTTTAGAATATGACATTTCCATTCTCCTCTGTGTTATAGTTCTGTGGGTGTGATCATCAACCACTATAAATTTGAAATAATGGAGATCAGTCGAATTGGTATCAACTAGGCATCACCTACCGATGGTAATTGAAATCGGACTCACATATACGTTGTGAAATTGAATATGTGTATACAGGATGTCAATTTGAAAACATTCAATCCTTAATATCTTCCTTCCAGTAAATAATATGGGGAATAGAAGAAACGGGTCAATTTTAATTTCAAGAGGAACACTTTCAATTGATATTTGTAGCCTTCGTGGTTCAACTCCTTAGGAGAAGTAGAAGTTAGAATCTTAAATGGAAAGGGGAGTCGAGTGGCATACCATTTTGATGGGCGTTCAACTCTCTTTCCAATGGTACCCTGACTTATTATTTTTTGATGAGCAGGTTCCGCAAAATAGCGTTCTACACTCCCAGAAGTAATTTGAACTTGCCTGCACTGAGATGAATGGTTTTCAGGTCATTATTTGAACGAAAATTATTGTCTTGAATCTCCTTCTAGTAGAACTGGTAAGAAGATTAGGTGGTACCATTCCAACCCCTTAACAGGGGCAACATTAGCCATTAGCTCCAAAAAATTTACATCAAAAAGTAATCTAATAATAAAATGTAGATGGTTGGTAAGTTGCGTTAATTGAATGCTGGATTTTTCATTCTCATTGCTGAAATTCCACAGAAATCCTTCATTTTCTGATAATTCTGCTGTAAAAAGCTTTTGTTTTTAAGCAAAAAATTGTTCAGCAATTTTAACGATTTGGTTGTATTGTTCATGCAGTTTTACTTATTGGGCTGTGATAACTTTGAAAAGTGTTCGAAAGTGTGGATGGTTTACATTCTTCAAGAAAGAATTGAAATGATTTCAATTTATGGATAGGTTGGAAAAGGCGCACGAGGGCGGCATTTCTTTTTAATGAAAAAAAAACAAATTATAATGTTATGGTGACAAGGTTTTACGAAACTGGTTTGGTGAAAAATTAAAAATTATAATAACCCCAGAGTACTGAATGAAAAAGCTTGAATTGGAGTTTTGGGAACATGTGTTGCAGAGCCCACTAGCTCCTCACGGGAATGTCACGCGAAACTGTGAGAATGCAGATTTTTCAAGAGCCCCATGAGGATGATTATGACAGAAGAATAGAATTTTGTGAAACCATGTCTCATCGAGTCAACGCCATCCCTAATCTTCTGTTAAACAGTTGTTTTAGCGATGAATCTTCATTTTTGCTGAATGGCAATGTTAGTAGACAAAATTGTCGCTATTGAAGTGATGAAAACCCGCATATTTTTTGAGAAGGATATACGCAGCACCCACAAAAAGTTAATTTTTGGGCTGGTATCCTTGGAAATGCCATTCCTCAAAGGGAACTTGACTGGCAATCTGTACCTTGATATGCTTGAAGAGCCTATCGATCCTCTCATAACTCACGAGCTGGAAACTCAAATTGATGCAGGAGGTAATGTACTTCCGCAGGAGAATCTGTTACATTTCCAGTAGGACGGTGCTCCACCTCATAATTTTTTCCCGTCCGACAGTGATTGAACGAGGGATCCTCGGATAGATGGATTGGTAGAAGGGGGCAGTTGAATGGCCTCCGAGATCACCGGATTCAACTACCCTAGATTTCTTTCATTGGGGACATATTGAATCCGTTCTTCATAAAACACAACCCGCTGATATTGATGAACTTGAATCACGAATAACAGCAGCATGCCAGTCAATTCCCAATGAAGGGTTCCGAAATGTTAGAGAGAAGTTCGAAAATAGACTTTTTTACTGTTCAAAGAGAAATGGACAACATTTTGAACAGTTTTAAAGATAGGCATAAGTAGATCCCATGTTTGAAATTGCTTTCTCGCAAATTAAAAGTTTTTCTTGTAAAAGTAAAATCACCAACAAATAAAAAATCACACTTGTAGAATATATTTATTTCTGTTATTCAAGGGTTGAAACGATGCCACCTACTCTTCTGACCATTTCTATCAAAAGGAGACTCAATTCAATGCAAGTTCTAATTACTTCTGTGAGTTTAGAACGCTATTTTTCGGAACTTGCTCATAAAAAATATTAAGTCAAGGTACCATTGGAAAGAGAATTTAACGCCCTTTGAACTAATGTGCCCCTTGACCCCCCTTCCCATTTGGGTTTTCAAGGGTAACATCCACCCCTCCTAGGGGGTTGAACCACGAGGGCTACAAATATTCATTGAAA
Organism: Gonioctena quinquepunctata; assembly: GCA_018342105.1. NCBI lineage: Eukaryota > Metazoa > Arthropoda > Insecta > Coleoptera > Chrysomelidae > Gonioctena > Gonioctena quinquepunctata. The sequence goes on from JAFIRS010001420.1 coordinate 146,326, forward strand.
GTGTCCCCCTTGAAAATAAAATTGATGTTTTTTTCGATTTTCCATATTATTTACTGGAAGGAAGATAATAAGGGTAGAAACTTTCCAAATATATATATATATATATATATATATATATATAATGTATATATATAATGTATATATATATATATATATATATATATATATACATTCAAAATTGTGGTACGTAGAGATGAGTCGAGTTTGAATAGGCTAACCCACGACACCAATAGTCGTACTTCCAGTGAGTTCAGAGTACCGCAAAACAAATAACTACATAAAGATAAATTTGTTACGAATCCTCCATCCGCCAACAGCTGTTTCATGGTTTCCCAATCATCAGGACGGCTTGTGGTCTCTTTCAAATTTGTATCAATTCTCTCGCAGTGTTAATACCTACCGGCAAGTACGAAAAATGTGAAAGGCATCAAATTATAGATAGTGACACCTATAATCTGTGCGGCGAAGCTTAGACCCAATATCTTGGAATTTTAATGGCACGAAATTTCGTGCACATCAATAGGTCATCGACAGATGCCAGCATAGGCCAACCCACGACACCAATAGTCGTTCTCCCAGTGCGTTCAGAGTAACGCGAAATGAATAACTAGATAAAGAGAAATTATTTACGAATCCAAGAGAGTCCACCATCCGCCAACAGCTGTTCCATGGTTTCCCAATCATCAGGACGGCTTGTCGTATCAAATCTCTCGCAGTTTTAATACCTACCGGCAAGTACTTAAAATCCACGATATTAGGTCTAAGCTTTGCCGCACAGATTATAGGTGTCACTATCTATAATTTGATGCTCTTCACATTTTCCGTACTTGCCGGTAGGTATTAACTCTGCGAGAGATTTGATACGAATTTCAAAGTGACCACAAGCCGTCCTGATGTTTGGAAAACCATGAAACAGCTGTTGGCGGATGGTGGACTCTCTTGGATTCGTAACAAATCTTTCTTTATCTAAATATATATATATATATATATATATATATATATATATATATATATATATTTCTCTAATTTCTCGGAATAAAGGTCGGATTCAGTCAATTCATATAATTTCTCTTAACTACGTTTCGACATGGTATTTGTCAACATGAGGTTAAAACAGTAAAATAAAAAATATGGAGTTTGAGACATATTTAACTTAACACAATATGTATGCACTAAAATAATTCTTTAAAAACATATGGTTCCAAAAATGACACGTTATTTATTTCAATATGAAAATATCTCTAATATTTATGAGTATTCACTTACAAATTATATTATTTGAATTCTGCGTTCGCATCGCACGAACGTTATTGTAGGTGTGTGACTGCGTCGAAGTTATCGGGAATAGTTTGTTTATATTTTATGCATTTCTACCCTCTTCATAAGTACACCGGATTGTTTATATTGAGTTCTAGTATATGAAAAAAATACAGTCCTGCTGATATACTAGAACTCAATATGAACAATTCGGTGTACTTATGAAGAGGGTAAAAATGCATGAAAGATAAACAAACCATTGCCGATAACTTCGACGCACTCACACACCTACAATAACATTCGTACGATGCGAACGCAGAATTCAAATAATATAATTTTTAAGTGAATACTCATAAATGTTACAGATATTTTCATATTGAGTTAAATAACGTGTTATATTTCGAACCATTTGTTGTTAAAAGTTATTTTAGTGCATACATTTCAATATTGTGTTAAGTTGAATATGTCTCAAACTCCATATTTTTAATTTTGGTGTTTCAACCTGATGATGACAAATACCATGTCGAAACGTAGTTAAGAGAAATTATATGAATTGACTGAATCAGACCTTTATTCTGAGGAATTGAAGAAAATATATATGTGGTCTAGAAACTAAAAAAAGTATTATTTGCTGACCAGTTAGGATTCAAACTAGTTGGTAGTGGAGACTTAAGCAATTTCAAAACTCTTGTAAGTTCGTCCACGCTTTCGGAATTAATTTCATTCCATCATCAGAGAACTACAATTGGAAATTTACAACATATGAGAGATTGTCATTCAGTGATGTATTAATAAATATAACTTAGGTGAGTTTGGTTGACTCTGTGTAGAGAAAAAAAAATTGTTGACATAATGGTGATACATGAAGATAATTATAGTTGTGTAATACTAGTATGAACAGGGGACATTGACATGATACTGTTCATTACAATACATATATGTTTGAAATTATTTATTGACTCAAACTCGACTCATCTCTACGTACTACAATTTTGGATTTATATATATACAAGCTGACCCGACAGACGTTGTCCTGTCCAAATTTCTATGTGCCCCAAAATGTTTTTCCCGAAAACTCTCGTCCGCGTAGAATTTCTTTTTTTCTATGTTTTCCTTCATGTTGTTCCATCCAGACTATGCTTTTGACTCCTTCCGCTTCCTGTTGTCTTGTTATCCCGTTTTCCTGTTATCCCGTTCTTTCTTGATCCCGTTATCCCGTTTTCCCGTTATCCCCTCATCCTGTCATCCCATTATCCCGTTTTTTTGTTATCCCGTTATTCCCGTTATCCCGTTTTCCCGTTATTCCCTTTTCTTGTCATCCTGTTATCCCGTTTTCCAGTTTTTTCGTTATCATGTTATCCCGTTTTCCTGTTATCCCGTTTTTTCTTTATCTCGTTCTCAATTTATCGTACTACAATTATTATATTCGATTGCCATCTTGCAACCCTATTGCGGATCTGTGGATGAAATAAAAAAAAATCGCGATGGAAAAATAGGGGTTGATCGTAGAAGGGTGAAAATTAAGGGTTGTATGTATTTTTGAATGCTGTATCATGAAAAAATAAAAAAAAAGATTTTTATCTAAAAATAAAAACCAAAATTAAGGGGTGGACCCTAAGGGGGATGAAAAATAGATGTTGTCCGATTCGCACACCTAACCGATATGAGCACAAAATTTCATGAGAATCGTTCACAGCAACAATTCATTTCCATTTACATCTCACATGGGTACCCTATCTGGGAAGAAATAGCAGATTGAGAAAAGAATCCAAATAACTTTCCATAGATTGACTAAATGCAAAACTCACGTTATTAATCGGATTAATAGATCCGCAAAGAAACCGTGAAAGAGCTGCAGAAACGTTGATCATTTTCTTCCTATTTCAAAAATAGGAACAGATGAGGTTCCTGATATGTCGACTGTAGATCTTTTTTTCTCCAATTTGAGACAAACTAAATATATATTTTTCCCGTTAATTTTCCTCTTCCACACTTTTCCTTCCGCATTTTTTCCATGAAACCTCACCAACAAAAATTAATAAGGGGTAATTTGCTGAACTTTCAGTATGAATGTAAGGGAAAAGAATGAATCGCTCTGCAGTAAAGTGTACCGTCCTTTATGATTTATAGCCTCGTTGAGCTCGATCGGCGCTTTGAAGATGGTGTTTATCAAACAACATGGTACTGAATAATTGAATTCTCAGTTACGAAACATATGGGAGAAACTACTCTCTTTACCTTTTTAAACTTATATGATTCCTTGATGATTGATTGCAATTCTTTCACATTCTGGAAGTTGAATATACAGATGAAAACTTCACCCCATTTCGCTCCCGTTACACACTGAACAAGATATTTCTACTTATAATTTCATCAGGCTATGATGAATTGTGTTCCCATCACTGAAGGTGTAAACAAGTTTTGTTTTGCTTGTTGAAACTACCCAATTCGGTTCTTCCTTCAAATGATTGGACATTTTGATTCAATTTAATTTCAATGAATTAAAAAATGGATCTTGTCTATAATGAGTTTGTGGATCGTCCTCAATCAAGAAATCATCTGGTGAAAAACAATGTAAAAAACTCCACCAAAACTATTTAACCATTTCAAAATCAGTCTGAGCCGGATGCATTAGAGTTCGTGGGAAATGAAACACGATTTGTTCGTGAGGTGATGTCTTCTCATTTCCATACCCACATTACTTCCTCAATAAATATCTTCTTGAATGAATTACTTCACCATAGTTCACACGAATCCCTCGCGAATCATCTGTTTATAGTGCTATTGTGATGTTCTGCAAAAAACTGAACTATTTTTGTGAACTTAGTTTCTAAAGCAAAACAACATGATGCTATCAATAAAAAATTTTTAAAAAAGAATTAAACCGACGAAATACGGAACTGAAAATTAAAAAATAAAATAAACCTTCTTAGTCTCAATAACTGAGCTCCTAATCTGTAAGTAACTAATTTTGAGTCGGCGCCAAACAAACAAGCAAATGAATTAGGTAAGGCTGTCATTGTCAAGTACATATGTGTGCCAATGTTCACAGGTGAAAATTCAAATGGCACCAACTTCGAAGTACACTCAATCCACTGAAGAAATAATCATCGGAATCGGACGTCTCAGTAAAAAGTTATGCGTGATCATACATAAAAAAATAAAATAAATATACGCGTCGACTAGAGAACCTCTTTTGGTTTCGTCGGTTAAAAAAGCAGATAAGTGGTGATTTCATAAAAAATCTGGCGGACCGTATTCATCAACACATAAGCACCAAATACGAGATAACCATCTCTGATTTGCAAGCTGAGGTAACTAACCTAAAAAAGGAACTACCAACTTCAATATGGAGTAGATAATATGGAGTAAAAATCAAGAAACAAATATCTCCGATTTTTTGGAGTCCTACAAAATCAGAACGAGAATACACAGGAGGTATGGTGATGATGGGTATTATCAACCATAAAATTAAAGTAGCCATCAGTGAGAGAGACATAAAAAAGTGTATACCAAACAAGGAGAGGAATGTTGAGAATCCGAAACTTGCAGCTGCCTTGCTAAGTTTATCAGAATACGCACGTGCAAAAGGTATGAAGAATAGGAAGTAAGTACTTGAAATCCAGTGGAATTACCTGCCAATTCTTATTTCTGCTGTATCGATGTACTAGAAAAAATGTGTGTGGGTTCGTAACACACTTACGTACAATTCATCGTACAACGATGCAGAAGTTACAAAAATCATAAGAAAACTGGCCTCAAGTCCAACTTCAGTTCTCATGTAACATTTCAGAAATCATTTAAAGCTTGTTTTTTGTGGATAATAGGTATTATCAAATAAATTAAAATTCATCAACCAGATACTTGAACACGAATGAAAAAATTGTGCTAGCAAAGGGACTGGAACTTCGCTGTTGCTCCTAGGGTGATTCCAATTCTAGAAAGGGTCACAGCTATAGAAGCAACAGCTCAAAATTTACCACTCGAAGTTGCTGATGATTACAGATCTGAATGCAAAAATACACTCACTCAACCTTATCACCCTATGAGTAATGAATGAATACGAGAGAAAGTTATTAAATCTCTTCGATCAGATGATCAAATCAAAATACTTCCATGATAAAGGTAATGCCACAGTCATCATGAACACGGAAGAATATGAAAACAAATTGATTCACATGACCTCAAACACTACATACAAATTACAAAATCCATATCCCTCCATAATACTGAAAGAAGTTAACTGAAAAGTGGAAGGAAACCCAAAAAAACAATAGAACAAAACTTATACAGAACTTTAGCCACACCCAAAAATATACTTTAGAAAACAGAACACACCCAACTTGTCTCACACCTTAGCAAACCTTCACATTTCTATAGTCTTCTAGAAATCCACGAACCAAATACACCATTGAGACCTATTGTGAGTTCCATGGGATCACCCTGTCGAAAACTAGCCAGGTATCTCCTCCGCATCCTCACACCTATATCTGGAAACAGAGACAGTGTCATAAGAAACCCCTCTCACTCCATAGAAAAACTAGAAGGATTAAAAATCCAAGATGGAGACCTTTTAGTGAGTTTTGATGTTGTCCGTCTTCTTTTACAAATATTAGAATAAATAAATGTTTAGAAATTGTGAAAGCGAAGTTAGAAAACGACACATCATTGGAAGATGATACAATAATGGAACTCCTGAAATTATGTACGGAAAAAACCTATTTCCAATTCAAAGATAAATACTATCAATAGGAGTTTGGCATGGCTATGGAATCCCCATTGTCTCCCATTTTTAAACGACGAAACCAAAAAGGAGGAGGTTCTCTAGTCGACGCGTGTATTTTTTTTTATAATTTTTTTTTATGTATGATCATGCATAACTTTTTACTGAGGCGTCCGATTCCGATTTTTTTTTCCATTGGATAGGATGTACTTCGTTGGTCCCATTTGAATTCAAAAGATTGAATTCACCCCTAAGGGTAGCAAAATGAAGGATAATGATCACTCACCCTCTGAATTCTGGTCCGTTATCCGATTTTATCAGGCATAACTTTGTACTGGGATCTTCGATTTGGATGATTCTTCTTTAATCAGATAGGGTATACCTCATAGTTGATCATATTTGGATTTCGGATGGAATTATTCACCCTTACGGGTAGAAAAATAGAGGATAATTGATTTTTCACTTGTGAACATTGGCACACATATCTAGTTGACAATGACAGATCGCTTGTGTCATTATCACAATCCTTAAATTCTATGAGATGATGGAATGATATACAAAGTGATGAAATAAACTAACCAGAACAACAAAAATAATTTATATTACAACAAATAGTAAAAGTAGATAATCATATTATTCAACGGGTAATAGTTGAAGTGAGGTGGGTAAGTAAGTATTTTGGATGTAATAAAAAAACGAGCAGTTAGTAATTAGTGGATTTCAGCCACAAAAAATTGAAAAATAAAAACTTTTTAACAAAAAATCAAACCGACGGCATACTTACATTAGGTGAGGTGCTTAGTTATTGAGACTAAGATGGTTCATTTTATTTTTTACTTTTCAGTTCCGTATGTCGTCGGTTTAATTTTTTGTTAAAAAGTTTTTTGAGAAATATTTTTATGGAACACTCTGAGGAATCTTACATTGGAACTCATCAAAATAGTCCAAAGCTGTGGTGGAGATATGTTGATGATGTTTTCGCCATCTAGGACCAGCCCACAGATGAATTGAATTAATTTTTAAGTGACAAAACCAAAAAGGAGGACGCGTATATTTTTCAATTTTTTTCATGTATGATGAACGCACAACTTTCCACAGAGCGGTTCGATTCCGAGGATTCTTCTTTCATTGGATAGGGGTACTTAGAAATTGGTCTCATTTTGATTTGAACAACAAAATCCATCCCCTAGGGTAGCAAAATGAAGGATATTGATCGTTCACCCTCTGAATTTTGGTCCGTTAACCGATTCTATCGGGCATAACTTTGTAGTGGGTTTTCCGATTTGGATATTTTAGGAAGGATATACCTCATAGTTAATGATATTTCAAATTGGAATGAAATGATCCACTCCTATGGGTAGAAAAATAGGGGATGATTGATTTTTCACTTGTGAACTTTGGCACACATATGTAGTTGACATTGACAGCCCCTCCTACATCCGTCAAAATGATTACATTCTATGAAAGGATAGAATCATATACAGAGTGATGGAATCAACTAACCAGAACTTTCAAATTAATTTATATTATATAACAATAAATATTTAAAATAGAAAATCATATTATTCAATAGTTAATAGTTGAAGTAAGCTAGGTAAGAAAGTATTTTGGGAGTAATCAAAAACTAAGTAGGTAGTGATAAGTAGATTACAGTAACAAAAAATTTAAAAATGAAAACTTTTTAACAAAAAATTAAACCGACGAAAAAATCAACTGAAAAGCAAAGAATAAAATGAACTTTCTTAGTCTGAATGATAATTGAGCTCCTAAACTAATGTGAGTAACTGATTTTGAGTCGGGCCAAACAAACTAGCAATTGAATTAGGTGAAGCGTGAAATGATGGCAGCGAGATGCACGGCTGCGTTTTGATTACTTCTTTCAAAGTATTATAATGATCTCCGATAATTGTTTGTTTGACGCCGACTCAAAATCAGTTACTCACATTAGTTTAGGAGCTCAATTATCATTTAGACTAAGAAGGTTTATTTTATTTTTTTGCTTTTCAGTTGATTTTCTCGTCGGTTTAGTTTTTTGTTAAAAAGTTTTTCAGATCATATAAACAAACAAGAACCAACATTTGAATTCAAATTGAAATCAGAGGGAAATAACCAATTTTCTATTTTAGATGTCATGATTAAAAAATCAGATCAGACCATATCAACACAAGTGTTTTGCGAAAGAAAAAACACACACCAATACATATCTCAACTACAACTCGAACCATCATGCAAATGTCAAAAAAAGAATAGGTAATGCCTCTACAATAGAGCTGAAATGATATGCAATTCAACAAAACACCTTGAAGAAGAAATACTGGTTGATAATGAGTATCCAGAGGCTCCCAATGAAATCGCAAACAACAAAACAACAAACAACCAAATGATAAATTCAATACAGAGACAACCACCAATACATCTCAGAAATCACACAATACTTTATGTCCCCGGCTTAACTGAAAGGATTAAACGGATTGGCAACAAGTATGACATCTGAACAACTTTCAGAACAACCAACACATTGAGATCAATCCTTGCACAAATGAAACCAGAGAACATACAAGAAAAATAAAAAAATTGTTCATACAATATACCTTGTTCTTGTGGTAAAAATAACATTGGTGAGGCATCAGACTCTTAGAAGTGCGCCAGGACGAACATCGAGATTATATTAGAAATCAATAGGTCACAGGTTCGAAAATTACAAAACATATTTTAAAATCCATTGGCAACCACATGGTAGAATGGAATGAAACGACAATTCTAGCCAAAGAATCCGATAACAAGAAGAGAAAACTGAAAACATGCGCAATCATTCTAATATCTGGTGAGAACTGTATATCATCAAATTCTTCTGATATGGATCACACGTGGAAACCCTTACTGGAAGAGGATCTTGCATTTGGCAGAGCGATAATGGATTGACTCCATTATCCAGGAAACACTTTATACATCAAATAAACAAGTAAATGACTCATCATCCTTTTGACAGTAGTAAAAAATGACCACGTTCAATCACAGCAAGAGAAACAGTGGAAAAACTGAGAAATTTTCATCTACATTCAAAATATGTTTTTGAAAACGAGAACGGATACAGTTCCCAAAACGTCAAGAGAATATAGAGAAGTATCTTTGAATTCAATAATTTTTCGTGATAGGCAAAAATTAGAATACGACTGACTGACTGACTGGATATTTTTCAATTTGTTAAAAGTAATTTGGTGTACGCAGAAACTTATCGGGGCAAGTTATTTCTTTGCCCTCATATACTTGTATAGATTCCCTGATCCAAGGTTATGATCCCAATGAAAGTGTCAATAATTTCAGAAATCATTCTTTCAATAAAATCGAAGAAAATTGGGAGTGACGAAGTCAATATAATACTCCTGCAGTTATATTGCCCTTTTATCATAACATGTATAACTCATATCGTGGATGAACGTATTCGGTCAAAATATTTTCCCTCAACCTGGAAGAATGCTGGAGTGGTTCCGATTCCGAGAGTAACGAATCCAACTAGATATGACGATCTCTGCTCCATAATCATACCAACCATGTCCAAAATGTTTGAAAAAATACTTGAAATGCAGATGATAGAATATTTGAATGATAATGCTATATTACCCTATAAGCAATCAGCATCAGGATCAGAAGCGGGTTTGGTTGTACCTCGGCTTCATCAAACGTTATTTCAACCGACAAGGATAAAATTTCAGTTCTGGTTTGTCTTGATTATTCGAAGGCGTTTGATATGATCGATCATAGGATTCTATTAGCTAAACTCGATTACTTTGGGTTTAGTAATGACATGACATTGCTATTATTTCATTTCATAAGAGGATTCAAACAGTCCAACTTGATAATAATATATCAACTCCACTCTAACTAGAAAGTCCCATAAGAAAGCATATGAAGGCCACTTATATTCACTGCTAATTCCATTGATGCAATAACGCTATGTAACTATCACTTCTACGCTGACTAAACCCAGCTTGACTACTCATTTGAACAGTCTGAACTAGGTGAAGCACGACACGAAATAAATACTGATTTAGTTGCAATTTTCCGAATTTCTTCAAGGCATTCATTGAAAATCAACCCTAACAAATTATCAGCCATGTTATTCTGATGATGATGGTGATGATCATCAGGAACACATGAGTAATAATATGATACTAGAAATTGTTAGTACAACAATACCATTAAAATATTCTTGTGAGAATCTTGGTCTAATAGTTGACTCTAAATTGCGTTTTAAGGAACATGTCAATCTGAAATTGCGAATTGCGTACTCAGATCTGAAATTATTATATCCACAGAGACACTTTCTTTCAGTAGATACTGAAAAAATATAATGTTATACATTGGTACTGTCGTAGTTTGATCACTTTGACACTGTATATGATGGACCTTGTCTTAATAATTCTGATATCCGTCGTAATCAAAAAGGGCAGAACTCTTGTATTCGGCTTATTTACGGTGTAAGAAGACGCGAAGGAGTATCTCACGAATTGAAGGAGTTGAAATAGCTTAATATGCAAAATTCATCATATGGGTTGCTTCTATCACAAATTAATTCTCACAAAAACACCAGCATACTTATTCGAAAGAGTGTCATATTGCATGGATGTCTACAATATAAGGCGACAAACCATTTCAACGATTCCCAGTCATTCCAAAACAATTTTTGAACGGTCGTTTTCCTATAACATTGGATCGTGCATTGACCATCAAAACTATAAAGACTTCCCTCTCCTCGATTGTTCACAAACCTCTTTCAAAATTCAATACAAAAATCTTCTACTAGATACTCAATAGCTATTTCCTCTGTTTTCCTCCTTTTCCTCCTTCACCTTCACTCTTTTTACACGCTTTCTATTAGCTTCACTTGTATGTTTGTTTGTTTGTAACCGACTCCTTTGGGTGTGAATGATTCGAAATTTGGCACGTGTATATAATTCCGGTCACAATGCATCAAAAAAATTTTGTTTGAATGAAGAACAAAATGGCGGCTCCAATATGGCGGACGAGTTCTGTGATTATGATCCGATTCGCTCCAAAATTGGTATCTGAGGGTTTTTGTGGTCAGAGATTATGATTCTTCTGTCAAAACTGGAAAATTCAAAATGGTGGCTCCAAAATGGTGGACGAGTTTTGTGATTATGTTCCGATTCTATTCAAAGTTGGTATGTGGGGTTTTTGGGGTCGGAGATTATGATTATTATGTCATAATTGAAGGATTCAAGATGGCGGCCTCCAAATGGCGGACGAGTTTTGTGATTATGGTCCAATTCTATTCTAAATTGGTATGTAGGGGTTTTTGGGGTCGGAGATTATGATTATTATGTCATAATTGAAGGATTCAAGATGGCGGCCTCCAAATGGCGGACGAGTTTTGTGATTATGGTCCGATTCTATTCAAAATTGGAGAATAATAGTTAATAAAATTAAATAATGATAATAATAGTTCAAAAAACTGAAAAACACGCTTTAATAGAAAACAAAACTGACAAGTTGAAAATAAATGATAGTTTAAAAACTAAAAAACACGCTTTAATAGAAAACTGAACTCAAAAGTAGAAAATAATTTTGAATGAGTTTAAAATGAGAATACAGTGATTAACAACAAATTTATTTCATCGTAAAAAAGCGTGGGGTGATTTTTAAAATATTTTCATAATGATTCTACTTTCACCAATATCTGCCAATGAAATATTAACAACAATTGACATCAAGCACCTCACACTTTTTTACGATGAAATATATTTGTTGTTAATCACTGTATTCTTATTTCAAACTCATTTAAAATTATTTTCTACTTTTTAGTTTAGTTTTCTATTAAAACGTGATTTTTAGTTTTCAAACTATCATTTTCTTTATCATTACTCAATTCCTTTCTTAATTTATTTCTCCTCATTTTTCACCTATGATAAAATCGACAACTGAAAGATGCTTTTGTTAACCCAAATGACTGTGATGGAAGTTGACAATATTGGGATCAAACTGTCGGGCAAATACACAGCAAAGTCATGGTAGGGCATCCAAACCGGACCCTGACGGCTGACCTTCTGAACCTGAACAGAACGAAGGCTCGTATAATAATAGGTCTGTTGACTGGACACTGCGGCCTAAGAAAACACCTAAACACCATGGGAGTACGCAGGGAAACCATGGAGTGTAGGCTGTGTGATGAAGAAGAGGAAACAGCCTCTCATATTATCTCCGACTGTGACGCCCTAAGTGGTAGGCGACACAGAACCTTTGGAGAGATCAGCCCGGAAACAGGCATGAATTCAAAGAACCTTATCAACAGGCTCCTTAACCTAATTGAAGGCATAAACCTGTTTGAATGAGGAACCACTGACGACAGAGTGATACAATAGACCCCAGCTGGTCGCAGTGTCGAGGAAAGCTAAGTGCCAACCCTGTCTCTGGCTCGTCAGCTTTCAACCAACCAACCAACCAAGACACAATAGATAACGAGTCACAAGGTATATACGGAATACCATGTTTTGAATACCCCAGGATACATATGGGAAACACTAACAGACGAGTGTGAAGCCGAATTTACGAACATCAACTTGTCATCCGACACTCAGATCCTTCCTCAGCACTTCTCAAACATTTCGAAAAAACAGGCCACAGAATAGATTCCGAGCACAACAAAACCATCGCATCTGAGTAACCACTACAGGCTGAGACATCTGCCATTGCTAAAAGTAGATGGAATTAAATCAGATGGGAACATAAATACCCGAGTTGGTAATCAAATGTTCATACCAACAAGGGAAAAATACGATCAACTCAAAATCATTCTGCACCACCAAAAACTTCCATACTATACATATAGCTAGTCGGACAACAGATGAATAAGAGCAATATTAAAAGGTGTTGCGGAAGACCTTGATTCAACTGCGATTGCCAAATAATTGGAATCAGAAGATTACCATTCCAGGGAAGTTGCCCGTTTTGATTTCAGAAACTAAATACCAATGCCTATTATATCGGTCATAGTTCCAAGCCATGAAATAAATAAACCAAATAGACAAATCAAACCTCAAAGGTCGACTAAAACACCACATATAATCGAGAATGAAGAATTCGAAAACCCACTTTCAGCTCTTGATGAGCTGAAAGAATTCCTAAGGAGGAGACCAATTCTAGTGAACTATCCGCACAGAACGACATTCAAAATTAGTGCAAAAATCATGGAACAGCAAAAACAAAAGTTTCGACCTGATGAAAGAGTGAAGAGGCATGGCCCCATATCGAATACAGCCAATGATACGAACAAACAGAACATTGTACGAGTTATGATCACGGGGGCCCAACCTATAATAATAGATATTCGAAACCACCACTGGGGGGGCCTTTGTAAATTTCGAACTCACAGCGAATGAAGACTGGCCCTGTTACCACAGGCCACGACATATTATTCACTTCATTGATTGTGTGATTGTCATTGTTACAGGCCACTGGCCATATTGAACTCTTGCAGGACGATATTGAGGGTATTTTGCTTGTATCCTTTGGATATGTTTCAATTCAGAATTCTGTTGTGATACTTTTGTTTTCAATATTTCACTGTGTATAAAATGATTGGTACATACTTTTTTGTTTTTCATTCCAACACCACTCATCACACATCTTTGGAGTGGATTCACTCTTTTGTAAATTCAAAGCAATTCACTTGTTTTATAATAGTGGACAAAACAAGCGCCTCGTATATCGGAGATAAAATGAAACGATTTCTTTTTCAAACCACAATATGGAATCGGAACAGTCGCAAGCAAATTGCCAATTCATTATATCTCAATTATTATTCAACTTTAATGTGAGTAATTGTGAAATTTCTTATTCTGACGCGTATTACTTCCTGTTGAGAAAATGCCTCACTTTTGAGCACAGCCTGTATATAATTCAGCGTTATGTCTCACATTGAACATTCTTTTGTGAGAGTACCTCACTGCTGTACATATTAGGTATAATAAAAATATTTGATGATGTTTGTACTCCCTTCTTGAGCGACCACTCGCCGTAAAATGAAAAATGGGGTGGATGAAATGACGACAAAAACTCGTACTACAGTTATTGACATGAAAAGCTTCCAAATTATCCCTTGAAATTGTCGTATGGAAATATACGCACAATTTTTTTTTCATATTCACCTTAAGTATTGTTATTGGAAATAATTAATATCATTCATATACTCAGTTCCATATGGTATTTGCCAATATCGTGGTTGCGAGTTTCCGAAAACTCCCTAGGATCCCGCTTCACTATATTACACACCATTTTTTCTGATTTTGGATGATAGTAATTTCTTTTTCAAGATACGAAGGTTATGAAAGAGGATATATATATATATATATATATATATATATATATATATATATATAGAAGGTAGCCTCGTGACTGGACTAGTTGAAAATAATGAATTTGAAATACACTTAGTAGAAAGGATATTCCTCGAGGTTGCAGTCAAATTTAACAGGCCGCATAGCATCTCATAAGAGTGATTGTAAAATAAAATGAAAACAGTTGTGCATTAGCTGACCATAATATTAACTCTAATCATTTCAGTAATTTCAACAACCCTTCTATTTTAGCAGTAGAGAATAACTACCACAAAAGGAATTTCCTTGGAATGGTATACATAAAAAATGAACCTCACAGCATGAATAAACTATCTGATATTTCCAATCTGAGTGTTATTCACAATTACTTGTCAAAACTTGACTCTAACTGAATTTTTTGAAAGGAAAAAACCTGCTTATTTTTTCTTGATTTTTTCTCTCATTTATCAATTTTTGTCATATAGATTGGTACTATTCCTTTTGTTTTGTGGACAAAACACATGTTTTCTCCATGACAGTCTGACATTGACATATGACACTTGACACTTTCTGTCTTGCATTTCCTGTCATCCACCATTCCATTTTCAGTCATGCTTCAACCATGTGGTAATTGTCCTGTCAAATCTTAAATTGTTTTTTAAAATTATGTTCCTAAACAATTTGTGCTTTTACAATTGTTAGATTTATATATATATATATATATATATATATTACTAGTAGTGATATGATTTTGAAAAGATACTCAATCACACAATGGTGATTAGTTCGCTGTCTTCACTTGACCTCACCTCAGTAAGTTCTTTGAATTTGTTTAAAATCGTATTTCACAATTTGTGTCTTGATAATGAGAATTAACATTTTCGAAAGCTTGACAAAATAAGAAAGAGTTTTTATTTTTTCACTGGCCATTAAATTTGACTGAAACCTCAAGGAATATCCTTTCTACTAAGTGTATTTCAAACTCATAGTTATTTTTTTATATATATATATATATATATAATATATATATATATATATATTTATTTTTTTTGAAGTGTGGGTTTTCTTGAATCCTGGTATATTTTATTTTTTTGGTTGGAGGTTCTTAGGTTTGGGATTCTTGTGTAAAAATAAAACTATCTCATATCATTCTAGACGTTTCGCCCCTGGCCGGAGGCATCTTCAGTAGGGTTTTTTTTTCAATAATCAATTTTTAATTTTTTGTTCTGGTAATTAACAATGACATCTGAAAAGTGAAACATTTTGTGTTATGGTTAAAATGAAAATAATAGTTGTTGCATGTGCAAGGAAGAAATGTTTAGTCTGGGGAAAGGGTGTGGCAGATATATATATATATATATATATATATATATATATACAAAACTAGGGATATTGGGGTAAGCAGCAATGGAAAAATAAACTCTATATGGTTTATCCAAGCTTTCGGTTTATTTCTATCATCAGGGAGAAACTCTGTCCGATATTTTTATTGTCGTTTTTCATCTTCTTAGGGCTGGAGCTCCAGAACATATTATCCGATATCTTTCAGAACATGGATAACTCCTCCATTATATGTCGTTATCGTTTTTTAAGTTGTGTGTAACACAATAACACTACTTTTAACATTCAAGTGAAGTAATACATTCCTTAATTGAATGTTTTATGGAAAATATAACAATTTTTGATATCAAAATTAAATTAAAGAGAGTTGGGACTGTCACCTCTGATCTCCCACTCAGTCCTTTGAATAACCCCTACGAGGAGACCGGAAGGATCGGAAACAAGTAGAACATCAAGATATGCCAACTCAACAACAAGAACTGTAGTCCCATGTGAATCCGTGAGATTTACAGAACACAAATAGTGAACCCAACGTAGGGAGATGTTGAAATCGGGAATTGCTGACGCGACGCCTGGCCTGAGAATCATCGAATTGTGGGACGATGCAACTATTCTACATAGAAAGGGTCATCAGTTCAAACGGAAATTCATGAAAGCCGCCTACATCGAAACCAACGAAGCCTATAACCAAGCGAGCGTTGAGACCAGGAATGTATGGAAACAGCTCATTGTTTGTTCTGGCCGATTGCAGAGGCATGAAACTACATGGACTACTACACCACAAGAAATCACACTCACCACTTAACGAATAGACATGAAATACCAAGAAGTTTGCAGTATTCAACTAGAAATGATTGCAGATAAAAGTACTGAAATCGTCGTGAAAAAAACTCCTTACCCATTAAGAAACGATAAGAATGAACTCCCTTATCATCCAGATTTTATAAATTACAGGGATGTTTTAACATACTCTAAATCAAAATTATATACGTAAAAATGGACACGGACTGAAATATTCCAGTGATTTTCGAGAAAAAAAGTATTTCATCGAATAATAAATATTCAATGTGTTTTTTCTTTCCTTTGAAGTTGCGGTTTCAGAAGTTCCCTCTTTCTCGCGCCTGCACCATGAAGGATACCTGTAGATAGATATATAGATCTTTATTTGACTATGTTACTTTTATATTTGTAGCAGGTCATTGATGTCAAATTCAGTATAATTTCACTGGTACTTATACTATACACACAGATTTATAAACATAGTTTGTGAAAAATTTACAGGTAAAACATCTCATACATACAGCTGAAAGTGAAGACACTTGGAGATTGAAAGTGAGTTGACACTTAGTGGTTGAAAATGAGCATTCTAGTGTCAGCGTCATAGGGTGTGGAGATGTAGTCATCGATCGAATAAAAGCTGCGAGCAAGGAGATAGGATTTTATAAAAAATTTGAATTCAATCTAGTTAGTTTCACTGCTGTCGGTAGTTTGATTTGTTTGAAAATATGAACAGAATGTTCATAAGATCAGATTTTTTCTTTTGATTCAGGGCCCTTTTTCAATATCTATCAGATGTAGTTCAATGTCCAGCGTGGCTTCAGCTGTGGAAGTAGTTGTTTTCTGTTATATATTCACAAACAATAACTTTTCATGGTGGATTGTTTCATTCATAGAAACATATTCCAATATTCAATTGAGAATGTTTCCTTTTTCAAGTCAGTAGTTTATTATAAAGGTTAACATCAAGCAAGTTTTGTTTCGTGATACATAATTTGTGTCTGTTTGGTCCCAATTGTCTGGATGACCGTGTTTCATGATTGTGAACATCTGCATTTGTTCGGTAATTTTCTTTATTATAGGCAATTTCCAGTAGTGTTTGGTAAATGTGAATACTCGGTACTGCCAAAATGCTATATTTCATAGAGAGAGGCTGACAATGGTCTCGGTAGCCGCTTCCATCCAGAATTCTGATTGCCCTTTTCTGTAGCTGGAATAATCCAATCGCTTGAGATAAGTTTCCCTAGAGAAGAGTGCCGTAGTTCAGGTGCGAGTGCACAAGGAGTATAATGAACTGGTGGGGCTTAGTTTATTTTTCAAATGTCTTAATAAAGATAATTGTGAGGGTAGTTTTTCACATAATTGATCAACATGTGCATTCCATTCGAGTTGTCATCCGGGACTATTCTCAACAGGCTCACTGAAGCTTCAGAAGAAAGCCTATTGTGAGTGAAGATGGTAATTTTCTGTGTCTTAGCCTGATTCAATTTAAGTTCATTTGTTTGCTTTTTCAAGTGCATTGATATTGAGGTTATTCGAAGTATATTTGTCTCCAATTGAATTCAGTAGTGTTGAGTCAGCAGACAGTTGAGCAGACATTTCTCTGGGAGACATATAGTGAAAAATGTCATTCAAATAGATGAGAAAGAGTAGAGGCCCCAGCACACTTTCCTGGAGAACTCTGTAGGTGATATAACGATATTCTGACTTATCATAGTCAATAACAACTGAATGTGTTCTTTTCTGTAGGTATGATTCGATAAACTTTAGTGGGATACCTCTGATGCCATGAAAACACAATTTATCCAGAAGTTTATTGTGTGAGACGCAATCAAAGGCCTTCGATAGGTCACACAGGGTGACTGCTATGAGGTTCTCCTCTCCCTAGGCATTCGATAACGTCCGTAACAATCCTACGAACTGCTTGTACCGTAGAGCACTTTGTACGGAATCCGAATTGGATTAATTCCAGGGTATTATGCTTCTTTCAAAAGTTCAGTAGACGATCCTTTGAAATAGTCTCTAGTATTTTTTCGAAGATTGGGATTTTAGGTATTGGCCAATATTGATTGATTGATCACCCTTTTTTAGGAATGGATTACTTTGTTCACTTTTGAATTATCAGGAAAGACTCCAGATTGAAAACATCGGTTTATCAGTTAAGTCAAGGGTCCTAGAAATAAAGCTGAAGTTCCTTTGATAAATTTAGCATTCAGGCAATTTGCATCAAAATAATGTGAACCTTTCAGTTTATTTATGGCTTCTCTCATTTCTTCATGGCTCACAGTTGACAAAAATAGGCAGTCTTCAGGTTTGGGTGAGTCTTTCAGGAAGTCTGTAATACAGTGATTGGAGCTGGGTAGAGTATGACTTTGTGGAGAAAATATTGAGTTCATCAGGATTCAAGTTAGATTTTTTTGAAAATTCTACTCTTTTATTTCTCTCGTAGTTTATGAGTTTCCAACCCTTTGTTTGTTTTGCGAATTTTGAATAAATGAGAATTTTGAATGAAGGATTTCTGCATGGAAGATACTGAAGTTTTTTTGTATCTCAATTTGTAGTAATTATATGCTGCCCTATCGTACGGAAATGTCCTTCTACAGGGGATTTCATCTTTTTTGTTCATTTTATCACTGGAAAGTGCGTCTCTACAAGATATGTGTAGTTGTTTACGGAAATTTCCGATGAGGTGTTGCACTTTACTTGAGGAGAATCGAAAATGTTTCATTCTAGTCTGCCCAGGGATTCATTTGATTTTTTCAAATAAATTTCTTTCATTTTTTTTAAAGTTGTGTTGTACCTAACTCAACCATTTCCTTGATGAAAATTACTTGCGCCATATGATCCTATGGATCAACAACCTTCACTGAGAAGTTTTTCTTTCCCATGTTTGTTAGAATATTGTCGATACATGTGGCAGATATCGCGCTCACTCTAGTGTAATCATCAATGGTCATAACAAGCCCAAAAAAATCCACAATATCGACTCATTCTTTAAAATATTCATTTGATTTTTTCATGTCAATATTAAATCGTCCAGTATCACAATTTTCTCGTATTTATGGATGAGCATATTCATAAGTTGACTGAATTGGTCAAAGAATGTGTTCATTCCGCCATGTTTATATGATCTATAGGTTTTAATTATGCAAGTTTTTTTGAATTATTCTGAATGGAATTATTTGAAGTATTATGTAAGATTAAACGGATTGAGAAGAATTTCAGTCTTTAAAAAGATACAGACATCACCGTGCTCATTATCGGTTCTACAGCGGTAATTTTCCAGTGTATATTGATTCATATTGATAATCTTCAATTCATCTTTTCTGAGCCAGTGTTCACCTTGGCTACTATCATAACCATGTTTTTCCAAATATAATGAAAGTTCATTAATCTTATTGATGACACCCTATGTTAACATGGAAAATATGTATGCTGAATGTCAGACGGAACCTATAAACTGATAATTCAGTCAGTCAGGATATTAAGATATGCATATGAAAAAATATAAACATCAGCAATAATCAAACTCTCCCTCAATTCTCTGAAGAAGCCACTATCGTCGTTGTCTAAATATGTTGCTCTAAGTTGGATACGTCACCACAAATATTTGCTAACGTCGTAATTTGACCTATTTGGACACAATAGTGACAGTAAGACATTGTATGCAACTTTTTGCTGGTTTGGTTGAGTTTCAGTAATGATGTATAAGATAAAATTCGAAAAACCCGAAGTTATCACAAGTTTTGAAACCAATTAAAATTAGCTCAAAAATATTTTGTTTCATTTGGGCGCCGCACAGCTTGAAAATAATTCAGAGAGTGAATATTTAGCAGCTATGAAACCAAATACTAATTTCTAGAATATTAACTAAAATCACATGAATGTTAGAATGTGAAAAATCTTATTTTTTTTTTAATTATCACTTGACAGTTTCTACAACAAGTGTGGAATGAAAACGGGAAATCAAACTATATATCATGCTCCAGTACCGTTTATTCCTCACTAATAAACAGACAATGTTTTATAAGAAATCAATAACCCTTCGAAATCTATAGTAATAACACACCGTGACGTTCACCATTTCACAAATTCGAACTAGTGAAATGAATGAATAGAACTCATATGTTGGAGACCATAATAAGATCATAAATAGTGATGAAATACGATTACGCTTTCCCATAGTACTATATATTCGCTTTACATTCACTCTCATCGTGAAAAAACCGATAAGTATCCGATAAAGTATAAAGGTTATACCAAAATCAAATTTATGAAAACAATTAAAATGTAAGGTTGAGAAAAATGTAAAAATTATGTATTTGTCTGTTTACTCCTCTTGCGATCTTCTACTACACAAGATGGCTCGTCTGAAAATGGACGGCTTTCAATTATCGGAACATGACTTTTTCTAGGGTAGTCAATCACAGTAACGTTGGAAAAAAACACAACGACAATCAAAATCGATTCTGGCAGGAAAAGTTACGCCTTCCTCTTGAATCAAATATTAAAAACCATCAAATCCCCAAATCAATATCGAAAACGAAACTATTTCAGACTCCACCAAAAATGTTCCCCATGGAAAAATCATCCAAAGAAATTTCTACGTGACACAAAGTCCTCCTTAAAACAAGGTAAAGTCCACCGTAGAAAAAGGTCCACCGTAGAACCCTTCAACAATTTCACCTCGTCATATAACACAGCTTTATACAAAAATTTGCCAACGGCTTACCTTCGATGGAGGGTTTAGGTCGAGTCCACGAGAATGTCAGCCATTTTGGTAGCTGACCACGACGAAAAATGGAGAATGAAGAATCCATAACACAATGTCCTGGCTTCTAGGAGAACAGCTCTTGAGGTACCACTAGCACACTACTCTCCACTATCAAATCCGGAATCCCGTGGTAGAAATAGAAATTGTAAAGACACCTGGCTTCCCAAATGACAGAACCTTTAGCCGTCACGTCGCCTTGGATTCTCCCAACTTTTTCGTCCTCTCCCAAATGGGAAATCTAGCTCACGTGTCACGCATCGAGCAATTTCTTCCATTTTAATTTCTTTCTTATATGCCAAATTGAATATGTGAACTAAAAACTGCGGAACCCTTACCATCACCCTGGCAATGCCCCTTTCCTCAATCTCCGATCATAACCTCCAACAGAATTCCCTTTCTCTACAGAAAAATTCAGCCTTAGAGAAGCTATGTTCAAATACTGTTATCCTTATACACAATAACAATTTCGATGTGACGTTTAGTCAACCATTAAAAATAATATTATAGTTTCAAAAACTGAAAAACCCGCTTATAGAGCAATGAAACTGAAATATTGAAAATAATAAGAATGCAATCATTAACCAAAAAATTTTCTCTTATGTAAAAAAAGCGTGAGGTGCTTGATGATAGTTATCAACATGATTATTAGGGTGTTTTTCTCACGATTATTCATTTTCATTTCGCTCCCAGTCGAAAATTTTGTTGGAAATGTCAACATAAAAATCCCTGGAAATCCCTTAATATCAACATTAAGTACTTTCCCATAGCGTGGAAAGATTACCCATTCAAAATCAACTTTTTTTTTTCAAACATCTATAACTCAGCGGCATTTCATGCTATCATATCGTACTAAAGCGCGATTTACTAAGGATTACATGCTCTACAAAAGTGGGACGTAACTGTAATCTGCACCTGTAAGATTGTACGGGTCACTGAATCTTATTTTTGTAGAATATTCTCGTTTTTTTTTGACGTTACTCCATAAATGAGTGGATTTATGGAAGAAACGTGGATGACAAACTTGTAGAAAAATTCCTACAAAAAGAAGTCCTATGAATCAAATCGCTGAGGATATTTCTCGATATATGAAGCGTTAACTTTGTCGTGATATAAAAAGTTTGATTCGAATTTTCTGAAAAAAATTATATTACGACAAAGTTAACGCCTTATATCTCAAGAAATATCAATCGTAGCAATTCGGTTTATGAGACTTCTCTTGTAGGAAATTGAATTGTCTACAGAACTATTGTTCCATAAATTCAGTCATTTATGAAATAACGTCAGTAAAGAGGAATTTTCTACAAACATCAGATTCAGTGACACGTACAATCTCACAGCTACGTCGCAATGGGCACTTTTGTAGAGCATGTAATCCTGAGTATATCTCGTTTTGGTACGATATGATAGCATGAAATGCCGCAGAGTTATAGGTATTTAAAAAAAAAAACAAATTCACGTGTATTTTGAATGGGGAATCTTTCCATGCGCTGGGAAAGTACTCAATGTTAATATTATGGGCTCAAATTTTCAGTGAATTTTTTTGGACATTTCCAACAGAATTTTCGGTTGAGAACGAAAAAAAAAAATGGTCGTAAAACGAAAACACCATAATATTTATGAAAAATAGGTAGAGAGCACCCCACGCTTTTTTTACATAATAAACAATTTTTTGGAAAATTGATTTATTTTTTTTATTTTCAATATTTCAGTCCTCATTGCTTTATGAGCGTGTATTCTAGTTTTTTAAGCTATGATATTATTTTCAACTTTGTCCATATTGCTACAAAAGACTGAGAAAGTCTACGGGAGAAAAACTATTCGATTGATTCCTCCATATGAGATGATAACTATAAATGTTGGCGAATGTGCAGTCGCCATATATTGAAAGGTAAATTAAGCTTGAAAAACCAGTGCATTAGCCATATCTTTGAATCACTTTTTTTTCTGACGATCTTGGTGAGAACACCAGGTCATAGCCATGAAATTATTGTATTGTCATCGGTTCTAAATATGTGTGTTAAATTTCAAATAGAATGGAATAGATTAGAATGGAATAGTGTTTATTTGCAAAAAAAATATCACAAAATGAAAACAATTTCAACAGTTTTTACTTCGGACATCAAGAAGTGGGTGAAAATTAATTTCAAAGATTCAATTACCTACATTCATACATACAAGTGAAGCTAATGAAGCTTGTATAAATATCGGCACCACCGGCTGCAGCCAGACTAGCCACACCCTTGTGAGTTCCAAAGGATCGCAGGAAAGGGCTTTCAATGCGTATGGACTCCAGATATCACACTATTTATTCTCATTGTTTTGAATTCGAATAAAATGTGATATTCTGAACAAAACATATTTGATGACGATAATGAATCACCAAATAGGCTAATTATCTATTTCGCACTTCTGTTAAAATAACTCTGGTACCTTTAACGAGAGTTATCTTCAAATACCATGTTATTAGAGGAAATAACTCTTGGAAAGTAATATGTTTTTTCTATTTAAAAGAATGAGATTCAAATTGGCACATATTTCAGATGATACGTGGGTGCTGCTGCTTAAACTGGGACCGGATGTTTCAACTTATCACAATACCGATTGCAGTTGATAGTCCACCAAAATATGAAAAATATCCAATAGGAAATACACGTTTGAATACTAATAAAATATCACGTAGTGAACTAGCTTGTTGCTTTGTTTTTTTATTCAAACCAAAGTTGAATTCCCTCCATACATCTGGGAATAACCTACAAGGTATAATTTTGAAGACAACATATAGAGATATTCTGAAGTTGATCGATAATTATTTCAACTGAAGTTTTAAATATCGTCGGTCACTTGAATGTTAAGATTGGCGACAAATATGGCTTGTGAAACTAAATATGGCTTGTCAACACCATGCATTATAATGAATATTTATCCAAGTCTCAACCGTGCAAATGAGTAATTATAGTCGAAACTAATTTCTACTATGAGACAGTAGCCGGAAAATTGACCGGCGGGCACTGTCAAACATTATAGTTCTATTATTTCGCACTGTTGCCGATAATGTTACGTACTCCATGTGATAGCTGTCTTGAAGTATCAATTATCATTTGGTTTGGAAATCAATCAGGAAAAAATGATTCGTGAAATAGATATTCCGAAATAACATTCTTTGAAAATAAAATCCATCGTTATTATATCCATTATTATGAGGTCCAACAAAGGTTGGGGAAATAAACCTAGAGATTCGTAATTATATTGGTGAGCTTGACACATGCCAGTTGGGATGTCCTGTGAAGGTGAAATCCGGAATTCTTCGTTACGGATTTTACGACAGAATATATTATTCTGCGCCAGTGGCAGGGGAATCGTTGTTGGATTTTGGATTTTGATATTCTTCTAGTGAATGTTTTGAAAATATCGCATTAGTAACCAGATATAGGTATGTTAGTTTTGAATGCCAGATTCATATGAATATTGATTGTGTCAGTTTGTTTGAATATGTGGTTGGGAATGAACGGAATTTGATGAAATCAATTAATAATATTTGTATGCCATAATTCACTGATTGAATTCTTGCAACAGAAAATCACAGAGTTGAAAGTCGCAGCTCACAATTTTTGAGAAAAAACAAAAACAAATCCAAAACTTTGCTCAAATTCCACAAAAAAGCAGTGTCAAATATCTGTGTCATTCTGAACAACTTGAATATTTCTCTGCCCTGAATTTCGTTGAGACGAAATTTTTTAGAGGAAAAAATGGTTTCCACATTAGAAATATTTCATATGGATTGTGTACGGAAGAAAATATCAGAAGTTGAAAAATGTTACGACTCTCCATGGATAGTAGATGTTGTAGAATCGAATGAAGAAATGAATAAATGATATTTTTTCACGTACTATTATAGTGTTCGCTGAATTTTTCTTTGTTGAATCAGAAATTATTGTCTATTCTCATACATCGCGTTTGATTTTCAGTAGTTATATCACAAGTGATGAATATTTGAAGAATATACTTTTGACATTTTTGTGTCAATATTGTTCTAGAAATCCATGAGACCAAATTTCTTTGAAAATACCCCGACACCGAAGCTGAAGGAGTATTTTCAAAAGCAATTTGGTCGAGTGGTATTTCTGCAACAATATTGGCGGAAAAATATCAATTATATTCTTTCTAGTTATTCAGGAAATCCATCATTTCATTAACTTATGACAAAATTTGATAATCTTCGACCCCAAAAACCAACTCATACCAATTTTGAATAGAATCGGGCCATAATCACAAAACTCGACATCTCAAATTCAATAATTTTGACAAAAAAATCATCTCCGACACCCAAACACTCCGACACACCAATTTTGAATAGAACACCCACATACCAATTTCGAATAGAAGCCCCAAGCGCCCCATAATCACGAAACTCGTCCACCATTCTGTTTTTTTCTATAACAAAAATTTTATAATATATTGTCACCGGAATTATGAACACCTGCCAAAGTCAATCGGACGACTGAAGTGGATCAGAATTCATTTGCAGAATTTCACCTGAACGTACAAATAGAGAAATGAATATTAATCACAAAGAAACAACCAAGACAAGGTGGATAAAAGCTTGTAAAAATATCAGCGTTTTGCAAAAAAACTCAATTTTTGAAATATTTAATAAATCAACTGTCAAAGAGGTGCACTACCATCAGAAGAAAGTTAGGAAAAATTATTTCTCGAGTGCGTATTATCAGTCAGGAAAAGCTTCGTTATATTATATAATAATAATAATAATAAATCGCCTCTATTCATATGTAAGTAATATGAAATGGTGAAGTGTCAGCTGAGAGCTGTTATTCAACTTTACCAATTTTTTACAAACAATTTGAAGAAAAAAAAATAAGAAGAAATCGATCAAATATACAAATGCAAACAGAATATAATAGTGGTGGCAAAGATTATTATTTCATAGATATAACAAACAATAAATATACATCAATGCAATAAATACAATAAATATACCCACACACATATCACATAAATTTACATACACATATATACGCCTATAAATAACTACTAAATCATAATACTAACTATTAAATACGTGACTCAGGTTAGGTTTACATGGCAAGGTTCGTGAGACGTTGGGTGACTAAGATTCCAAAGAAAAAAAATAAAGTTTGAGTCTTCTTTTGAAATTAATTATTGAATAATCCCTAAAAGGAGTCGGAAGATTATTATAAAGCTTGAAAGCAGTGTAAATGAAGCTTCGTTTATATAGTGAGGTGCGATGCTTGGGAATCTGTGAAGTCTGTTTTTCCCTAGTATTAACATAATTATGCTTTAGGAATCTGAGTTTACCATATATATATATATATATATATATATATATATATATAGGGGGCTTCTCCGTTTTCATAATTTCATGCGTAAGAGTGAGAGTGTGAAGTTTGAACATTTTACCTATTTTCAACCAACCCAATTCTGTTATTTTATTAAATATTCGATCGTATTTTCTGAGTCCACTGCAAAAACGAGCACAAGAGTTCTGGATTAATTGTAACCTGTTCAGATTAGAGTTCATTATTGCAGACCCGTAAAGCTGGTCACAATAAGACAATATTGAAAATATTAAGCTTTCACATAGTTTAACCTTAATTTGTTGAGGAAGAACGTGTCTGTGAGGAAATAGTTGTTTCAGTGTGCCAAAAGAGGTACTACATAGCATTTGGATATGTTTGGAGAATTTGAGCTCAGAATCAGACCAAACACCCAAGTTTTTGCATTCCGCGGTCAAAGGTATAATGTCGCGATCAATTGATATGGCGAAGTTTTGCTCAACCAAGGCTCTTTTATTTCGATTGCCGAATCACGTTACCGATGATTTGGCGGCATTCAATTTCAAATTGTGTGCGGAGGATATCTTAGAAATATTTTCCAAATCTTTGTTGATTTGTGTAGTGCAAATATCCGAGTGCAAATATCCGAGTCCATTATACAGATTGAACCTCCGGTCTCCGTCATTGATTGTTGATTTTTATTTAACCTTCCACAAATTACTCTCCATTATACGATTATAAATAATCTCCGAATCCAGAACTTTCATTTTCTATATCTTGCTACTCCTAAAGACGTTATCATTTCACATTCCTATTTCATTGTAGTATAGTAGGCTCTGGATGAATTAAATTTACAAGGGCGCTCTGTATCCGAAAACGGGTGAACGAAGAAATCAGTAAGAATGTTGGTAAAATAGGGACTATTTCTCGCTATGTGTTTGAATTCGAATATTCGCCGGCCATTTCGTATGAAAAGTTAATGTCCTGAACTAAATTGTCTGGAGATTCACTTTTGATTGAGAGTTGATCTTTTTTCATGGGTCTTTCGTTTGGAATAAAAAGAAGCATGTATTGGCCTATTTCCTTCAATTTTCGACAGAAAAATTCTCAATTTTTGAGAAGAATTCAATCTTAATATTTTCAATTGGTACTCTAATTCTTTCTGAGTTCACCTACTGAATTTGAGTGCTCAAAGTTCAACCGTTTCTTAATGCAACTCGAAATAAAAATACACCACATTAAATGACCACCTTATTTGCTTTGATTCAATCCTACGACTCCCATTTTACATTTCTCAAACATAACTTCGGATTTCGAAATGTTTAAATATATATTCAGTTGTAATATCACAAGAGAGTGAGAATAAAGTGAAAATAATTTGACAGATTATCGAAAACTTTTTGCCAGGCAATAGACAAGAGAGCCCAACGGGCTCGAGTGGCTATTGCTAAATGGCAACAAGTGTGAGAAATGAATCCGAAGAATTATTTTCTACTTCGAACTCTCGTGTGGTATTCTATAGATTATTTTTTGATGTTACGATCATAAACACATTTTCTCGCACAATGATACAATGTACTAAACCGGTTTTGATTCATTTCCCACTTTTCATGCGAATTGATGACAGACGTCAAATTAAAAATATACGTTGTCTGACAATAAAAACAAAATACATCCAATTTTTCCCGCGGCAGTTTTCTAGGTGGAATATTCCCACTATAATAATGTTTTGATTAGCCAAAACATACATGAATGATTTGAATTGAAAATTTCTATTGGTTTCTTGAAATGGCAAAAGATAATCAAGCAAGCAAAATCAATTTGAGATTACTAGTAGATCGACCTAAAATACCGGACAACAAGTTCGCGCAGCCACTGTCCTTTTTATCTCCAGTGATCATGTCAGTGTGACAAGCAATTGACATTGTTTTCTCACAATCTATCTATGTCGTGCAGCTCCAACTACTGGGATGTTACCCAGGCAGACAGTGGTTCCCAAAAATATGGTTGAATTATACAAATCTTTCGAGTTTCAACCGGTGTTCTCTGTTATAAAATTGCATTATATACCCCCAATTCACAGTGAATTTATCTCAAATCTGTCTCTCAGTTGTGCTGAAGTCGAGTTAAAACATTAAATATCCAGTCGTTTTCGACAATCTGAAGTATTTCTCCTCTGAATTCAGCAAAAAATGGAGTTACCCCAGAGATTTATATGATTATATTATCCCTCTTTTAGGATTATACAGAACAACTTTTGTTTCTTCTGGAAACAATCACATCAAACACAATCAAGCTCGAATATTTTTCAAAGACAAGGAAATGAACTGAAAGTTTTTTAGCGACGGCCTCCAAATATTGCGCAGGCATTTTACTCAGTATTTCCACGTGATATTTTAATGGATAGTCCAATACCGTTAGTTGAATACAATCTCGAAACAATCTCGAAAATTAGACTTAATTTTTAAGTTGGAAATCTCGAAATTCTATTTGTCAACAAAAACAATTATTATAAATTCACTGCATTCTGATTTCAATCTAGCTTATAACATGACAATCTGGAAACTGTCGGGGTGTAATTTCAAGTTGATTGGTGGAATAACTTTTCCATCATCATCATATATATATATATTAGGGTGTGCCAAAAAAAGACGATATTTTTTTTTTTGCTCTCAATCCAAAATATCTTAGAAGATGTCCCAACAAAGCTCCTGTTAAAAGCGGAGCTCAAAATTCCAATTCTAAGAGGTCCTCCATCGATCTTAAAGTTTTTTCGTTTAAATAACATGGGAAACATGATTTTTTATTAGTTCTTTGTCCTGCGAACTGTAATGAAATTATTTAAAAAAAAACGGATGAATAGACCTTGTTTATTATTAAATTTGGTACAAAAAATTCTTTTGAGTCGAATTTCTATCTTCAATATTTGATTTGTTATATATCTTTAAAATTTAAATTTCCGGTTTTTTGCATTTTTTAGCAAAAAGTAAAAGTTCCAGTAAATTTTTTCATATCATCAATAACAACAAAGTAACAGGCTCATGTATATTTATTTTTTCAAATTTTTGCTTTTACGAACTGAAATATCGATAATTAAACAAAAAGTTTGGTGCAAATTTGTTAACACATCAAACTTGCAACAAAATTAGGTGGGTAAGATATTTCGTAGTATCAAACCATAAAATTTACAGACTGAGTCAGTCATATTTTTATGATTTTTCAACTATTTTATGAAATTTATTGATAAAGGACATAAAATATCATTAAGTATCAAAAGCAAATACAATTCACAATATAATTGCAGTTATTTTTAGTTCAATAATTTTTAATATTAGCTTAAAATGTGAAAATATTTATATTTTTACACTTCAATTGATATTTCATTCACTATTTCAATATTCTGAAAATGATTTGTTCTGATTAAAATTTTTTAATAAAATTAAGCTTATTAGACTATTGAAGATTTGAATTAAATTTTTTTTGAGAACTTGCTTTTAGCGCTCTCTGTACATTTATCGATTTCCGCGCCATTGATCACTTACCGCTTGATTGATTCAATTAGTAGATTCTATTGTCTTTTGATTTAATTGATTCGGTTTTTAGGTTAGTTTTTAGCTAGTTATTGCAACAACAGCAACGCGTGTATCTTTTTGATAGAAGAAAACAATGCCTGAAAAAACAAACCAATGGATCTACATAAATTTAGTTGGTTTTGAGTCGAAAATTTGAATAGTTCAAAATTACCTGTGAAGCTCGATGTTTTATCTTTGTTTTTTTATATACGTCGAACAAAAAAGCTTGGAATTCGCAAGAGTTCCAAATTCGTTTTTTGTGAAGTTGTTAAAGTATGGCATACATTTTTGCTCCCTGTAAACAATTCACATCACGTCATTGTGAGAATCAAAAAATTGTACAGACTGGCAAAAAACGCAAGTTTACAAAGCTAGAAAAAAATCTCCTGCACAAAAATTAGTTGAGAAGAATTTCAGTGATTCTCTGGATTGCTTATTTGATATTGCTCCGCAAAATGCTTTGCAAAACTTAAGTTCTCCCCAAAAAAAAATGTTTAAGTGATAGCCGAGAAATCCGTAAAGGCAGTCAGTTGTTAACACTTTCAAGAAATGTTCAAAGTACATCATCTGTTGACCTGGAAAATTACTTGAACATTGTTCAGGTGGGGAGTTCAGAATCAAATTCAGACGCCATTGAAGCTGATATAGCAGGTATTTCAGATATTTTCTACTCACTTCTATTTTTTTTTAAATGTTTTCTCTTCTCATGAAATTTTATACACTTTTTTGTATTAAATTTAATAATAAACAAGGTCCATTCATTCGTTTGCACCAAATTTTTTGTCTAATTATCGATATTTCAGTTCGTAAAAGCAAAAATTTGAAAAAATAAATATACATGAGCCTGTAACTTTGTTGTTATTGATGATATGGAAAAATTGACTGGAACTTTTACTTTTTGCTAAAAAAGGCAAAAAACCGGGAATTCAAATTTCAAAGCTATATAACAAATCAAATATTTAAGATAGAAATTCGACTCAATAGAATTTTTTGTACCAAATTTAATAATAAACAAGGTCCATTCATTCGTTTTTTTTT
Organism: Gonioctena quinquepunctata; assembly: GCA_018342105.1. NCBI lineage: Eukaryota > Metazoa > Arthropoda > Insecta > Coleoptera > Chrysomelidae > Gonioctena > Gonioctena quinquepunctata. The sequence continues at coordinate 177,453 of JAFIRS010001420.1, forward strand.
AAATAATTTCATCACAGTTTGCAGGACAAAAAACTAATGAAAAATCATGTTTCCCATGTTATTTAAACGGAAAAACTTTAAGTTCGATGGAGGACCTCTTAGAATTAGAATTTTGAGCTCCGCTTTCAACAGGAGCTTTGTTGGGACTAAGATATTTTGGACTGAGAGCAAAAAAAAAAATATCGTCGTTTTTTGGCACACCCTAATATATATATATATATATATATATATATATATATATATATATTCACATGATTTTCGAAATCAACGCAGAATCAGTTCGGAGTGGTCATTGCAAAGTTAAGTCTTCCGCTACAGTCCTCTGAAATATTCAACCGGAATGACTAATCTACTGGTGAATACTATTTCAGTATCAGGGTAACCTGAACATAAAACTCCAATAGTGTCGAGAATGGTATGTGCTGTTGATACAAAACATATTTGAGTCCTTCCATACATACACTTCAAAAACCCCATGGCACACCTGACATCGATGTTATGTCATTTGAACCCTGGAATTGAACTTTGCAGTGGACATTATACTTTTGACAGAACCTCTTTTTTTATGGTGATTATAAATGATGTCTTTGACTAATGGTTTTGTTCATTGGGAGTATATTGAGATATGCTATAAATGTTTCACCTGTTGTGTAATAGTGATCGACCTCTTTGACTTCTCTGTTTTTATATATATATATATATATATATATATATATATATAAAAACAGAGAAGTCAAATATATATATATATATATATATATATATATTTATATATTTTATATATTTTCTTCAGTTTCTTGGAATGAAGGTCTGATTCAGTCAATTCATATAATTTTTCTTAACTACGTTTCGACATGGTATTTGTCATCATCAGGTTAAAACAAAATTATTTTATTTGAATTCTGCGTTCGCATTGTATGAACGTTACTGTAGGTTCATAGAGTTCGAACCCAGAATTAAATAAAATAATTTTGTAGTTGAAAAAATTATATGAATTGACTGAACAATTTATTCAAGAAACTGAAGAAAATATATATGTGGTCAAGAAACTGAAGAAAAAACAATATATTAAATATATATATATATATATATAAATATATATATATATAAATATATATATTTATATATATATATATATATATATATATATATATATATATATATATATATATATATATATATTTGGTTTCAGAAAAACACAAATTAAGTACGAGAGCAATCTTGAGTGTAATTTGTGGTTTATCCTTTTTATCGTGGTTTTATTCAAATGATTTAATTGTAGAAGTTATATCAATAAGTTACTTAAATTATATATATATATATATATATATATATATATATATATATATATATATTCATATAATCTTTGATATTTCAATTGGGCTAACAGTTTGTTGTTGTTGATGGACTCGAGAAGGGTGAGCAATCTCTGTTGACGCTTTGTGATGCTTTCGATTGTGTATTCCATTATATTTTACTTGAGAAACTTTTATGGTGGGGTTTTCGAGGACTTCCTTTGGAATTTTTCAAGTCTTATTTACATAGAAGATCGCGGGGCATTTCGATCGAAGACACCAAATGAGTACTAATGAAAAACGACCATGGTGTTCCTCATGGTTCTGTTTTGGGTCCAAAAAAGGCTGATGACACCACTCTCATGAAGCGAAACAATAACTCAAAGGCAATTATTGACTCTTCTGAACTCACCGTGAAAATGGCCAATAGATGGTTCTACTCTAATGAGCTCTTGCCCAATTCTGCAAAAACTCAGAGTTACATTATATCTTCACACTCAGCGCCAACAGGAGGTGAAAGTGACGAGTTACTTGGAATATCCATTGATGATAAACTTAATTGGATTTCTGAGTGGTTAAACTATCGAATAAATTGCCAAGTGTCTTGATTCGTAGATTGAAAAACGTTGTTGGTGCCTATACTCTCAAATCCAGCTATTTCGGACTGTTTCACTGTCATATGATATATGGAATTGACTTGTGGGGAAATTCCACCCATTCAAACATAACTTTTGTTATACAGAAAAGAGAAGACCACTGCCATGCTCTATTTATTGATCTACAGATTATGCCTTTCCCACAGCTTTGATACGCCAACCTTGAAATACAACAAAACAGATCAGATTTTGCTCTACAATCTGACACGCAGGAACACGTTACGAAGTCAGGAAACCTCTTGAGAACGCCAATATATAGGCTTTCTGTTTCACAGCAGAATTCACTGAATATAGGTCTATACGAAATAACGAATATTAACCTTTACGATTTCAAAGTGGTAATGAAATCTTGTCCACTGAAGAACGGTTTTGATTCGGAATATGACTTTTCAACCCATTTTGGTAATGATGATCTGTGATAAGCTCCCTATCATTAGGTTTTCAATGTGTTCGTCATGTCGTCACGATTTTATATCAAAGTTTGTATACCTCTGTACGTTTCCAATGACTTTGTTCTGAGTGAAGCTATTTTTTTGTTTTTTTTTATTCCTGTGTTGTTAATTTGTTGTGAGATCTAGTCATGCACTTTTACTTCTACCTGAGTGACCTGCTACAAATGTATCATAACATGTGAATATAGTCAATATATATATATATATATATATATATATATATATATATATATATATATATATATATATATATTTATTGTTATGTTTAGAAGTACATGTTAAATGTTCAAAGAGTTAAAATAAAAATTAATAATTGAAAAAGCACATAAATAAAAAATGTTCATATTTAGTAAGTTATGCTATGTTATTTTACAGTTTTTCTGAAGATTCTACCGTTTTTTCTGAAACCTCATATGATATTAGTCGATACCTATGTTTGAAATGAACATGTTCTCAACATTACAAGCAATGGGCATAATTTTAAAAATTATAGAAATCAAAATTTACTAATACATTTTTGAGCACAAGCAGACAACAAAATGGTAATGTAAGACCATTCTGTATATTAAATTAGATCTGAACACAATAGCCAGGAGAGATCTTGATGCAAAATTATGAATATTGAAAATATGAAAAGCAGAAAACGTCAAAAATGATTTTTTATATAGCATATATATAGTATGTAGGGTATTCAGAAACGATTCGTGAATAAAAACTGTCAGATAAACGGAAATAATGAAAAGTGCAACAATAAAGTGCGTTCAAATCGACAATTCGAGAAGAAAACAAAGGATGTATGGTATCAAGGGAAGAAATCAACAAGCTAGGAGATTGAGAAAAAATAATTTTGGAAGAATCAACTCAAGAAATTTAAATTTGAAAAATCAATCATATTTTCGATACAAAAACAGTCATTTGCCAATACAACACAAGGAAATGCTATAAAGAACTATAGCTGATGAAAAACCCAGATGCAGAACGAATATTACCTCCTCATTTGAGACATATACCAGTACGAGGGCGAATTCACAGTCGACAAGGGGGCTGCAGACTGGAACGGCAGTTTCCAGGAACGGAAGAGCGATCCGAGACACTGAACATTTCCGTTTCAAGAAGCCACTTTAAACCATAAAAAGTTACGGAACTCAGTGCATTGCAGAAATAAACCTATTTAAAGAACCCTTTCGATAGAATTAGTATACCACATAACCTACAAAAATAGGCTAGATTTCACTTTTTATCATCACATAACTTCATTTTTCATGAATATTTTGCTATGAAGCACTAATTTAAGTTAATTATCGCAGAATAGGTAACAGTTGGTCTTGCTGAATGAAGGAAATTATTATTTTGATGAATACCCGCATTATTTTCAAGTAGAACTGACTCCTGAGATTCCATTGGCGTACCGATTGAGTTAGCTGAGGTGAAGAAAATAAGGTAAAAGAAACAATGGGAAAAAGGTAAAATACATAGCCGGACATTTGAAATATCCATATGGGTATTCATTTATGAACAGATTAAATCAAATTTGGAAGGGCAACGAGCTAAAAAGATTTCGAAAATAGTAAAAAAATTGGAAAAAAAAAAAATTGTTATGATGTCTGGTTGTCAAAATGAATAGATAAATAATAAAATAAAAAGCTGGACATGAAAACGGAGGAACCGTATCAATTGGTCCACCATTGACTACTTCCCAATAATTTTTACATAAATTATCGAATAGCCATGAAAATATCCCCTTATTTAATGAGGAATGGGGTTTTACCAAGATATCAAACATCGATATGGACTTACAAGTGTTAGAAATCTCAAGACGTTGACCAAACTCAACATCAAATTAGCATAATTGAGAAACAGAAAGGTGTTCCTACTCAAATGCAGACAAAATAAGATATTTTCCAAACATGTCAGTAATGCAGTGAGAAATATCAATTCTCTATTAGATCATGGAGGATCTTCCACAAAATATCATCATTGAATATGAACGCAGGTTGAACATCAAATATGAGAGAATATTCAATATAATAAAAACACGAATTTACGTAAACTTGAGAATTTAAAATCAGAAACAATATATAAAATTATATTTCAAAATAAATGGTTCGAAAACATAACAGATTTATTGGTACCTATCGAAATTCAACAATTTCTATCACTTGGTCCTAAGTTTAGTGTATGTCCAACTGTTAAAGATTTAAGAATGGATTCACTTCTTGCAGATTTGGAAAATATTATCGAAAATTTCAATGAGAGAAGTAAAAACTTATATCGAGCATAATTCACCAATATCATAACAAACTTTTCTCATATTAAGAGTAATCACATCGATCAGTTCACTATAATGTTCAATGAGTGCAAGATATATCTGAAAAAACATCCCGAACTTTGTATTATCAATAGTGATAAAGGTAACGTAACTGTTGCAATGTACAAAGACGAATACATCAACAGGAGCCAGTTACTTCTGAATGATACAAAATATTATAAACCACTCAGAGCAGATCCGTCTTGCACTTTACAACAGAAAGCTAATAAAATTGTTTCTGAACTGAAGAAAAAAGCAATGATTAATGAAATAACTGCTAAAAAATTAACTATCTACAATTCTATTACACCACGTTTTTATACTCTACCAAAAATTTATAAACCAGTTTTATCTATGAGACCAATTGTTTCTTCTATTGACTCACCAAACAGTGAAATAACGAAATTCATTACTGAAATATTGACCAACTCATATGTATATGATAACGATAACAGATATCATGTTACTGACTCTTTCTCCTTAAGTGATAAGTTCAGATGTGGTATCTCTATTCACTAACTTACCTTCAGAGTTAGTTAAACTCTGCATTGATAAACAATGGAACAAAATTAACAATATCTGCAATATTGAAAAACGAATGTTTATGGAGATAATTGATTTTATTTTTGACTCTACTTGTCTTGTCTTCAATGAAAAATTCTACAAACGAATTTTTGGTACCCCCATGGGATCCAACATCTCTTCAATAATATCAAGTTAAGTTTTAGATGAACTCTTAGGATATTGCACCAATAAAATCACTTTCGACATTCCTTTCCTTAGGAGATATGTAGATGACCTTATCCTTTCTGTACCAGAAAACTGTATTGATGAAACTATTAATATTTTTAACAGTTTTGATCCCAATATTCAGTTCACGGTCGAACAAGAAACCGATATATCAGTTCCATTCCTTGATTTGACACCAATCAGAACCATCAACAACAAAATCATTACTAGATGGTATAGAAAACCAATAAATAGTAATCGTTTTATAAATTTTCACTCACATCATCCCATGAAAATCAAACCCAATTTAATTAATAACCTCAAAACTAGAGTTGTTAAGGTCACTCATCCATCCTTGAGAGATGAGTGTCTGAAAGAACTCCAAAACATTCTTTCAGAAAATTCATATCCGAAATAATTAGTTAATAAAATTATATTTACCTCCTCTGCTTCTATTTTGAATTCAAACCAATCACCAAGAACTGATCAAATTACAATTTATAAATCTCTACCACATATAGATAATTTGACACCAAAAATCATACAATTGTTCAAAAATGAAGACAATGTTAAAATAGCTAAAACCAGTTTGAAAACTATATTACAAATACTTTAAAATTAAAAACTCCTATACCAATCAAAAATGAATCCAATATAATTTATGAAATTCCTTGCAGCAGCTGTGATGAAGTGGACATTGGTCAGACAAGTAGAATGCTCAAAGATAGAATAACCTCTCATAGAAGTGAATGTAGAAGAAATGTGAGATCTTGTTGCCTTGCTGAACATGTAATAGATAAAGATCATGTAATTGACTATAATAATGCCAAAATTCTCAATAATGAACAAAATCTCAATAAGCGTCTCTTTCTTGAAATGGTTCATATAAACAACAATGAAAAAACAATGAATAGAAAAACATATATTGATGACCCCAGTACAATATATACATATCTATTGAAAAAACATAAAGAAAATATCACACCGAATCCTCTTTGAAATGATCATTATTTTTTATATTTATATATACTTTTATATTTCTATATTCTCACTCTGTATCTCTTTCATTTGGTATTTTGATTATTTAGGCATGTGACTGAGTATCTGTCATGTGACTATCATCTTGTCATTTTAAATTGTAACACCGATGTTTCTTTTTGTGCATAATTTTTTTTTGAATTTCATGTTAGTAAGTATCATTTAATTATGTGATACCATCATATAATCCTGTATTAACTTTTAGTTACGTCTTGAAGAATAAAATAAAAAAAATTCGAAAGCTCGACATAAAAACGAGGAAATCGTATTAATTGGTCTACCATTGACTGCTTCCCACTAATTTCTACATAAATTATCGAACAGTCACGAAAATATATATATATATATATATATATATATATATATATTATATATATATATATTTATATATATATATACAGGGTGTAATCTAGCCTCCTGCATACGTGAATGATGAATGTCAATTTATAACAAATTACAGTGGTTAAAAATTTGGAAAAAAAAAATCATGTTTTTTTCTTTGTAAAATTTGACAAAATTTCAGGTAGTGCCTCCCGCCTAATTTCAGGTGGGCTGCTCAGAGAAAAACTTCGGCAATTGCCGAATGTAATGAACATTTCACTTGACATTTGAATAAGGTAGAATGTTGAACTGATTGTGTGGTAAATGTACACATTCCAGGCAGCCTGAGATAGATATTCAATTTCAAAGTCATAATTATCGCAGTCACTTGTAAGAAACAAACAACACAAACAGTATTGAGAAGGGAAACATTCGCAATTGAATAGTGTTTCAAAAATAATATCGCTACCATTGTACTGATTCAGACATTCAGAACACGTGAACTGAACACTGTTGCCAAGCAAGACTCTCGCATGCACGGGTTACAAAGCTGGCTATGAACAAAAGTTTGTTAGATTCTACTAGTGTTTCCTGATTGGCTGGTAAATGAAAGATTTTGAGATCCTCATTACCAACTAATCAGAGAAAACAGTACACGATGTCCACGAGAATTAATTTGAAAATTATTGTATTTGTCTTTCAAAAAATTTGCCAATCTATCGAAAAATAATTTATATTATATGAATATATCTAGTACGAAAATATCCGCACAGTGATTGGCGACTCCAGAATCCAACCAGAATTGAAATTTACTAAGTACTTCATTCATAAATGCGACTAGTGATTCATCTTGTCTTCTACTCTTCAAAATACGCACGGAACAGCTCGGTGTTCAGTTTCAGGAGCCAGTAAAAGACAAAGACATTAATGTTCAAATTGATTATTCTGTACATCGCGTAATGTTTTCTGATTGGTTGCGTATCGGGATCTTCCATTCACTAACCAACCAGCAAACAATTAGTAGAATCTAACAAAATTTCGTTCATACACAGCTTTGTGAACCGTGCATGCGAGAATCTTGCTTGGCAATAGTGTTCAGTTTACAAGTTCTGAATGTCTGAATCACTACAATAGTAGTTATATTGTTTTTCAAAACAATATTCAATTGCGAATGTTTTCCTATTTTAAAACTATTTGTGTAGTTTGCTCTCCTCTTTTCTAGGTTTCAAGTGGATGGTCAGAACTGAGCTTTGAATATGATTCGCTGCCAGCTCTATCTCCGCACCAATTCTTATTTTACGAATATTGTTTCTCAAACTGTCTCTTAGTGTTGCTCCGAAGCCCTCCCAGTCCGAACATTTGGGGTCCCGATATTGTTTCTCTTGTCGAGTACCCACCTTCACGTCAAATCTAATGTATCGATGGTCCAAGCAGGATGATTCCATGGAGATGTGCCAGAACTCAGAAGGACAAACTACAGTACAGTATATTATTTTGATCAGAAAGACCAGAAGCTCTGTACCACTATTTTTCATGTTTTTGGGGACTTATTCACTCATTTTATTCATGAATTTATCAGTTTGTTGAATAATATTCGTTTCCCGATATATTTATAATATCATCTGTTTGTTTTCTTCACTTCTACTATCTTTCATGTTTTGGTGTTCTGGCTGACTTATTCACTCATTTTATTTATGAATTTATCAGTTTGTTCTTGTAGGTTATTGGCATTGTGAATTTCCCATTTTGTATTAGGAATATTTTTGTAATACTATGTCTGACGTTTTTCATATGATTCACAAGCTTATGTTGTAGTTTCATGGTCAGTTATGTTGGTGTCAATGACCAGCATTTTTTATGATTTGCTGTTGACTTGATGTAGATGTCATCCAAGATAATCTTAGAGTCACACTGTACATCATCATATTTATTCATGAAAGAACTGAAGTTGTATAACCTGCATGTCATCTGATATTTTTCCAAATGAGACTAAATTCATAATGTGACTACTCATTTTTGTGTTATTCTGTTGCAGATTGTCATCGAGATACGTCATGGAATGGTCGATGTGCGTGACTGGAGGCCTATGAGTATAAATGCCAGTAATTAAGATATTGCTACGATTCCCTCCATATCTATTTAATAATCTAATTTTTGTGGACATTTGTATTCATTTTTTGAATAGACCTATATTCCATCATTTCTATTTATATAGCCTTCATTGTAGTATGGTAATTATCAAGAATATATTTTTCAGAACTGTTTGAAGTTGATGAATATTTATGACACACTTTTATTTTTTTTTTATTCTCTACGTGTTGGGTTCTAAAATATCATTGAATTCTATTGTTTTGAAGGTATGATCACCACAATTGAAAAAAAAAGAAAAAATATATCTACTCCTTTTTTTGTCTTTGGTCTGCTCTTTCTGATATTGTCCGTAAAACTTGGTAACATGTAAATCTTCAGGGCAGAAGACCTCTATTTTTTCTTGTTGGTGTCGGTTTTTTCATTCGTCATTTGTTCGTCTCCTGCTTGCTTGTATACTTCCCGGAGTTCGCTCTGAGTATTTCTAGGTTCGGGGTTGATGACTACGTTGTTTTTTCTGATAGGAGATTTGATGTTATTTTGTTTTGCTACATTTGAGTTTTTTCTCTGTTCTTTGTGGATCTCTTGTTCTTCTTGATTAAGGTTGTAAAATATTGAATTGCTACCAGTCAACGGACTTGGAATGAAGCACAATGTGGTCTATTTGACAAAAAGTTTTTATATTTTTAATCGCCTAGAAAACTCAACAATATAACATAACGGATAATGGTACCTTTGGAGGATACTGCAAACGACGACGTTACAGAGCTCATCACAAATATAAAACTCATGTACCATTCAGTTTGTATGTATTACTCGGTAGTAATTTTTTAGGAATGGAAGGATTCAATTTTCGTTTTCGACTCGGGTTTTCGGTTAATTTCGTATATGTCGTCAGATAAAGTTAAAATTTTTAAAAACCAAACCGTGTTATTCATTTTGGGGTTTTCTTCATTTTCCAATTGATTTATATATATATATATATATATATATATATATATATATATATTTAATGTAATGATGAATTGAATAATAATAGTTGTTGTTATAATATGAAAATAGCTAATAATTTTCGCTATTCTTGTGAGCCAAATTGTTATGATATAGATAAGTATTTTCACCCTGTATAATATTGCAATGATGATGTTATAATGTAATAATAATTGCTAGCTAACGTCACTGTTCTCTCGTCACGTTGCTGCCAATTGTTATCACTTTCCTTACCACAGCTGAACTCAGTTGGTACGCCCCTTGTCTCAGATAGCCGGTTCAGGGGCAATTGAGCCACTAGCCACTGCTTGATGTCAATTTTTATTCAGTGTTTATAAATACGATTGCTGATAATTGTGGAGAATAAGCAACAAAGTATCAAAAAACAATTATTTCCTTCATTCAGGAAAACTTAAATTTACCTGGCCTACGATCGATAACTTATTCTACTGTCAATCTAAAAAATTTTATGGATAATCATGAGAAACAGGTTATGGATGAATAGACACAACCTCACTTTTACCTTGAAATTGAAAATTTCTTCAATAGTTCAAAATCAAATGAAATAGAGTTATTAGTGAAATTGTTCAGTTCGTGATGTGCACTAGGAAAGTTTATACCTGTCGCTGGAACTGTCGCTGTTCAATACACACCCGGATTTGGATTCTCTTCCACTCCAATGCTCTCAGGAACTCCAATACAACCATACAAATTCAGAAATCAGCTTTGAATACTTGTATATGGTGTACAAATAAGGTAATGTTGGTTTTCTGCTCATTATGTTGAAATTGATGATTTTTTTTTTCTCTCCCAACAAAACGTGGCATTCGTTTCTAAATTATTTTCTGTCTCCTTGTGGCTTTGTTTTTCGTCTCCAAGATACCATTTTTTCTCATTCCTTTCGATTTGAATTTTTGAATTCGCGCACTATCTTGTCAAATTTTCACTGTTTGGGGTTATTTGTCAAAACTTATAAATACAACTATTTTTACTTTCTTATAAACTATATACAATTTCAGTGATAATTGTCTCTGACACTCTCTCGTTCTTATTTTCTCACAATTGCAAATCTTACATTTGACCATACTGTTCCCTGATTAGCTATTGTCATCAAGAAGTTTGCTGTTCTCCCATTGGCTACTTTTAGTTAGATACAATTTCATATACTGTATGTTTCAAGCTTATAATTTTGTGGATCACATTTTATTCAGGATTATTTTGTAAATCTAGACTTTTTGTTGTCTTTTGAACAATTATGGGTTATAATCATTATGACAGTGTATGAAATTGATTGTATTATAGTATTTGGATATTTTCATCTATTCATATTATACAGAGGCTCAATAAAGGGAATAGAACTTCAAAAATTATGTGGAAACAATCTTTCGAAGCTAATAGCTATTAAATAAATATTTTTTTTGTGGGTTTTTTCCTTTTAATATATGTAACTGGTTTTCCATGACATAACAACATTCCTAAATTTATATTCAATATTTTATACTAGTTAGAAAATATTGACTATCGATTTCTTTATTTACAGTTATTGAATCTACATTAACTAATACTATTTTTCTAATTGCAGGAAACTACTTTGCTGGATTTCCCACCAGTTCAAGAAAAACAAGTTCTTCAACGATAACTATTATTTACAACTACTAGTAGTTTTTTCGTTCCAGAAGAACTTGACTTCAGACATCTTTTCAGATCAAGAGAGAAAACTTTTCAAGATATTATCATGTATGACATTTTATATTATCTTTATTTTACTTTCATTTTATATTTTATACTGATATTATTTTCAATTATCGATTTTACAATTACTGGTACTCTTTCAATTATGCTGTTTTATCATTTTTCCTATCTCTTCCTTCAGTTGTTCTTTATATTCATATTGAATTGGATATTTTATTAATTTGAATCTCTCATTTCATTTACTTCCCTTTTGTGTACATACTCTTTCGCTTTTTCATTATTCACACATAATTACCATATTATATTCATTTATAATTCATTAATATACCTTCATTTCATTTATCAATATACCTTCATATTATTTATCAATATACCTTTATCATCATCATCATCATCATCATCATCATCATCATCATCATCATCATCATCATCATCATCATCATCATATCATTTTCTTATAATATACTTCTTAATATTATTATTATTTTTTTTTTTTTTTTTTTATACACAATATATTTTAATCTTCTTTTCTCTTCATTTTTCTTCAAAATTCACCTTATTTATTATCCATTTCTATATTTTTCCTTCTTCATAATCTATATTGTTTTATATTTGTAAACATTTTCAAAATTGTTTTCCACTATACTTTATCTTACTAACCTGTACCAATATTTTATCAACTTTTCTGTTTTTCAGTATTGTGATTGTTATTCAATATCTTTCTTTTCTTTCTATACTTTTTATTTAGGCGTTTTTTTTTTTTTTCATTTTATTTTCTTTTATTCAAATGTTTCTGAAATCCTAACTATCTATCAGACTATTTTTTCAACGTTTTTCCTTTTTTATTCCCTAACTTGCCTATTGAATTTATTAAGCCTATAATTTATTATTACCTAATCCTTCTATTTATTATTTGTCTCTCCTCCTATGGAATCGTGCTTGTTTTGTAACTGCAAGCCTATTTTTTTTTTCACTTGAACTTTTATGTTAACATTTTCAGCTATTTTATTTTCCATAATTTTAAATTGTTCTTGTTTTTGATAGTAATATTTATTCCCATTATTTCCCATTTTTATATTAGACATTTTACTATACATTATTATTAATATTTCAAACTTTGTATTACTTCCTTTCATTTCAAAAGTTCTATTCACCCTGTAGATGTCATTGATTCGCATTACTATTATTTTTTCAATTATGTTTCTTTTTTTCAACTCAAAATTTTTGTTAGCGACGTTTATGTCATTTATTTTTATTATAATTATTTCATCATTTTTGTCACCTTTTTGTAACTCAAAATTCATTTTTTCCATTATTGTCATATATTTTCATTATTTTTACTTAATCATTTACTTTTCCCTTTTTCATCTGAAAATTTTTATTATTCACATTTATATTATCTATAAACTCATTATTTTTGTCGGCCTGATTCATTTTTATATTTTGTATTTGTTTATCATCTTTTTCTAATAAGCTGTTACTATCGCCTGTTTTTTGTATAACTATTTCCTCAAATTCCTTATTATTTTGCTCATTACTTGTTTCTAATGATTTACATATTCCTTCTGTACTTTCTTCGAAACTTTCCTCCGTTCTTTTCATGCTTTCTATTATGCTTTCTGTATTTTCTCTCATAATTTTTATTATTTCATCTGTGTCTTCTTTCATCATTTTTTTCATACTTTCGAAGAATTCTTCCATGCATTCCTTTAATAGTTGAAACTCACTCTCTCCTTGTTCCTGATCACCTCTCTATCTACCTTCTGCCCCTTCTTCCAAACCAACTTTCTTACCATCTCTCAAATCCATTTTTTTTTTCACGAATATCTATACGTTGGTTGAAATGCCAATTGCTACTGTTTGCCCCTACGTTGCGATAAATATTGAGAAATAATATATTGCCCTTACTTGCCTTGAAATGATAGATTGCCCTTACTTGCCCTTACTCTGCCTTGAAATGATATATTTCCTTTACTTGCCCTTACTCAACTTTTTTGCCTTTTCTCGCCCCACGTTTTGTGCGCCACTTGTAATGATATGATGAATTGAATAATAATAGTTGTTGTTATAATATGAAAATAGCCAATAATTTTCGCTATTCTTGTGAGCCAAATTGTTATGATATAGATAAGTATTTTCACTCTGTATAATATTGCAATGATGATGTTATAATGTAATAATAATTGCTAGCTAACGTCACTGTTCTCTCGTCACGTTGCTGCCGATTGTTATCACTTTCCTTACCACAGCTAAACTCAGTTGGTACGCCCCTTGTCTCAGATAGCCGGTTCAGGCAATTGAGCCACTAGCCACTGCTTGATGTCAATTTCTATTCAGTGTTTATGAATACGATTGCTGATAATTGTGGAAAATAAGCAACAAAGTATCAAAAAACAATTATTTCCTTTATTCAGGAAAACTTAAATTTACCTGGCCTACGATCGTTAACTTTTTCCAATGCCAATCCACAAATTTTCATGGATAATCATGAGAAACAGGTCATGGATAAATAGACACAACCTCACTTTCACCTTGAAAGTGAAAATTTCTTTAATAGTTCAAAATCAAATGAAATAAAGTTCTCCTGATGGGATATGAGTTATTAGTGAAATTGTTCAGTTCGTGATGTGCACTAGGAAAGTTTATACCTGTCGCTGGAACTGTCGCTATTCAATACACACCCGGATTTGGATTCTCTTTCACTCCAATGCTCTCAGGAACTCCAATACCAAAAAGAAGGAACCATACAAATTCAGAAATCAGCTTTGAATACTTGTATATGGTGTACAAATAAGGTAATGTTGGTTTTCTGCTCATTATGTTGAAAATAATGAATTTCTCTTCCTCTCCCAACAAAACGTGGCATTCGTTTCTAAATTATTTTCCGTCTCCTTGTGGCTTTGTTTTTCGTCTCCAGGATACCATTTTTTCTCATTCCTTTCGATTTGAATTTTTGAATTCGCGCACTATCTTGTCACATTTTCACTGTTTGAGGTTATTTGTCAAAACTTATAAATACAACTATTTTTACTTTCTTATAAACTATATACAATTTCAGTGATAATTGTCTCTGACACTTTCTCGTTCTTATTTTCTCACAATTTCAAATCTTACATTTGACCATACTGTTCCCTGATTGGCTATTGTCATCAAGAAGTTTGCTGTTCTCCCATTGGCTACTTTTAGTTGGATACAATTTCATATACTGTATTTTTTAAGCTTATAATTTTGTGGATCACATTTTATTCAGGATGATTTTGTAAATCTAGACTTTTTGTTGTCTTTTGAACAATTATGGGTTATAATCATTATGACAGTGTATGAAATTGATTGTATTATAGTATTTGGATATTTCCATCCATTCATATTATACAGAGGCTCAATAAAGGAAATAGAACTTCAAAAATTATGTAAAAACAATCTCTTGAAACTAATAGCTATTAAATAATTATTCTTTTTGTGGGTTTTTTCCTTTTAATATATGTAACTGTTTTTTCATAACATAACAATATATATATATAACGGAGATCTTCAATAGCACAAGTGTTGAACTATGAAAAACTCTTTAATACGATGGACCGAGCTTTCGTTTCAATTTTGAAACTTCTTCAGGGTCCCAAAATATGTAAATGACATTATTGTGAAAAAAAAAACTTAAAATGAAGGAAGTACTTACAGTAATCTGAGTGGATGATAAATGAACATTAACTTCAAAGAAAAAACGTAAAATATGTAAAAATTTGTCGGAATGGTGTTATATCTTTGACGCTTCGAGTGACATTGAAGGATTTGAAATGACAACCTATGATTAATCGTCAGAAAAATATAAAATATGTAGTGGGTGTGTTGATGTTTATATTATATTCTTTGAGAATCATCAGTTTTAATCCATTTGTAGAAGATAACTGTAGATTTTGCTAAGATTTCCGATATCTGTTTTTTTGTTCATATTATGATTGGATTTATTAATTTCAATCATTTAAAAAAATAATCTTTTAGAGAAATTTTTTTCTGAATGTAAAACTTGTGCTTCCTCGAATGATATTTTATGGCCTGTTCCAATAGCATGTTGAGCTAATGCACATGACTTCTTGTTGAGTCTTATATCACTTCTGTGAGAGATAATACGATTATTTAAAGTTCTTGAACTTGTACCAATATAGTTCAAATCACAGTGGTTACATGGTATGCTGTAGACAATAATGTCATTTACATATTTAAGGACCCTGAAGAAGTTTCAAAATTGAAACGAAAGCTCGGTCCATCGTATTTAAGAGTTTTTCATAGTTCAACACTTGTGCTGACTGAAGATCCCCGTTATTCCACACTGTTCATCCCAATTCTCAGTCGTTATTTCTAAATTTATTTATATATATATATATATATATATATATATATATATATATATTTATATATCTTTATGAATAAGACGGTTCGGTTTGACTTCAAACGATCGAAGTTATTAGAATATATATATATAAAATATTATATATATATATATATATATATATATATATATATATGTATTGTTATGTTTAGAAGTACGTTAAATGTTTAAAGAGTTGAAATAAGGATTATGAATTTAAAAAAACCCATAAATAAAAAATGTTCGTATTTGGTAACCTGTGCTATGTTATTTTACAGTTTTTCTGAAGATTCCACCGTTTTTCTGAGACCTTGTGTAATATTAATCGGAACCTATGTTTGAAATAAACATGTTTTCAACATTACATGCAATTGGCATAATTAAAAAATTTTTTGAAATCAAAATTTACGAATATATTCTTGAGCACAAGCAGATAACAAAATATTGAAAGTTCGAACATCCTGTATATGGAATTGGATCTGAACACAATAGCCAATGAGATGCCAGCATAGATCTTGATGCAAAATAAGAAAATTTGAAAATATGAAGAGGAGAAACGTCAAGAGAATGATTTTTACATATCTTGTATATAGTTTATAAGGTAGTTAGGAAGGTTTTGTGAATAAAAACTGTCAGAGAGGTGAAATTGATGAAAAGTGCAACAAAAAGTGCGTAAAAATAGAAAATTCGAGAAGTAAAACGAAATGTGTTGTTATCAAGGAAGGAGAATCAACAAGCAAAGAGGATTTTGTGAAAAAATAATTTTTGGAAGAACCCATGATAAATTCACATCTTGAAAAATCATCAATTCATATAAGAAAGACAGCTATTTTGTGAAGATAAGATGGGAAATGATATAAAGAACCATAGCAGATAAAAAGATCCCAGATGCAAAGTTAAACTAACCTTTTTCTTTGGTGATTTGCCAATACGAGGAGAAGTCACAACCGACAAAAGGATCAGCAGTTTCCAGAACCGGAGGAAATCCGAAACATTAACATTCTCGTTACCAGACGTCCCAAGGTATATTTTTGAAACCATAAAAGTCATCACAGTGCAAGTAAAAACGAAACTTTCAAAGAATTTTGATAGAACTTTTCACGAATTACTATAAAGAACACATAACCTACAAAACTAGGTTAAAATTTCACTTTATTATCACATGATTTCACATTTGTTGTATATATTTGCTATGGAGCACTAATTAGGTTATTTACCGCAGATTAGGTTGTAATGAGCTTTTCCTGAATAAAGGAAATTATTATTTTGATGAATATCTGCATTATTTTCAATGTTTGATCAACAATGAATTGCTCATTTCTGAAATTGACATGGAGAGGGCTTCACAATGAAACCTACTTCTGAGATTCCATGGGCGTACCGAATGAGTTAGCTGAGGGAAAGGAAATGTGGTAAAAGAAAGGAGGTAAAGTACATAGCCGGAGATATTGAATATTTATATGGGTTTTTATTTATCAATACATATTAAATACATCTTTAACAACGGAATTAGCCTGAAGACTTCGAAAATGGCAAACTAATAGCAAAACGAAAGTAAAACAGAAAACAAATTATAAATATTTTGTTATGATGTCTGGTTGTGGAAAGTAAGCGAACAAATATAAAATAAAATAAAAAACGAACCATCATATCATATTTATATATATATATATATATATATATATATATTATATATATATATATATATATATATATTATTATATATATATATATATATATATATATATATATATATATATATATATATATATATACCTGACTGCAACCCCAAACAGAATCAACTTGTATACAATATGCCAGTCACTAATTCACCACATATTATATATATATATATATATATAAATCAATTGGAATATATATAAAATTTATAAAAAAGTGTTAAACATAAGAATTACAGATTCTGCTCAGTAGTAATTTCAGGTGCACTATATTTTAAAATTGTATTTGGAAGCCAAGAATCACCCTGTCATTCACAACTACTGATGTTAAGAATTGTTTTTTGAATTACAAATTTTCTGTGGAAATTTTCATCGATATGGCTGGTTGCATCAGTATAAAAACTTCGGAAATAATACAACCAACAAAGGAATGAAATGATAATTTGATCGAAATTATCACAGGACAAATGAAAAATTAGGATGAAATAAATTCAACCATAATCAAATAAATAAAATTGTCTGCACACACATATCGATATTTGGAGACTCACATGAGGATCACATGAAAACAACTTCAGAAATGAACTAGTGGAGCTAATAATGGACTGAATTTCTTCAATTTACTAAGAGAAAACCTTTACTCTTCTCAGAACTATGCTATAGCGTATGTTCTCAGTACAGAATCAACAACAAAACAAACAAATCTCTCAACAAACGAATCAAACAACACAAGCGTAGCTTCTTGCAGAAGAGTATCTATACGAAATGATATGAAAAACCAAACCAAAATAGAAACCCAACTTCTCCACTACAATGGCTAGCATTGCACTGAAGTTCATGAACCGCGATGTGGAAAAACGGAAAATCATTTCTTTACTACATTTTCCACCAGTAATATACCGGGTGATAATGAAATAATTGGCGAGAGCGTCATTCATTAGTGTTTTTCAAGTTAGACTTTTGACATTAGTATCAAATATATAGTTTTCCAGAATCCATATTTTCTATGAAAGCACAATTGAATATCACTTCCGGTTCTACCGGAAATAGACCTAGGTCGGGAATTTTAAATAGAACTCTGTATATATTTTTACGCCATTCGATGGAGCAAAAAATTTCCTTTCCAAGGACATATCACAAGTGGACATTCGTTTTCAAAATAGCGGCGCAGGAGACATTTTTTCTAGAGTATGGTGACGTAATCGATTGAATTTTTATCAAGCAACCCCATAAAATAGCAAATAAACGGAATACTTCCATTAGTTTTTGATGAAATATGCAAACATTTTGATTAATCGCCAATCAGGACTCCTTTTAGTAATTCTTTCGAATACCATTTTCTCTCTTGAATTTTCTCGAAAATTTAAAAAAGAAAATGGATCTTCTTCAAATCAACATTGAAGAATGAGTCAGTATCTACATATGAATGCTTGACACACTACCCCTCTTGTTTTTATTTTTAATTATAAAATCATCATATCAGGATCTTCTATCACTGTTAGTAAAACCGAGCGTAACCCTAAGGCTCTTGCTCTTTGGACTTCGAATAAGTGGGCCACAGCCATTCACGAATTCCGAATTTTGGTTGGTAAAGGACTACAGACCGGTCCATAGCCCTTGCCATGATGGTGTTTCTCGAACCATGACCGAGAGGAAATTTTGATCAAAAATTTGGAAAACAAAAATAATAATTTCTATTGAGGATGCAGCTTCGCTACCCTGTATGGATTAGTGCCTGGGACGCTTAAAACGCGAGGGGTCGTCTATGTTATAATCAGTGGCTTTCCTCACGAGCGGATTCTCGTGAGCTAATGCACAATCAAATACTTTTTGATTGCGTTCTCTGATGATACGTCTGATGGAAGGCAGATTTAAGTCTTCAAGGATGCGATCGTTCCGCACGTGCACACGGAGCGTTCGTTATCATCCGCAGGACTCTCATTTGCGCCCGTTCCAGGACGCCAATGCTAGCCCTGCAGATTTGGCCCTAGGCGGCTGAGGCATACAAAATGACAGGTATAAAATCATTGAAGGTTGTCTTTTTCAATAGTCCTAAATTAACAACCACGTCTACATGAAAAATATATTTTTCAAAACCTAATCTAGACCTGGTGCCGAGAGACATTCCGTGTGCAAAAACCGTTGACCGCACTCTGATTGATCATTCAAGTTAAGAAATACTTGAGAAATGACATTGTAAAGGGGTTTTTCCCCCTATTATCAAACTTTGGCGCTTTTCACTATTATCGGTTTTCCTCGGGCGCCACCTTTTGGTTCATAGTGGAAAAGGCCACTTTTGCTCCGGGCAGTCTCAGTGAAGAAAAACACTCCAGGGGTCAGTATAGTCGCGACAATGTGACGGGGCCAGCAAGGCAGGCTTTAATTGCCTTCAACTGGGTTTCGAACCTGGGTGGCGACTGTGCACTAAATGTTAAAATTCTACTCAAGCTAGTTAATGAAAGAATACTCTAAAAACAGGATGAACAGGTATATTAATGTTAGTACAAATACAGTCAGGGCGGCTGATGTCAGCCTCAAGTTATCACAACAAAAATACGACTGGCAAGTACTAGCTGTCGACACAAAGCGGGGAGGGGGTGTGTTTACGTAGGCGGAGTACACGTAGTAACCAAAAGCTCTTGTGAAAGGGGGGTCGTACGGATTCGTATGCAAGCTCAAAAATGGGTGCAAGGCAACAGCGGGTATTAAATGTGAGTTTTCAGGGAAAGGGGGTTGTACGGATTAGTATTCAAGCTCAAAAACGGGTGCAAGGCAACAGCGGGTATCAAATGCAAGTTTTTACGGAAGGCCAGAGCGATTAATTTCAATAGCAGTGCGTAATGCTCCACGTGAGGCTGGCTTACCCCATCCTTCCTAGCTGCTGTCCGCTTTTATTCTCCCCCTCTGTCTTTCCCTGATTGAGAAACGCCGGAGCGCAGGAAGCTGAGACGTGAGAAATGTCTACTCCTTCTATGCGACCTCCAACCGGGTTCACTATCAATTTTATCCCCTTTTACTCACGACACGCCGGAGCGCAGGAAGCTGAGACGTGGGAAATGTCTACCCCTTCTATGCGACCTCCAACTGTGTTAACTTATATGTTTAAACCCTTTTACTTACGACACGTCAGAGCGCAGGAAGCTGAGACGTGAGAAATGTCTACCCCTTCTATGCGACCTCCAACCGTGTTTTCGAATCCCTTAAAACCCGACACGCCAGAGCGCAGGAGCTGAGACGTGAGAAATGTCTACCCCTTCTATGCGACCTCCAACCGTGCTTTTAATTCAGCCAAACGTATCACATTACTAAACTGCTCTTGTTGTAAAGGAAATTAAATGACTCACTGGGTCTGTTTTACTGGGCTGACGGTCACGGGCTATCACTCGGCGTACGGTACAGCGCCGCAATAAAGTGAACATGGGCCTCTGACGGCTATGGTTCGATCATGCGCAAATCACACCTGGGGTACTAACAAAATATTTCCGATATACAATATTTACCCAAACTCCGATCTTACTCCTTCGGCAAAGCTCGGACGGTCGTGGACTGCTTCGGGCTGTGGCTCACACTCTGGATGCTAGTCGGACGCGTGACTGCTCCTACTAGGCTCGGCAAGCTACTTAATCTTTGGAATATGTCGAAACGGAACTACAGCCAGCTTCCCCCTCTTTTCCGAATACCTCTCGACCGACTTATATGCGCGCGCCGTTTTGTGGACTCTGTCGATTGCGATACAAATTATACTTTCACAGAATAATTACCCAGCTCGTAAAATCCTTCGTGCTGTGACGTCAGCTTGCGGCGTGCGGCTCTGTCTCGACTCAACTGTTTTCGGTGGCTTCTATCGTATGACTGCCTCTGCTCCGCTCATTGCTTGTGAAATTTTCCCCAGTGGGAATCCTCGTGATGTGACGTCACCTCGGTAGCGTGTGCTTTTGGCTCGACTGGACTGCTGTCTGGGGCTTCTATCGGATGACTGAATTCTCTTGTCGGCGTTTGAACATAGCCCAGTTTGCTCGATCAAAATGTGTTCTCGAGAGTCGATAGCCGGCGCAGGTTATATTTGTGCGTGCTATTTAGCTACGCCTCGCGGTGTAAGCGTAATTTCCAGAAGGCGTTTAGTCTGTTTATTGGGATAGATGTAATCCACGGATTTATCACGAACACGAATGGTATTTCTAGACCTATTATTACTGTCAAGAGGATTTTAATTCCTTACAGGGAGCTTTTGGCTGATAATATAGCGGGAAAATAGTAACTTCGTTACACAACCTTCCTACTTCGAAGAAAAAATATTTTTTTTTTCTTTTTAAAATGGTTTGTACGGTCAGAGGGACCTAAAAACTAACTCGTTTTGCTGTGAACATTCTCAAAACTTAGACGGCTAGCAACCTTATGTTCTAGCGGAAAAAGAAAGATCCATTCGGAATATAACAGTATAGCCCGCCAGGTGCCTACCCCCCTAATAGTCGAACCCTTTATTTGGGGTAGGTCCACCTGATACATAAATTACGGAATAAAATAAACTTAAATGTGGACCTCAGATTATTCCAAAGGAAAAACAAAATAAACTCTTGTCTGGTTGCCGGAGAGCAACAAACAGGACTACTGTGTGCAATGATCATTGTACAACAAAAGACATATTACCAGTCAAAAAAAAATTATAGAAAATAGTCATCCCACAATAATAAAGTAAAAAAAAATCTTCCTGGATTGGATGCTGGCGTCCGCATCCTGATCCTACGGGTCTGTCTACGGCATCAATGGGTGCTGAACATCCGCATCGGGGACATGCGGGTCAGGATACCGTTGACATCGGGACACGGGGCGTCGTCCATCTTGGGCTGGTCTCTTCTGGGCTGGCCATTTTCTCGGCAAATCCTTTTTTGGCTGATGATAGGTGATGCTCATTCTTCATCACCTGATCGTCCACATGACGTCGCCATTCTCGGCGCCGGAGATTGTAGTGGCGGCTCTGAGTGGTGGAAGCTTTGGCAAGGTTGATTCGGACCATCTCAAACGTCCCCTGCAGGTGTTTGAGCCTCTCTGTGTGACTTGTGACTTCGGCTTGGTTAATTTCTCCTTCATCTTCCTTCGTGAGTGGTACCAGCGGTCTGTATATCGCCTTTGGTATCGCCATCTCCATCTCCCTTCCAAAGTTCAGGAATGCTGGAGAACATCCGGTGGAGTCCTGGCGGGCGGTATTGATTGCAAACAGTGGGTCGGCTAGGTGTGAATCCCATTTCCGGTGGTCGTGGTCACAGAATTGGGCGATCATCGTCTCAAGCGTCTTATTGGCCTTCTCGACTGGGTTTGCTTGTGGCGTGTATGGCGATGTTCTACGGTGGTTGATTCCAAGTTCCTTCAGCATATCCTCGTACAGGTGCCCTGTGAATTGGGTTCCGTTTTCACTGAGGACTACTTTCGGACATCCGAAGCGGGTAATGATCTCCTCGTAGAGAGCTTGGGTGACGGCCTTGGCGGTAGCCTTGCGGATAGGCCGACACTGAACCCATTTCGTGAATCGGTCTTGGAACACGACCAGGAACGTATTTTTTCGGGTAGAGCGGGGTAACGGGTCAACTAGGTCTGTACTGACGCATGCCCAGGATTGGCAGTTAGTCGAGGGTTGCATCATGCCGGCTGGTTTCATCTGTGACGGCTTGAATCTCTTGCGGGAATCACAACTCCGGACATACTTGGCTACGTCGCAGAACATGCCTGGCCAGTGATAGTGAGCGGCAATCCTGGCTATTGTCTTGGCAATGCCCATATGGCCGGCGGTGGGTGCATCGTGCATCTCCTGCAGTATATTGACCCTTGTCGGTTTAGGAGCACACATTTTCCATGGGTTAACAGTTCTGGCTCTTAGGTCGTTGGAGTCCCAGAAATGGCGGTACAAGCGTCTTCTTGAATCAATAGTCTGGAAACTCTCGGACTTCGTTGTACTTCCTCTTTCTTTTTTCGTACCATGTGCAGACGGCTACTGGTTCGACGGCGTCACCTTCGACATGTTCTCCTGTCTCCTGCCTAGTGGATCTCTTGATAAAGAATCTACCACTTTATTCAGCCCTCCTCGGCGGTACTTGACTTCAAAGCCATATTGCTGTGGGAACATACTCTAGCGGGCGAGGCGTCCTGCGAGGGCTTTTGATGGAATGCAGCCAGCGGAGAGACTGATGGTCGGTGATGACCGTGAAGTGGTATCCTTCCAAGTAAGGGCGTAGCTTCTCGATTCCCCATACAATCGCTAGGCATTCCTTTTCGGTCACGGAATAGGCCTTCTCTGCGGAGCTTAAGGATCGGCTAGCATACGCGATGACGTGCTCGTTGTCTTCTGTGGCCTGCGTCAGGACCACTCCTAAGCCTTGATCGGATGCGTTGGTCTGCATGGTGAACGACCTGTCAGAGTTGGGGCAGGTGAGGACTGGAGCTTCCGTGAGGCAGGTTTTCAGCTTCTGGAAGGCTTTCTCTTGTTCCGGTGCCCAGTGCCAGCGGCGATTCTTTTTCAGTAGCCGATGTAACGGTGCTGCTACTTCGGAAAATACCGGCACAAATCGTCGGTACCATGATGCCATTCCGAGGAACCGTCTCAAACCTCGCACGTTGGTGGGAGCTGTTAGTTCCAAAACGGAGGCCACTTTCTCGGGATCTGTCCTGATGCCTTCTGACGTCACTAGATGTCCGATGTTGAGTGATCTCTTCCCAAACTGGCATTTTTTTGGATTGACTCGCAGGTTAGCAGCACGGAGGCGACGGAACACTCCCTGCAGATAAGCGAGATGCTCTCCAGACGTGTTTCCTAACACGATGATATCATTCAGATATGCGAAGCAATATGGGTCCATTTCTGGTTCGATAATGGTGTCCATCAGTCGTTGAAATGTTGCGGGAGCGGCGTGGAGGTCGAACGGCATAACTCGGAACTGGAATAGTTCTCGGCCAGGTACAGTGAAGGCGGTCACCGGTTTACTGCCAGTATCCTTGTCGCAAGTCGATACTGGAAATATACCGGGCGCGGCGTAGTTTGTCCAGAATGGCGTTGATAACGGCAACGGGTAAGCATCCTTCATAGAGACGGAATTGACTTTCTGGAAGTCGATGCAGAACCTCGGCTTGCCATCTTTTTTTCGCACGACGACTACTGGCGGGCTCTACCGGCTCCCGGAGGGTTCTATGATGTTCTCCTGTAGCATTCTGTCAACTTCGGTATTGATTACATCCTGCATTCTGGGATTCTGGGGTCGGTATCTCTGCTTTATTGGCTCTGGATTTAGGAGACGGATCCTATGTTCCACCAGCGGCGTTACCCCATGAATTTTCTCGAATAGGCGTAATTCGTCCTGTAGGAAGACTTGTAAGTGATCCTCTTCCTCTCTGAAAAGTGTCAGGGCCGGTCTTGGCTCAGTAGCTCCAATGGAGAAGCATGGTACGGGCCGTGCTTCCATTGCAAGGGGTTGGTTCTTTACCAAGATTTGGCCGCTTCCTAGGTCGAGTCCGAACTGCCTTTTCCTCAATATGTCCATTCCTAGGACCATATCGGATGACAGTCCACTCAGGTGTCCAAAAGATTCCTCGAAGCGGTGTTCTCCAACTCAGATCTCTACGTAATACGTTGCGGGGACGATAACGGTTTCTCCATTGGCCAGTCGGGCGGAACTCGTAGCAGTTAGAGTTTTCGGTACTCCTAGCAGATTCCACTGCCTGGCTATCCTGTCGCCGACATAGGAGATTACGGCACTGGTGTCAATCAATGCTTCAGCGGTGCCACCGGGAATCTTGACGGAAAGATGCGGTCGGTGGTCGGTGGTCGGCGGTAGCGATGTTGGCGGTGGGTGAGGCGTCATGGGGGCGGTGCTGCACTTGCCTCAAGTCGTGGCAGTGCCCTATTGGTTTTCCGGCCATGGGCAGGGGCAATCACGAGACATTACTCCGTTTCGCTTGCATCGGGAGCAGAATATCCTTGGGGCTGATTGGCATTGGCTCCTAAAATGCCCTGCCTGCCCGCATCGCCAACACTCTCGGTTTCCTTCGATGGGGCGGCGGTTGACTGGGCTGCTTCGGCTCCTGGCTGGACTACTGGGCTCCTAAGGAGTGGTGTGGCTAGTTGGGCAAGCCTAGTGACCACTGGTGGGGCTGATGGGGTCCGGTATGGTGCCAAAAGCGGCGCTGGAGTCGTCCTCTGAGCTTATTCAATCTCGTCTCGCAAAAGCTCGTACTCTCTGGCAGCTTTGCCAAACTCATGGACGTTGTTGAAGTCCGTCCTCCTCATTTCACGTCAGAAATCAGGGTGTAAGTTGCGGTACAGCCAGTTCAACTCCTGCTCTGGTGGAATTCCACTATGGCGGCGAATTAGGGTCTGCAGGTCCGTGATGTAGGCTGCCGTACTTCCTCTCAGGTTGTGTGTCCTGCTGATAGCCGCTTCCAGGTCAATTCGGTAGTTGACGGGGAAGAAGAAGTCCTGAAAGGCGGTGTAAAAGTCTTCCCATCTCGGCCAGCATGCCCGGTTGTTTCTGAACCAGAGGGCTGGCATTCCTTCCAGCAACTCTGGCATAGCTTGTAGGGGTGCGGTCTGCTGAAATACCTTGGGGCTCTCGGTCTCCTCTTATCTTTAGAGGAAGGGGGGGGCGTTGGTTCCTCAAAGGCACTCTCCGCGTTTTCAATGGTGCCATCCCTATACTCGTGGTAGGCGGGGGGGGCCCGGCCCGGCTCCCACAGGGTCCTTGTGAGCACGTTGCTCATGATCGGGTTCCCAGTGCTCGTCACTGTGATTGTGGGTGATACTGGCGGCGGTGCGGTTGTCGTGGCAACTCCTGTGGTCGTCGTGGGAACGGAAACGGGTTGGTGAGGTCGGCGGGTTGCCCGTCCTCCTCGGAGAAACTTCACGATTCGCCTTCGCTTTTCGTCGACGGTGCCGGTGGTTTCCAACGGAATCCTCGGTATCTAGCTCTTCCTTCCGTAGCTGGTATACCCATCCGACGCGGGTGTCGTTGGGGTCACCTCCTGCACCTGGACTCAGCGGTAGTGGGCATCCAGCGGGACCTGCGGTACTCACTGGCACGGTGGTGGGGCTTCCCAGTGCTGTCGGCATTTTAGGCGAATATTCGGAACTCGTACGTCTTACTTGTCTCACAGTCGAAACTCCACTCCTTGGCTGGTGCTCGTATCTTGAGAAGAGTACCTCCTATTGACGAACAAATGGCGGGGAGCGCTTCTGCGCACTCGATAATTCGTTAACGAAGTATCGCACGGACGCCTGGCTCTCTTCTGAGCCGAGTTTGACAATCTGTCAAAAATGACAGGTCGGAAGCCTTC
The DNA here is from genome assembly GCA_018342105.1 of Gonioctena quinquepunctata. Classification (NCBI taxonomy): domain Eukaryota; kingdom Metazoa; phylum Arthropoda; class Insecta; order Coleoptera; family Chrysomelidae; genus Gonioctena; species Gonioctena quinquepunctata. The sequence continues at coordinate 204,382 of JAFIRS010001420.1, forward strand.
AACGGATTTTGGTTCTATACACCCTGCGGAACTAGCTTCACGGATTTCCAACTGTCTTCATCGTACGAGCTTGCTTTCGCTCTCCTCACCCACGTATCTCGTGAACGGTCAACCTGAAAAGGAAACGGATGACGGTAATCAGTTCTACACCCCCGAAAACCTATTGAACGAGGGGTCACTCGGCATATTGACCATCTTTTGAGTCGAGGTTGACATCTGTCAAAAATGACAGGTCTCGGTATACTATATAAATGGTCCCTGCTTGGGCACCAATTTGTGAAGGGGTTTCTTTCCCTATTATCAAACTTTGGCGCTTTTCACTATTCTCGGTTTTCCTCGGGCGCCACCTTTTGGTTTATAGTGGAAAAGGCCACTTTTGCTCCGGGCAGTCTCAGTGGAGAAAAACATTCCAGAGGTCAGTAAAGTCGCGACAATGTGACGGGGCCAGCAAGGCAAGCTTTAATTGCCTTTAACTGGGTTTCGAATCTAGGTGGCGACTGCGCACTAGATGTTAAAATTCTACTCAAGCTAGTTAATGAAAGAATACTCTAAACACAGGATAAACAGGTATATTAATGATAGTACAAATACAGTCAGGGCGGCTGATGTCAGCCTCAAGTTATTACAACAAAAATACGACTGGCAAGCACTAGCTGTCGACACAAAGCGGGGAGGGGGTGTGTTTACGTAGGCGGAGTACACGTAGTAACCAAAAGCTCTTGTGAAAGGGGGGTCGTACGGATTCGTATGCAAACTCAAGAATGGGTGCAAGGCAACAGCGGGTATTAAATGTGAGTTTTTAGGGGGGGGTCGTACGGATTAGTATGCAAGCTCAAAAACGAGTGCAAGGCAACAGCGGGTATCAAATGCAAGTTTTTACGGACGGCCAAAGCGATTAATTTCAATAGCAGTGCGTAATGCTCCACGTGAGGCTGACTTACCCTATCCTTCCTAGCTGCTGTCCGCTTTTATTCTCCCCCTCTGTCTTTTCCTGATCAAGACACTCCGGAGCGCAGGAAGCTGAGACGTGAGAAATGTCTACCCCTTCTATGCGACCTCCAACCGTGTTTACTATTAATTTTATCCTCTTTTACTTACGACACGCCGGAGCGCAGGAAGCTGAGACGTGAGAAATGTCTACCCCTACTATGCGACCTCCAACCGTGTTCCCTATCTCTGTTTTAACAACAAGTCACGCTAGAGCGCAGGAAGTTGAGACGTGAGAAATGTCTACCTCTTCTATGCGACCTCCACCCGTGCTTTTAATTCAGCCAAACGTATCACATCACTAAACTGCTCTTGTTGTAAAGGAAACTGAATGACTCACCGGGTCTGCTTTACTGGGCTGACGGTCACGGGCTATCACTCGGCGTACGTGGTGGCTGATAATATAGCGGAAAAATAGTAATTTCGTTACAACATCGTGAAGGTTGCCGGGCGGTATTAATGTAAATTTTTTTTCTCGGACCTATAGTAGTGTAACTTCTCAAGGAAAGGCCTAAGAGCTTTTGTTTACATGAAAGACCCTCTTCAATTTTCGACAAGAAATCACCCTCTAAGAACTTCCACACTTATTTGGTAACACCCTGTAGTTCTACTGATTTCAATACTCCCTGTTCAATAGTACAAAAAATCTTAGAAAATTCGAAATATTTCATATATTGGCAACGTTGTAATCTGTCATCTTTTGACGTAATTCTCTGATAACGTGAGCATATTATAAAACGGAAATAATCAATCATGACAGCAACCTAAATTTCAAGTTTCTCATTCAACTGTTAGTTGAAAAACATCTACGTAAATCATCATCTATATAATAGGGAGCTGCAAATCTGAAAGCTATGCCAAGAGCAAGAGTATTCAGTTTCTCTAGTAGACTAGTCGAGAAGTGAGTTTCCTGCGAAAAATAGTTCCAAGTCTCCAAAAAATATGAGCAATAGTTCATTTGATCCGGGATGCAAGTCTGAGAAATATGTTTTTTTTAATGGCAAAGATTGCAATTGTTCAGTATTTTTGAAATTACTCAAAAACTAAAAATCCGAGAAAATATTCCCAAAGAAGAGGAAATTTTCAGTTAAAAAGTCTGCCTCTATTATTTTTAATTTCAATTCAACTCTCAAAATGGGGCTCTAAAGAGAATACACAACATAAAATAATTTTTTTATAGTATTAAAATCAATTTGATAATTTGAACAAATTGGGGTATATTGGAAAAAAACTTTATTTGTTGATTAGTCTTAATTTTTCGTACCTCGGTTTTCATAAAAAACTGCATGAATGTTTGAATAATAGCTCTAAACTTTTTTCGCTCCTTGGAGCCCTACTATATATACTTATATACTTGACAAGATCACGTTATAGAAGTTATAAACATTCGAAAAAAAAATCTCTTGGGATAATTGTTCATGAATTGTTTATAAACAAATTGATCAGTGATGCCATTTTGTTGTCTAGAAAATAAAAAAACTTAAAAAAAAATCTTGAAAATATTTCCTATTTTTTTTTAATCGTTTCTCTTATATTTCCATTATTTAAATAATTAGTTTTTTTCTGAATATCATGATTGGTATCTTCCAATAGCAAAACAACTTTTTTTAATTAAAAATTCAATTGTTTATTCAGTTAACAATGTTTTTTAAACAAATTACAAATCTCATTATATTTTTTTCTGAAACTACTAAAAATTACAAAAAGTGTCGATTTTTTTATAGTTTTTTTAGAATCACGCTTTAATTTTTTTTACACAGAACGAAATCTCAACTATTTATTTGAATGAAGGAAATATAAAAAAAACCCTTAAAAACAAAAAGATTTTTTTTAAATCGTTATACTCTCTAAACAAAATGGCAATTTTTTTTAAGTATTAAACTAATAAATTTGTTTTTGAACAATTCATAGACAAATGTCAATTTTTTTTCTCGAATGTTAAAATATCTTTGTTTAATGCAAAAACACCAATAGAAAAACATGTATAAAAAAAATTGTTAACAATTTTTTTTTGATTTTTAATTTTTCCTTGATCTTTAAAAATTATATTAAACAAAATAAACATCTTTTGAAAACTTTTATAACGTAATCATGTAATTATATATATATGTATATATATATATATATATATATGTATATACAAAAACAACCATATGCAACAAAGTGTCGATTTTTTTTAGTTTTTTCTAGAATTACGCTATGATTTTTTTTACACACAACGAAATCTCAACCATTTATTCAAATGAGAAATAAAAATAAAAATAAAAAAAAAATTTTTTTTTTAAAAAAATTTTTTTTTTAAGTATTAAACTAATAAATTTGTTTTTGAACAATTCATAAACAAATGTCAAATTGTTTTTTCTCGAATGTTAAATACCTTTGTTTAATGCAAAAACACCAATAGAAAAACATGTATAAAAAAGAATTGTTAAATTTTTTTTTTTGATTTTGAATTTTTCCTTAATTTTTAAAAATTATATTAAAAAAAAAAAATTTTAAAATTTTTATAATAATATTAATTATATAATATATATATATATATATATACAAAAACAACCATATGCAACAAAGTGTCGATTTTTTTTATAGTTTTTTCTAGAATTACGCTATAATTTTTTTTACATACAACGAAATCTCAACCATTTATTCAAATGAAGGAAATATAAAGAAAACCATAAAAAAGAATAAGATTTTTTTTGAATCGTTATACTCTCTAAACAAAATGGCAATTTTTTTTTTAAATATTAAACTAATAAATTTGTTTTTGAACAATTCATGAACAAATGTCCAAATTTTTTTTCTCGTATGTTAAAATACCTTCGTTTAATGCAAAAACACCAATAGCAAAACATGTATACAAAAAAATTGTTAACAATTTTTTTTTGATTTTTAATTTTTCCGTAATTTTTAAAAATTATAATAAACAAAATAAACAATTTTTGAAAACTTTTATAACGTAATCATGTTAATTATATATATAGAGGAAAGTATCTCGACCGGCTTATTATTATAGAATGAGTATCTATCGGGGATTTGGTCTTGAAGAAGGTACACTCTTTTTTGCTACTCGAGCTTTCGCAAATCTTTATTTGTTTTTTCGAGGGCTACAAAGTAAAAATATGGACATCAAAATATTTGAATAATAATAGTATACATACTGTGCAATTTGAGATTTTCTTTGGACACCAAAGCTTAGGAACATATTACATAATCATATATGTATAAAGGAAAACTTAAAAAATGTTGTGTCATGAAAATGTGATGATTGACAATCATTTATTATGGATGTCAAACAAAATAGGCATATACAGAGGTGAATTAATTCAGGTATTTTCGAATGAAGAATGTTTTTTTGGTAAAAGAAGGTACGAGTAAATTTTACTTGAGTTATTATTATCAGTTTCTTTATTCATATTGTCAGATTGTAATTTTATTTCAGCCATTTCTAAAAAAAGTTTTTCATTCAAATTTTTTTCAACATGTGAGATTTCAGCACACTCATAATCCATGGTGTGATATATATATATATATATATATATCTATATATATATATATATATATAAAAGAAGGGCTCCAAGGAGTGAAATTTTTTTAGAGCTATTATTTAAACATTTATTTATTTTTTTCCCAACGTTACTAGTTCTTTCAAGTGTTAAAAACACATCATAATTCATTCAAATTTTCAAATTGATATTTAATACTATAAAATCATTTTATGTGGTGTACTTGCGGTCGCACGGAGCCCTATTTTCAGTGTTGAATTAAAATTATAAATAATGGATATAGAGCTATCGCTTATAGTTTTTGAGTTATCCTAAAAAACTGAACCCTTTTTTTTGTTTTTGTTTTTTGTTGATAACAATTGCAGTTTTCGTCAGCAAAAAAAAAAAAAAATGTCTTTCTCAAAATTGCATCCAAGATCAAATGAGCTATTGCTCATATTTTTTGGAGACTTGGAACAATTTTTCGCAGGACACTCACTTCTCGACTAGACTATATGTGAAAATCCATCAAACCATATTTTATTCAGGGAAACCATCACATCAACGGTTGCATTCATATTTGATATTTATTATGAACTTTAACACCTCTGTACCTTTAATTATTGTTTTTTTCTGTCATCAGGATTATGCGAATGAAGCTCACACCAAGACTTTCTTCCCTAATGCACTTTGTGTTATCCTAACTTCTTCAGCATTTTCGTATGAGAGTGGTCGTCTTTATTGCTAGGATGCAGGGCGCATAGATTTTTTTTTAATAATATTAAATTAGTAAATAATGGTATTTACGCCTTGAAATCTCATTGACTTCTGAGAAGTTTAATGATGTTCAGTATATGAGGAAAGGCGACAACTACCGAACATTTCCAAATAACCTGTACTCATGTAGCAATCAAATTCTACTGAACAATTTCCATCATGAAATTCCATGAAATAATAATGTTCCTATGAAGTGATGCGATAAAACGTTCCCTTTGGCCTCTTTAACATTGGAGAATGTAACACAAATATCACCTCTAACAATGTGTGTGGATAATCTCACGGTAGACGTTATAAATCCTGTTTATCCTATCGATTTACCACCTGGGTAGAAGGGTTATGTTGTGTCTACGATTATGTAAAAGCATTTCACTCCACTGAGTAATTACGGCGATTCTGTTTGTCTCTTAGCTCTTCGGAGTTTTGTGTCGAATGGGTATAGAGGTACTTTCAGAATATTGATACACAATTCCTGTGTTTTTGCTTCCATTAATATTTCACTTCAAATGTAAACTTTTTCAAAATTCAGCATTAATCAGAATCCTGAATTGAACGTCGAAATGGAAGCACCCATGTTCAACTTTTTTCATGGTTTGAGGGATCGAAAAACTCACTTCAATAAACTAATTGAGAAGTTATTCCAAATTTTCAGAGCATAGTATGATTGATTTTATGATGAGAATAGAAAAAAAAATCCGTGCAATCGCAGGCGAAGTGAGTTTTCACGTTCTCAACACAGTCCACGAAATTTAGTTTCGCGGCTGTTACTCATAGCAACGGCCGCCAAATCAAACGTCAGTTTCAAATTTGAAATTTCTAAAATACGACAATGACAAGGATTATTTTTTATTGAATACTGTGATAATCATGATCAATCAAGTATGTTAATATATTCAGTTGTAAAACCAATAAATGGAGAATGCGGCATCACAAAGGGAGCAACTGCCATTGAATAAGACAGCGATATAAGTGAAAGAATGTAACAGCTCGTAAAATTGACACCTCCACTATCACTTGCACCGGCACACCAAACGAATCGACAACCATATTTTCAGACATTCATAACTAATCTTATAGTACGTCTCGACAGATGAATCACTCGCGGTCTTTCTGTTGCGATAATAGGTGCGGCGATAGCGAGAAGGAATGCGGGGGGTTACGTAAACTCTAAAAAGTAATGACATATTGCTGTAACATATCGTGGCGGCTTGTCAAATCAAATTCGATACGGGGTACCCGCAGACACATAAATTATATCTTATTGACTCTGGCGGTTTCGTTTGATCATATATGTATATATATATATATATATATATATATATATATATAAGATTCTCTATAACGGAAAGATATTCAGTCGACGATCGATATTCATTCGAATATCAGAGTTCAGCAAGTGCAGAGCGATGCTCTGCTTTAAGTTTGATAGTTATGAAGCAACTTATAGTGAAGTCTAGTTTCATCTAGAGACGATCAAAAGTATGCATAAAAATAGCGAATGTGTAACTCTCAGGAATCATCTCAGTAATAACTAAATAAATGGAATTAATATTTATCAAGAAGCTAAATTATCATATTACGACAAGTGAACGTGTGATAAAACTCGGTACCAACAAGGAATTTTTAATTCATATTCAAAAACGTGGTGTGTTCTCCAGTTGAGGGTAAGAAAATAAAACTGTTTATTTCGCAAGGTATATATGTATAGTGTGATGAGAAAGTATTCCATTATTGATTTCACAGTGGAAAAAATTATTGATTTAACAAAAGTAAAAATATTATCAAGTATTGAAATAACTGAAGAACAGTTATTTTAGTTGTCAGCCCATATGTGTTTCCCATTTAAATTTATTTTATATTCAATTTCATTTTGACTTTCCATACATTTTCTCCGTAAATTATACCAGGTGTATCAATTGTTGTTTTTATATTTATAAATATATATATATATATATATATATATATATTTTACAAGTCTTCATTGTATTATTGTTTCGAAACTATCTGAGATTGGTTATTGTACTGTCAAATTGAGTCCCACGCTTCATTACATACTGGGTGAGATAATATCTCAAGCCGCTCTGGGATATTGTCCAGTTATTGGTCAATAGACTCATAACGCTCAGTATGGTTGAAGCTTTAACAACGATACGAGCAATCGTAAGACTGTATGATCTGACGAGGGGTATTTATTCACTTCCCACAGGGACCGGTCATATCAATACAGCATTAATTTTTAAATTAACAACAAATACATACTTATATTATTTTTCAGGTATTAAAACGAAAAACGCCGAGTTCACAATACTTTTTAGCTCTGGGGGAGTGCAAGATACTGAAATATCAGTATAAGACATATTTGCGTTTTGTCGAAAACTGTCAAAATATTTTTTATATATTCAAACATATCATTTCCATAGCAATGCAGTGACTTTGTCCATTAAATTGAACTGCTGTTGGTTTAGAAGCAATAATATATTCATTTGCAATTATCCAGCTTGATAATTTTGACGATTGCACGAAAAAGAGTGTTTATGCCTCAGCCGCGAAACTTTTTGGCGACTTCAAGATTATCCTGCCTTGGCCGCGAGCGGCCTCGGCAATAACTTTTCTTTCGGTACGCTAAAAAGTTATTTCGCGGTCTTGGCATACAGATAACTATTTCGCGCAATCGCACGCGAAATGAATATTTCGCGTTCTCAACACAGTCCGCAAAATTTAATTTCGCGGTCGTTACCCATAGCAACGGCCGCCAAACCAACCGTCACTCCCTAATTTGACATTTCTAAAATACGACAATGACAAGGATTATTTCACATTCTGTTTGTCACACCAAAATCTTCAGACTCGCTGTAACATTTTACATACTGCCGTTTAGAATTTTCAGGTATTAAAAAGGAAAGCGCCAATTTTACAATACTTTTCAGCTCTGGAGGAGATACTAAAATATCACTATCAGTATCAGACATATTTGCGTTTCGTCAAGAACTGTCAAAATTATTTTTATAATTTAACGTTCAAAGTGACACTTTTCAAAACTCGTTGACGTTATCAGATGTTTTACTTTTCATCACCAGTTGCGAAAAGTAAAATTTTTCACAACTGGCGATGAAAAGTAAATTTCACCACCATATCATAAGCTTTAGAACAGAGTGGCATATGACCACGGCTATTGTCTGACCATCACTATGAATATGTTTTCAATACATTGAAATAGATTACTTGTAAGTTGTTTATCCAGTAGGCTGTAAATATCGAATAGTTTGTACATAACAATTTCAGATGAGAATAGTTTCTTGTGTGTCTAGTGACTGGTGAGTCCATGATTGATATGGGGTTGACTAAAAGGTCGTTAATCATTCACATTTCCAACTGCAAAAAAATACAAGAATAAAATTTGTTATAATTTTGAGGCTTACTACTCGAAGTACTTCTACATTGCTATTATATTCTCTGTACATATTATGAAGATTGAATTTTATTTGAAATCAATACATAATATGTATAGTAAAAACTATTTATAAATATCAATAACATAATTTGAACGATTGGTGATATTGACCCCAGCTGACAACGTAGTTTTCTATGTAGCATTAATTTCCGTTTTTTCCATGGAAGTCTCTCCAAGTATGAGAACACGCTTTTAACGCACTAAAAAGTGAAAAAGTACATGGAAAACTTTCTCACTTACGTTGAAGTATGGTATGCGTTTGACAATTGATATCGTCTAGTTGACCGAGCGGTCTAAGGAGCAAGATCTCTGCTCTGATATCAGAAACTGACGATTTTTTCAAATTTTTCCTATCGAAATTGAGAAATGTTTTTTTTTTTTCAATATTCATCCCAAAACTGAATCCTTCCTCAATATCCAAGTGAAAAATAAAAAAAAACGTTAGGCGTGGGGATTCAAACCCTCCCAAACGTTTGAGATCCAGAGCTGAGATCTCGCCACGCCTTAGACCGCTCGGCTAACTGGACGATATTAATTGCTAAACGCATTACCATACTTTAGCGCAAGTAAGGAAGTTTTTCATGTACTTTTGTACCTGATACCTGTAGGAGGGCCCCGCTTTCGAACTAGCAAGTACGCATGCGTTCTCAACTACATATCACCCCATTCGTACTTGAAATTTCAGCTTTGCTAAAATGAGGTGGGTTGTCGGCTCTGGGATCATACTCTGAAAGTAGGTATTATGTTTCTCAAAGATACGTTATCAAAAAGCACCCCATGCTATTTGGCACAGTCGTTAAATATTGAAATTATTTTTCAATTTTCAGTGCGTTAAAAGCGTGTTCTTCAGTTTTTATCAAATATATATTTTTTATATTTTTAACTTGAATTAAAAAGGATCACATATCAAAATTAGAAAAAAAATTGTGTGGAACACTTTGGAAAACCTATTTTTCGTAACTTGCTTTCTTCTCTCTCATTACGAAAAATAGTGCTTTCTCCAACTGGTTGCACAAATAAATATTGTATTCATTCAACCATATCATTTCCATAGCAACGCTGTGACTTTGTTTACTAGATTGAACTGCTGTCGATTTTAAAGCAATAATATATTTATTTGCAATTATCTAGTTCAATAATTCTGACGATTGCACAAAAAATAGTGTGTATGCCATGACCGCGAAACTTTTCAGCGACCTCAAGAATATCCTGCCTCGGCCGCAAGCGGCCTCGGCGATAACTTCTCTTTTGGTACGCTAAAAAGTTATTTCGCGGCCTTGGCATGAAAATAACTATTCGCGTTCTTCAACACTTACTGAGGTTACCATATTCACCAAAACTGGCACATACTTGATGTTTATGAGAAACTGTGTGCCCATATATAGACCCAGGACACCAATGGTGATGTGTATCTGCTATGTGCGCTGAACGGCTCAGGCCGAATCAAGATCTATTTTCTTAATAACATGCCAATATTTGGGAAGGTAATTCTTGGGTCTATTTTGAGGAAAAACCTCCATATGAACATATGTCCTAAAGTTCCTTACTTTTGAACTACAGGGGGTTAAAGTTTTAAGAATTTTTTTTTTCATTATTTCTTTCTGTGAAACGTAGTACGCATCTTTTATACATCAGAAGGCATTTTCTGCCGTACAACATAATTTTTTATTCTTGCCAGTGGCGTTCGAGCGAGATTTGCCGTGAATCATTTTGAAGAGAAAAGTGATAAGCCACTGCTTTTTCTGAAAAACTTTTTGTTTTGAAATTATCATTTTTTTCCGAGCAAATCTGGTGTACTGATTTTTCTTTTGGCTAGACTTCAAACAAAAATTTATTAAGGAAAATAATTTTTGAACGGTAAAAATACATTTTGGAATGCTGACACAAAATTACCCTTAACGCACGAAGAAATAAATCAAAACAAATGTTTGAAATGTAAACCACCTGCAAATATGCATGCCTCTACTCTTTTTCTCATGGACTCACGTACTCTTTGGAAAATGCCGGGACTGTTTCTAATAGTTTCGCAAAAAACTATGATGCGATATCTCAACTGCTCTTCGGTATGAATTGGTGTGCTGTAAACCAATGTTTCAAGATAACCCTACAGGAAATAATCTAAACTGCTTACCTGCTTCTATCTACGCAAGCCGCTTCCACCCGCCTTCACCGGAATTAATTAATGTTTCTTTTTCCCGCCTAAAACGCGTACCGCTCAAAACGCCTGTTCATTTTGCTGTTATCTTTTGACAGTGCATGTTGTTCTTGTCATAAAATGGAAATGAATAAAGACATTTTGATTTCCAAAGTATTCCTGAAAGTTACACCCAATTTTTTTTATGATATACTCGATTTCATTCAAGCTGTAGTCGAATGAATGTTTGGGTATCCATCAGGAAAATTTGTCGCGGTAACCTTCAAATTGCGGTAACAACGTATGGTATTCATCTATCTCATAGCGCGTCCTGATAATGTCAGGAACGTTCGTCCTTTTTTCTTGTTTTATTTCATGGGAAATATCTGTTGTCAACAATATAAACAATATATCGTCCTCTGATAGCTTCATGATGCCTACGGAACGGACGCTTCTGCGAGCGGTACCTTATAGCCACCACCAGATAGAATATTTCTACTATGAGTTCACATATGTCTATTGTTATGTTAAAAATATATTGATTGAAATCAGTGGGTGACAGACTCACGTTAGTTTTGATAACGACATGATTTTTATCACTTTTAAAATCTATCAACTTCTAGCAATCTCTGGAATAATTGCTGAAAGTTAAGAGGAAATCATTAAAATAGATTTTCTTTGTACTGGTTGGGTTTTAGAAATTAAGAAATATTGCGGGTTTTTTTGCATTGCAGTTCTGACCTCAGAAAGCGGTTCATTGATCTAAGGTTGTCATCGTACCATCTAACAGTAGGCTTCAAATTCACATGAAACTCCTTTGGTGGATAATAGTTTACAATATGGTGCACCAATTATTCAATGAGTTGATTCGCAAGGAAGTAAGCATCACACCGGACATCCAGTTATAGAAGGTTATTAAATTTTAACGGCTGAATAGTATTTGAAAATTGGTTTTCACTGTATGTTTTCGTATCATTTGCAATTGGGAAATATGATCTGAGAAATGGGAGTTCACCTACTCCCACAGTGTATCCATTGAAGTGAAGGTTTGCGAAAACATTGTGGATGATTATGGTGAGTTTGGTAATCCACAAATTTGTTTTTCGAATGTTTTAGTAGGAATGAGGGAAACTATTGCTTTCTAGCCAACATTCCGAGCTTTTCAAATTAGTTTTTTTGAGTAGCTACAGTTGAACAATGATAAATGAAAACGGTCATTCTAAATACTTGAATAACGAACATTTACGGCACAACAGATTCCACATTCAGCTCGAGCCAAATGAAAACTCAGTTAATATTTTGAGGGTGATTGTGAATCCATGTGATTTTTCTATTTGTTGTGGAAAAAAAAAAACAAAACAGTGGTGGTCAAAAAAAGGTTTCTGATCATTTTAGTAGCTGAGTTATCAGGTTGAAATATGCCGTGTTTAACCCTCCCATCTCTTCTGGAATTTACACTATCTTGGTGAAGAATTCGTTTAATTTTGCTGATGAGTCTTCTTGATAAAAAAGATTTTTGGTCAATAATGGTGAGATATATAGATTCAAAAGAATGGCCATTTTCTCCAGTGTGTTCAACTGAGGCTGTAGGGTTTTTACATTCAGTTCTTGTCTCCATGTAATGTTCAGTTATAAATTTTTTCAAATAACGGCCTGTTTCACCCACACAGCATTTTGTGCCATTTTTACAATTGATTTTGTATACAACATTTGATTGCAGATCAGCGTGAGTTTTTTCTTTTTGATGTGAAAATAATATTTTTCCAACAGTGTTATCGTTTGAGAGTGCAATTTATCATTCAAAATCTTTGCAAGTCTTCAGAGATATTTCTTACATATGATATTCTGGTAAATTTTATCATTTGATTGTTAGTTTTGTTAGATGGCTTGCTATCTTGAAGGATTGTATTAGTCAAAAATAGAGGGCAATTATTCTTCAATAGAAACTTTTTAATTTGTTCAAGATTTTTTTGGTGATGTTACGGTTTGAGATTTTGAGTGCTCTTTAGATTCCCTATCATATTAATTTTATCTTCGTTTGAGGTTTTAATGACTTTTGAGTCTAGAAAGGCTAAAGTTTGATTGTTTCCTTTTCCTGAAGTGAATTTTAGTTTTGAGTGAAAACTGTGGAAGACCTCAAAAATTCCAGATTTTTTTGTTTTTAGGAATTGCGATGAAAAAATCGTCCACATACTATTAGAAGAAGAATACTGGAAAATATAGTTTGTTTAAGCATGGCTTCTGTGATTCTGACAGAACAAAATCGGCGCAAATTGGTGACATACAATTGCCCATACCTAAACCATATACTGGTTTGTAGAAAACTCCATTATGATTGAAATAACTGGAATCAATACAAAATTCAAAAGTTCTGACGGAAATATCTTAGGGTAATGTTTCAAATAAAAAAATTTCACTTCAACTTTTTTCAGTTATTTCCACTGTGAGATCAACAACCATGTTAGTGCATAGAGATATAACGTCTAGTGAAATAAGAATATAATTACCCGGAATTGTTTTTTTTTGAATGGAATAGGAGAATTCAAAAAAATCATTGACATGGTGTTCGTCCTATCAAAGTCTTGTACAAATATTTCACTGATCCATTTAGATAGTTCAAAAACCTAAAGACCTAAAGACGAAAAATCTGAACTTCTAGTGGTCTTTTACAGTTTCACTCAAAACTAAAATTTACATTAGAAAAGAAAAAACATCCAAACTCTAGCCTTTCTAGACACAAAAGTCATTAAAACTCCAAAGTAGAACCGACTTTTTCAGAGAGATTTCTCAATTATCACTCACAACACAATTTCCAATATGAAATATATAATAAGAAATCTAATGAGTAGAGCACTCAGATGAACCAGAATTATCACCAAAAAAATCTTGAACAGATTAAAAAATTCTATTGAAGAATAATTACCCTCCATCTGTTACTAATAAAATTCTTCAAGTTAACAAGCCATCCAACAAAACTAACAATAAAATAATAAAATATAACAAACTACCATATGTAAGATATCTCTCTGAAAGACTTGCAAATATTTTGAATAAAGAACAATCTAAAATTGCATTCTGAAGTAATAACACTGCTGGAAAAAGATAATTTTTACGTCAAAATGAAAAAAAACTTCAACTGATCTACAATCAGATGTTGATTGTAACAATTGCACAAAATGATATGTCGGTCAAACAGGACGTTATTTGAAAAAACAAATATCTGAACATGATAGGGACCCAGAAAAACTGAATGTCAATTATCCTACAGTCTCAGTTGAACACACCATTCTTTTGATTTTATAAATCCTATCGTTCATGATCAAAAATCTTTTTTGTCTAAAAGACTTATCAGCGAAATGATACAAATTCCTCACCAACACACTTTAAAACCTGAAGAGATAGAAAGGACTAAACACGGTATATTTCACCTGAGGAGTCAGCTACCGACATAATCGATATACGTTTTTTGACCACAACTGTTTTGTTTTTTCCCCAACAACATAGATTCACAGCCACTTTCGGGATTTTAATTCAGTTTTCATTTGGCTCGAGCTGAATGTGCTGTTGTGCCGTAAATGTTTGTTATTCACGCATCTAGAATGTCTGTTTTTCATTTATTACTATTTTACTCTATCCACTCGGAAAAACTAATTTTTGGTGAGTCTTCTTATATTTTATATTTTTTTTAATCATTTTAGACCCCTGGAAACATTTCAATATTCTGTGGGCATATTTTTTATTATATTATTTCTATTATTTCACCAAATTCAACTTGTTTCAAAAATATTTGTAAAGCAAAACTCATTGTTGCAGAGCCCTGATGTTGAATTTATTGAAGTTCGAAACGTTGATAAGAAATAAATAGTTTTTCTTCAATAACATTGATCCCCATCCCAACCAAAGCATTTGAAGAATTGTGGATGATATTCTAATTAGTGTAGAGCTCATCCAGTATTGAAACGACCACTTTGGCCTTCCCCCACCTAACAACCAATTTTCATCGAAAATACCCGAACCATTGTGTGACTATGGCTATTAATAGAAATTTCATAGGTGTACCAAATTATTTGGTATAGGCGATTCACGAGACGTAGAGAACTTACACTCCTATAACTTTCCTAACACTTCTATTTCTTTTTCCGCTACTGAATAGTACTAACCACTGGGCATTTTGGCAAAGTAACGAGTGAACTATTGCAAAGTTGAATGAATAACTGCACTACCTATTTATTAATTGAACAAACCTAACCTTCCAAACGCTGCATGCCAATACACTGGTGAAGATTCGCCGTAGCACAGCAAATCGTGTCCACTCGTGTTTTCCCACTCTCTACCTACCAAACGGTCGTTTCAATACTGGATGAGCTCTATCTTCCTTCATTGTTATTGTGGAACTAAAAGAATCTCACACATTTATCGAGTCAATTCGATTCCGATTATTTCAATTTGAATTTGAATTCAATTTCCCATATATTATACATAAATTAACAATATTTTTTTGAACTCAAACTTCTGATATACCATAATGATTTCCAATACATTTTCCATAAACAGTCATTCACTCCGCAGATCGACTCACTATCACAGGAGGAAATATAATTCAGTGGGTGGCATGCGTCCAGATTCTATCAGAAATTGTGTGAGTATGGAATTTCCCCATTTACAGGCGAATATTCTGCATCACTACTTGACATCTGCCTGTCTGTTTTCGACATGAATAATGCCATCAACATGATAGCTCGCACTCCACTCTCCGGCATGACAGAATAGATTATGAATACTCACATTTCCAGTTCTTCACCTTCTCCCATAACACTCCTGACGGGAACGTATATGATCGTTGTTATCAAGGGGATTCCCCAGCCTATAACCATCATTCCAGTTAGCAGATTATTCTGGGAGATGAAAGCCCACACCAGCACCGTGTGCAAGTAGAGTCCTTCGCATAACATCCATGAATAATTTGAAATCAGACAGGTATAGAGGATGGTGTGGAGGGCTATACACCAGGGCTGAAAACGAAAAGTCGATATTAAATTCTCTAACTGCTACAAATTAATAAACCATTACAATGAAGGTGGAAGAACAATCTTTGTTCAAGTATACATGTGGTTATTTGCTGTTATTTTTTAGTTGCTCATGAAAAGCTTTGAATTTCAATTGTGTTATTGTATATATATATATATATATATATATATGTATATATATATATATATATATACAAGAAAGGGGAGAGGTAGTATTTGCTGACTAGTTAGGAAAAAGTCTGAGAAATTCTTTGGGACAGCAGCAAACGCAAATGTACTCTTATAACATTATATTTCCAATATTTCGACAATGAATATTGTCATCATCAGGGAGCTACAAAGGTGAAAATACTATAGTATGTTGATAAATATAAATATAACTTCACTTACAATGTTAGTGAGAATGGTCGTCCTTCGGTGAAATACAAAGAGATGTAAAAGACAGCATTAAAACATGTAAAAACATGGAGCAACAATTAGATTTATATGGAATAATATTTGTAACAAAAACATTACTGGTAAATTTACTAAAAGCCGAGAACAATTGTGGTGAACATGCTTTGGTTATGAATGTGAAAAGTGTGGGAAAATCAAAACATAGAGGTTGGAATTTAACATAACCTAAAATGTCAACGTCAAATTGTACAAATTTTTAAGAAGAAGAAGAGACATTTGGTCCTAGCTGTCCAAATGAAAGTGGAAACATCAATTGCAATTACTACTGAAGATGAGATTTTCTAATGGTAAAATTGGATAAATAAATTTTATTATGTTATTATATTTGTAAAATCTTTCATGTTGGTTTGTATAAAATAGCAAAGGAAGATGAATTATTATTGAGAGCATTCGGGTTCTTGTCTGAGATTAATAAATAAGAATAGATCTCACTTAAATGAATGAGATCTGTTCTTTTGTTTAAACAATTGTTGGATTGAGAAACAAATGCCATTTCCAAAGAGATTTGTTTCGAAGCATTCTTTTCTTCTACTGATATTTTTGTAGAATTATAATCCATATTGTGATCTTCTTTATTCACATGTTCACTGAGAGCACATCTTTCAGGGTGAATTCTACAATCACTTTTGTGGGCACTTATACGGTCTTTTAGTAACCTAGCTGTTTGACCTATATATCCATGGTTACAACTTGCACAAGGAATGTAATAAACTAGTTTTGTTTGTGAGAATAACGGAGTTTTATCCTTGACCACAGAAAATAAAGAATTTATGGTTAAAACCGTTCTTTGGGCTATTTTTATATTGCCAAATTTGTTGAAAATTCGTGAGAGTTTAGGTGTGATTTCTGCAATGGAAGGTAAAGAAGTATAAAAAATGTTGCTTTGAGTTTCATTATTATCATTATTATTATTCAAATTTTCAGGTATAATGTCATTTGAAGAATAGATTATAGACGGTGTGCTGAATAAAATCTTATTCAGCACACCGTCATTCTAAATGAATAAAAAAGTTTCTTTCTCATATCAAATGATTATTTTACAAAGAAAACTCATGTTTTCCCTTTTCAACAATGTATAGTTACCGTACTGAAATTGAATGTTTTCTACATTAGTGCATCTAGGAAAAGCAATGCTTTCTCTTAACCTCAATTTTCGTAAGTAAAAAATAATGTTTGTTCATTATCAATTGTACTGTAATATCACAATTGTAGAGTTCCTGATGGAGAGCCAATGAAGACTCGAAAGCTTGAACAGAAACAAGAGTTCATTTCACATCAGCCCTATTGACTGCATACCCGAATATTACCCTGATTTTTCCTTAACTTAGACGTCGTCTAAGTTTCGCAAATCTATATATATATATATAATGGAGTATGTGTTTCTTGGGGTTTTGGTTGTTTTTGTGAATGACAGTCTTCTTTCAGGAGATGAACATTTGTCGACGTCTCGAGAGTGTCCATGGTCTTCTTAAGGGACTTAGAGGAATTAGCTGAAAAATATTGAAAACTCTGACAACCACGTTCTTGTATCTTTCGATGTAATCTCTTTGTATACTAATACTCCACCACAACTTGTAAAAAGCATAATAATGAAAAATGGAATGAAATTCTTATAACAGAACTTGAAGAGGTTCTCTCTACTCGGGAATCAAAGTCTTTTATCACCTACCCCACAGTTTGAAATTACACCCCAACAAAAATTCAAGGTGGAAGTCAATAAATTACTACTCCACCATGTTTTCTACAATGTTGAGGAATATTTCGCAAATATACTCCAGTAGTGGCAGTAAACATATTTATTACATGTTCTTCATCTTTTCCAATCAATATTATATATTATTAAGATCCAGTTAAAATAAGAATCAATTATTGTTAATACCATAATCGAAGTGTCTCCCGATTCCCGACGCTGTAATGGCTTTAGGTATATTCCTCTGAACTTACTCTGTAACATAGCATAAGAAAACTCATTATATGGAAATGTATCTATTTGGGAAATAAAGGTAAGTAAAGTAAAGTAAATAAGTAGCTTCACAAAAATTCCCCTGATTGATTTCCTGGAAGCCACCGAATCAACTCTCACGTCAACATATTCCACCTTCAACAATCAATTATATAAACAAAGAGAAGGATGCGCGATGGAACTATCAATTTTCAGTATACTAGCACAGTTAGTAATGAAAAATCTAGTATAATCCGCAATAAAAGAACTAATTTTCACATTACCCCTTTTCCTACGATATGTTGATGATTGTCTACTGATAATTTTCGAAGACAAAATAGATTATACAATCGATATTTTCAACAAATTTCATCCCAAATTGCAATTCACATACGAAATATAGAATAATAAAAAAAACTCAGACCTTACGTTACATAACATCGACAACCATATTATAATGGAGTACTACACAGCATCAACCTGGTCCGACAGATATTTGAATTATGAATCTCATCTCCCAAAAAAAGTCTGGAATCATCGGGCTTGCAGATCGTGCCATCACCTTGAGTGTTCCAATTTTCAGACCAAAAGCTATTAAAAAATCTAAAAAGGCTGTACAGCTCAACATCTACCGAACAAAAATGATCGACAGCATGTTAGAAACACGCATTGACAAATTTTACAACAACCAAAATCACCCGAGAACTCCCAACAACAGTTTTCACATTTCCATTCCCTACACTAAAGGCCTATCCGAAAAAATCAAGAAAATACTAGCCCCACATAACATCAGAGTCAGCCATAAAAGTACAGAAATCCTGTCAAATTCCACAAAATAAAAAGACTCGCATCAACTGCCAACAATCCCAAAAACAAATACAAATCACGATTTCAACTACGAACAAACGGAAATACTTGCGACATCACTAACTTAAAAAACTTTTTAACAAAAAATTAAACCGACGAAATACGTAACTGAAAAGTAAAAATAAAATAAATCTTTTTAGTCTCAATAACTAAGCTCCTTAACTGATGTAAGTAACTAAATTTGAGTCGGCGCCAAACAAACAAGCAAATGAATTAGGTAAGGCGTGAAATGATGGCATCGAGTTGGGGGGTGACATTCTGATAATTTGTTTGAAGTAATTCCACATCTGATTTTATGAACATCCTGTTTATATTTTCAACAAATCAATCTACCTTACGCCAGAAAACACTAATTTCAAAGTGTCTCTCCAAAAGAAATGATTCTAACTTTTTCCATCTTTGCAAAGTGAGATTGCTTCTTGAAAATGTGTTTCCCATTTCTTCCGGTCTTCCTGATGATCGTGGAAGCGTGAAATAGATTTTCGTCGACAAAAATGTGTTGAAGACCTAGTGAATGCGATTTTTTTCCTGCGTCAATGTTACGAATGATTTCTGGTGAGTACTCTCTTTTGGAAAACATTCTTCTTTGCCTCATTCATCTTTATGAGTTCTTAATTAAGACTGGAATAGAAAATCAAATAACCATCTGAATAAAAATGCAAATTTTCAATTTTAGAGTTTTTCTTTTGAGTTAGGGCCTTTTCAGAATATCTATCAGATGTAGTTCAATGTCCAGCGTGGCTTTAGCCGGGAAAGTAGTTGTTTTCTGTTAGACATTCACAAAAAATAACTTCATTTTAATCGTGGATTTTTCAATTCACAGAAAAAATATTTCTATCAATATTCAATTGAGAATGTTTCCCTTTTCAACATGAATACCCCACAAGAGGTTATCTTGACGATGGAAGATAGTGACTAAGGTTCATCTTTCAGTCGCAGATGATTCCACATCTGATTTTATGAACATCCTGTTTATATTTTCAACAAATAGATAATCATATTATTTAACGGTATTAGTTGAAGTAAGGTAGGTAAGTTAGTATTTTGGAAGTAATAAAAAAACTAGTAGGTAGTAATTAGTAGATTTCAGCTACAAAAAATTAAAAAATAATTTTTTTTTAACAAAAAATTAAACTGACAAAATACGGAACTGAAAAGTAAAAAATGAAATAAATCTTCTTAGTCTCAATAACTATGCTCCTAAACTAATGTAAATAACTAATTTTGAGTCGGCGCAAAACGAACAATCAACGAAGATCATTAAATTACTTTAAAAAAATTATCAGAATGTCACCGCCCAACTCGATGCCATCATTTTACGCCTTACCCAATTAATTTGCTTGTTTGTTTGGCGCCGGTAAAGTAGTTGTTTTATGTTCGACATTCACAAAAAATAACTTCATTTTAATCGTGGATTTTTCAATTCACAGAAAAATCTTTCTATCAATATTCAATTGAGAATGTTCCCTTTTCAACATGATTATCTACTTTTACTATTTGTTGTAATATAAATTATTTTTGTTGTTATGGTCAGTTCATCCCATTACTTTGTATGTCCATCCTCTCATAGAATATAATGTTTGTGACGGATGTGGAACAAAAATAATGACAGTAGCGATCTGTTATTGTCAACTACATATGTGTGTGCCAATGTTCACAAGTGAAAAATCAATTATGCCCTATTTTTCTACCCGTAAGGGTGGATAATTTCATTTGAAATCTGAATAAAAAAAATAATCATCCAAATCGAAGAACCCAGTACAAAGTTATGCTTGATAGAATCGGTTAACGGACCAGAATTCAGAGAGTGAGTGATCAATATCCTTTCCTCAGGGGTGGATTTCATCTTTAAAATTCAAAAGGGACCAACTCCGAAGTACACCCTATCCTCTGAAAAAAAAAATCGGAATCGGACGTCTCAGTAAAAAGTGATCATACATAAAAAAAAATATACGCGTCGACTAGAGAACCTCCTCCTTCTTGGTTTCGTCGGTTTACAAAATATACCACAATCTACTATAAATAACATAATCAATAAAAAATATTCTCAAAGATAAGCTTTCATTCAAATGCACTGAGTGGCAATGATGATCCATTCACCGGGATTCCCCGACAAAAAAGGAAATCTCAATCACGAGTCCAGGATGATGTTCTACCCCTTAATATCAGACGTAGGCCCAAAGGAAAAAGCTGATGACAAGCGATGATGAAATAAGCTATAACAGAAGTCGATCTTCTGCTCACCATAAGTGAGCTGATAAGCTAGAAGCTCTCAAGAATAAAATCCAGAGAAACGTCCCGTACCTATCAACATCACTCTTGACAGGGAAGAAGGTACTGCATATGAAAGGTCTGGATGGGGTAACAACCATCGAATAGATCAGAGAAGTATTTCGAAACATATATCATCGATGACAAAAGATATGTAAGTTAAGGCCCCTCGAGCAGCTTACGCAAAAAAACCAAGCGCCACAGTTTACCTCAACGAGAGAGATGCTCTAAAACTCTTGGAAAGTAGAAAAATTCGAATGGGCTGGAAGCAGTGTGATTCTGGAGAGAATGAAGATTGTCAAATGTTTCAGGTGCTGGACATATAGACACACGAGAACACAATGTAATGTAATCGGATAGAGCGAATCTCTTCCTAAAATCTTATCAGCAGAGACCCAAGGCAACACACTGCACCAACATGCTGTGAATAGGAGAGGCATCAATCCGGAAAACCAAAGTATCCAAAAAAGAATAGGGAGGCGGGAGTACGAGGGATTCCCCAGAAAGCCATAAACACAAGCTAATATAAAGTTCCTGCAAATCGATACATCCAGAAGTCGCCCATTTCATGTTCTTGCCCTGGTAGTAGACGAGCAGATTGACGCCGAAGTGATTCTAACGAACGAAGCAAACCGTAACGCTATCAGAGGTAGAAAAGGCTGGGTGTACGATGATGACTTGAATACTACAATAAAAGTATTAGACATGGATATTACCATAAATAATTGTGACCCCAGACCTCACTCTATATAACTGTTATACTTCCCCAAACAATGAAATGCAGGATTTCGAAGACTTTCTCTGGGAAATCACTGGGTTAATGAAGGCTAATGGAGAAAATGAAATCATAGTGGGTGACTCCAATGCAAAATCCTCCCAATAAGGTATGGAAACAACCGATACAAGGAGCCATATAGAAACATAATGGATGGCAGAACAGAATCCAGTAGTAGTGAACGGAGGAATAAAACCAACATGCCAAAGACCAGGGAGTCCCTAAGTGACCACAAGTATTTCATTTTTCAAGTAACCGACAAATCATTTTTTCTAACAGTATATTATTGTCAAACCCAAATGTATTTATGTTTGTTGAATTGGTGTTTGGAAGATGAAAAGAGTAGGGTATTTTTTTCATTTGATCACAACTCAAATTGATTTTTCAATCTACTATTGCACCTTCAACTCACTGCTCTGAATATTCAGCGATCTAGTATGGACATATCTATTATAATTCTGTTCGCAGATTGAACAGATATAAAACAAATATAATTCAAATTACAATTTGCAGTTCATAAATTCGATCGAATGTGGAGGTCAATAAATTTCCAATCGTTTTCAGAATTTTGGTGTGTGACACGCGACTGACCCATAGTAGTGACCAATAAGATAAAAGAGATCGCGCATAATTTGATCAAATCAGACATGTATGTATCAAGAAGCCGTTAATGAGCAAGAATGGAAGAATGAAGGAGTGCTCACTCATTCTGAGTTTCACGCTCCTTTAGGCATTTTCGGAATATAATATGTTAGTGGAATATCAAATTGCATCTCTTCCAATCTGAGTTTGTTATGTTTCAAACTCATATTGAAAACACAATTTCATTACCTCCTTTACGTTATAATATAAACATAGGTATGATAGATTGTAACGGCAACTTTCAGGGAGATGGCGAATCATCTCATTAGGATCAAGTTTCCATACAAGTAACAAAGTTTCTTTGAGCGGTTTTGCTACATGGGTTCAGAAAATTGCCCCAATCCTCTTTCAGTTGATATAACATCGAACAAAAGTGTGGAAAAAGGGGTAGAGTTATATATATATATATATATATATATATATAAAGATATATATCAATATGTACGTATATTTTTTTTCTCAATTTCTCGACCAAATATATTAATTTTCTTTACTTTTTCGGGCGTTAGTCAACTTATGTATTTTTTTTATTCAATACTACGGTTCGACATTGCTTATGTCATCTTCAGGTAGATTCTCAAAAATCATAAAAAACATGTGAAACATAATTCATAACCACAAATATGATTTAAATTCGAGAAAACATTCGAAACTTACAATATAATTTAACAGTCATTCCTTCATTAGTCCGTACTCATGTTTCACGAATGAAATGAAGGTTGTTAGATGTCTGAGATTGTTTTTATAAAGTCTGTTTCATCTGTTATGTTTTTTTTCATTTTATTTTTCAATACATTGGAGTGTTTGGCATATCCAGTTTATAATATGTGGGTTCTATTGTTTCAATTCAAGCAAGACTTTTTTGTGTTTAAAATGAGTGTTCAAAATGAGGTATTGAAGATTTGATTGAGGTTTCTCATGCTGCTTCTTCGACATTAACATTGCAAAAATTCTTGGAATTGAACTTTGTCTAACTTCAACATACTTTCAATACGAGATCAAATATTCTTCACGAATATTCAAAATAGCAATGGGTTCTCCAATTGCAACAACTAGCTATAAAAAATGTTATTCAGAACTAAACTGACTGAGCCATAAAACTTGATTACCCAAAATTCAGGAAAAGAAATTTAGAAAAAAAATATCTTAGAAGAAACTAACTACCCAGATAACTCCGCGAAAAAATGTTCAAAAAACTTATAGATGCTATTTATAATGACAAACAACAAAATATATACCCTTACCATACGTACAGAAATTATCCAATGGAATCAGCAAAACAGTAGAAAAATACTACATAACAATAGCACATCAATTACAGAATACAGATAAAATTTTATACTAAAAATAGAAACCTGAAATTCCAAAAAATCAACATACCCAAACCGTATGTAAAATACCATGTGAAGATTATGAAAGTGAGTAAGTAAGTAAGTAAGTAATTTATTCATTCAGATAAACAAAAAAGTTTACAGGTCGTCCTCAGCAACGAGGTACAAATTAGGTGTATTTCTGTTGAGTCTAATGCGATTGACGCTACCTAAGCAAGCTTGTATTGTAGCGAGCAACCAAATAGACTCAACAGAACAGATAACATATAATTATATTTAACTTAGATCCTTAAAAAAGGGAGAGAAGAGTATAAAGATGAAATAGAGAGGAAGATAGAAAGAGAAAGATAGATAGAAAGAAATGTAGATACGGACAACGCATGTAGCAGTGGTTTATAATAAGTTCCAGCCCATACCTTATATGGATTTATCTATCGAGTATATTTTCAAACATTTCATAATTATTTTTTATAAATGTCTTCAATTCTCTTTTCAGTTTAAATTTATTGTGAAGGTAATGC
Source organism: Gonioctena quinquepunctata (assembly GCA_018342105.1). Lineage (NCBI taxonomy): Eukaryota > Metazoa > Arthropoda > Insecta > Coleoptera > Chrysomelidae > Gonioctena > Gonioctena quinquepunctata. The sequence goes on from JAFIRS010001420.1 coordinate 229,045, forward strand.
ATTATATAGTTTTGGTCCTAAATATGATACAAATTTATGGTTTTGAGTGAGTCTACATCTTGGCACATGTATAGTCAGATCTTTACATATCCGAGTATTATAGGGATGCTGAATAGTTGTACTTGGAGAGCTGACAGTCCATAATATAGAGTTGAATACGTACAGTTTTCTTACACTTAACAACCCACTTTCATTGTAGAGCAATTCTGTAGAATGTCGCCTGTTTTTCCCCAACATAATTTTCAACAGAGTATTTTGGATTACTTCTAGGTTCTTTATAGAGGATTCGAATGTTCCACCCCACACTATAATACAATAACGCATTATGGACTCAGCCAAAGCATCATAAACTTTCAGCATTAATCCCCTACTCACTATATTTCTGAGCTGGTAGAATTTGTAGATGAGTTTACGTAATCTGACAACAGTACAATCAATATGATATTTCCATCGAAGGCATTGATCCACAAGTACACCCAAGTATTTCATTGTGTTTGTTTTGTTCATGAAAGAGCAGCCACAATGCATATTGGTTTCACATGATGGTTTGTGAATTTTTATAACATTAGCTATCGGTTGGTCTCTGCTTGTTGGCGAGAATGCGATATATTTGTTTTTTTCAACGTTGACACTCAGTAAGTTATCACTTAGCCAGTCGAAAATCGTCCTGATACCTGTTTCAGACAGAGTTTGTACTTCGTCCCAAGTATTTCCAATAAATATAATTGCTGTGTCGTCAGCGAATGATGTTATTTCACCCTTAAAATCTGCAATATTAAAAATATCATTGATGTACAACAAAAACAGTATTGTCCCCAATACCGTTCCCTGCGGCACACCCCTGGTTACTGGTAAGGGATCACTTACTGAGTCGTTGATTTTCACGACTTGCAATCTATTACTCAAATAATCTTCAAACATATCTAATGCGATGCCTCTTATACCATTGTCAGACAGACGCTGGAGAAGAATGTCATGATCTACCGTATCGAATGCTTTGGCCAAGTCCAAAAATACAGTAATGCACTTTTCTTGGTTTTGGAAGCAATTGTAAATTTGGTTGATTATCTGATATACCGCTTTTTCAGTTGATTTGTTTTCTCTAAAACCAAACTGGGATTCAGAAAGAATATTATTTTCATTGCAGAAGTGTACTACCCTATTTTTAATGCATTTTTCAAAGATTTTTGTGAAGTTGTTAATAAGTGTTATTGGTCTGTAATTTGTTACATTCTTTTTATCGCCCGTTTTGAAAATAGGTATCGTAATGGAATCCTTGAATGAAGTGGGAATTTTACCAGTGGAAAATATCATATTTGAGATGTGGCAGAGCGGTTTTACCAAGAAAGAGTGAAACTTTTTGATTGAAAAAACTGAAATTTCATCCGGACCGGAAGAAGTGTTATTTTTTAGATTTGATATAATATTGCTTATTTCATTAATCGTGACTGGGTGAAGAAATAACGAGTTTCTGATATTTCTGCGATTTTCTGTAACAGGAGTTGTTGGTTTTTCTATCTTATTTGCCATTTCTTTCCCAATGCCAATGAAGAATTGGTTAAAGTAGTTTGACTTGTCTATATCATCTGGGAGTTTTTTTCCATGGTGTCCCATGATTTCGTATTTAGTATCATTTTTTTTTTCTACTATTATTTGTTATTTCATCAATGTTTTGCCAAATTTTTTTTGAGTTGTTACCACCTTCTCGTAATCTATTTTCGTAATAATTTATTTTAGTTTCTCTCAGAAGATTCGTTAAAAAGTTCCTGTAATTTTTGTATTCAACCTCTCTTTCCGCGGTTTGTTTAACCTTAAGATCTTTTTTAAGTTTATCTCTGTACTTAATAGAAGTGAGAAGGCCGTCTGTCATCCATGGTTTTATTTTTTTTTATTTCACAGTTATTATTTTAGATTCCGTACAATTCTCAATATGATTGAGTAACCTACCAGTTACTTCGTTGAAAGCATTTTCTGGATCAGTGAATGCAAGTACCGATTCCCACTCTTCCTTCTTTATTCGTTTTGTAAGCTTATTATAATTTATTGTTTTATTTAATCGATTTGAATCATACTGATTATTCGTTTTCAGTTTGTTATTTGATTTTAGAGATAAAAATGTCATATAATGGTCTGTTATACCACATTTGACGATAAAAGGAGTAATTTTCGTATGTTCAATTGAATTTTTGGACAGTTTTACATAAGCGTGGTCAATTATGCTAGAGGAATCACCTACTTCTCTTGTTGGTTTGTTTATGTATGAAAAAAATCCCAGTTCAGCCATGAAAATTCTCATGTCAGCCTCTTTTTGTGAAGTGAGATAGGAGTTAATTTCATGTAAGTACTTTTCCAAGTTTGTTGAGGGTGGGCGATATGAAGCAGTCAATAAAATTGATTTGTTATCTATACAAAAAGAAATCTCTAACAGGTTACTTTCGCTCATATGTTTCACAGAACTACAGTAGTTAATATCCTTCTTGATGTGCACTACCAGTCCGTCATTTTGGTTATATCGCGATTCATTGTATATCAGATCAAAATAGGGAATTGAGTATTTCTGGATGTCATCAATCGAGCAAGTTTCAGATAGTATTATTATATCAACGTTTTTCAGGTTCACCGATTCAATATACAGGAAAAACTCATCCACATTTTTTTTAAGCTCCTAATGTTCAGATGGAAGATATTGAAGATATACTCACCGGTGAATCGTTCTACGTTCTCATCCAAACTGCTACATACCATTGTATCCATCTCTTCATATTCTTCTATATTGTTTAAGAAATCCAACATTCTTGTCTTATTTTTGTATGATATAAGTACATACTCAATAGAAACTCTTCAACAAAAAATTAAACCGACGAAAAAATCAACTGAAAAGCAAAAAATTAAATAAACCTACTTAGCCTAAATGATAATTGAGCTCCTAAACTAATTTAAGTAACTGATTTTGAGTCGGCGCCAAACAAACAATTATCGAAAATCATTATCTATGAAAGAAGTCCTTAAAACGCAGCCGTGCATCTCGCTGCCATCATTTTACGTTTCACCTAATTCAATTGCTAGTTTGTTTGGCGCCGACTCAAAATCAGTTACTAACATTAGTTTAGGAGCTCAATTATCATTTAGACTAAGAAGGTTTATTTTATTTTTTGCTTTTCAGTTGATTTTTTCGTCGTTTTAATTTTTTGTTGAAAAGTTTTTATTTTTTACTTTTCAGTTCCGTATTTTGTCGGTTTAATTTTTTGTTAAATTTTTTTTATTTATCAATTTTTTGTAGCTAAAATCTACCAATTACTACCTACTTGTTTTCTTATTACTTCCAAAATACTTACTTACCCACCTTACTTCAACTATTACCAGTTAAATAATATGATTATCTACTTTTACTATGGGTTGTAATTTAAATTACTTTCGTTGTTCTGGTCAGTTTATTTCATTACTTTGTATATCATTCCATCCTCTCATAAGATATACTGATTTTGACGGATGTGGAACAAGAATAATGTCAGTAGCGATCTGTCATTGTCAACTACGTATGTGTGTGCCAATGTTCACTAGTGAAAAATCAATTATCCCCTATTTTTCCACCCGTAAGGTAATTCTTCTCGAAATCCAAATATAAAGTATACCCCATCTATTAAAAAAAGAATCATCCAAATCGAAGAACCCAGTACAAAGTTATGCCTGATAGAATCGGTTAACGGACCAGAATTCAGAGGGTGAGTGATCAATATCCTCCATTTCGCTACTCTTAGGGGTGGATTTCATCTTTCAAATTCAAATGGGACCAAATTCGAAGTACACCCTATCCACTGAAAGGAGAATTGTCGGAATCGGACGCCTCAGTAAGAAGTTATGCGTGATCATACATAAAAAAATATGATGGAATAACATAAAATATACGGGTCGAATAGAGAACCTCCTCCTTTTTGGTTTCGTCGGTTAAAAACGGACATCACAGCATTGTTCAAACATGAAAAGAAAAATCCAAATAAATTGGATTTTAACATTGTGGAAATTATGACAAAAAAAAGAAATACGAAGTTTCCTCGCAATGATTCACATGAAAATAGATACAAAAATAATAGTAACGACATTAAAAACCTTAATCAAATCTACAATAATTTATTTCAAACACTCCCTCCACAACAAAAAATATAAAAGAAAAAACGAACTGATCTTTACATTTTCACCTGAGAAAGTGTTGCATAAATTGAAACGATAGAGCCCCGCACATTAACTGAATATGCCGAACAATGTATTTGAAAAAAAAACGAACTGGAAAAACGAACTAGATACCAATAATGTCAGATATTCAACATCGTCCATTCCAATCGTGAAACATGGAAACAAAATAATGAATGAATAACTGTTAAATTATATCGTAAGTATTGAATGTTTCCTTAAATTTCAATCATATTTGATGTTATGTAACGTATTATGTTTTTAACTTTACATGTTTAATATAATTTGAAAAAAATTACCTTAATATAACACAAGAAATATATAGATTGACTGGGCCGATAAAATAAAATATATGTATATATTATATATATATATATATATTTATATATATATATATATATATATATATATATATATATATGAATTGGAAATAAACTTAGTAGAAAGGATATTCCTTGAGGTTGCAGTCAAATTTAATGACCGGTGAAAGAAGAAAAAATCTTTTTTATTTTGTCAAGCTTTCGAAAATGTTTATTGTTCCCTATTGAAGATGGCAATTGTTAAACCCTTATTTAAAAAAGGCGATAAAAAAGAACTCGGAAATTATCGTCCAATCTCGCTGATTTCGAATATTGCTAAAATATTTGAAAAAATATTGAAAATGAGGCTTGTAAAATTTCTAGACAAACACGATGTAATTTCAGGGAGTCAGTATGGCTTTAGAGAAGGAAAGTCAACTGAAGATGCAATTTGTGCATTAACATCAAAGATATATAAAGCAATTGATTCAAAAAAACCTTCACTCTGTGTATTTGTTGACCTCTCTAAAGCCTTTGACACAGTATGCCACCAAAAATTGTTGAGAAAGCTACAAATATACGGGATTAGAGGAAATGCATACAAATTATTGGAGAGTTACCTCTCAAACCGTCAACAACAAGTCTGTATAGAAGGTACCATTAGCAAAATGAGAAATATCACATACGGTGTGCCACAAGGTACTGTTCTTGGGCCACTACTATTCACCCTTTACATCAATAGTTTATTATCAATGGATATAGAAGGTTGTGTCCTCAGTTTCGCTGATGACACCGCAATATTCTATCAATCTAAAGACTGGAAGACCCTCAAAACTGAAGCGAAACTGGATTTCGAAAAAATCAAAGATTGGTTCAGATACAACGAACTAACCCTTAATATGGAAAAGACAAAATATCTCCCGTTCACTTCATACGCAAATAACTTACCAAACCTAGGTAATCTTGTTGTTGATCATGAAACCATAATTCCTGGAGAGAAGTCTATGAAATACCTAGGAATAATCATTGATAGGCACCTACGATGGGACTTGCAAGCAAAACACATTTGTGATAAGCTGAGAGGCTTCCTTTCACGTTTCAAATACTTGAGAGAAATTCTGGACGTAGCTCATTTAAAAACCATTTATTTTTCTCTGATACAGTCTCAACTTTCGTACGGGATCCTAGGTTGGGGAGGCTTAAATGACTGTCATTTAAATAACATTGTCACTTTACAAAAATGGATAATTAGAATTATATACAATAAAAAAATAACCTACTCAGGTGACACACTGTATAGAGAAAGTCAACTTTTCGACCCGAGACAGCTCTTCTGTCTCAAAATCATAATTGGCATCTACCAAAAAAAAATCAAAATTGAACACATCAAACATAGCCATCATACTCGGAACAGAGAGAAGAATTTTTTAGTGCCAAAATGTGAAAAAAGCGCGAGGCAACGTAGTATTGAATTTTTGAGTCCAAAGTTATATAACATCCTACCAGATCACTTGAAATCCATCGAAAACTTCAACTCATTCAAAAGTCATATAAAGAAATGGTTACGACATACGGAGAGATATACAGTGCTAGTCAAAAGTCCCTCCCCCCCTCGTATCTTTTGAACGGGTATACTTATAATAATGAAATTTGAAGGGTGGAAATAAACGGATGTAGGCTTCTCAACTGGTCATAACAGGTGACGCAATAGTCATAAATGACGTCACAGGGCCACTGTGACCAATAATTTTAAATAGGACCCTATGGCAAGTGACAGCTCGTTTGGAAGGTATTGACAATACCTATTCAGTCATACCAATTTTGTTTGGGTTTCGGCTGATTTTGATTGATAAATTGAAGAAATACGAAAATTATAGTTTCGCATTTAATTAATAAAGATTTTAAAGTACGCCTCTGGTTAATTGTCAAAAAGGTTGACGTTTTTGAATTCTCTACTTGTCAAAAGTGTTTATACCTTGAAAATTTACCTAAGCTATTGTTTAACGAGACGTTTAAGTGTTTACATAGGCAAAATGGTACGTACTGTAGTCGACAAAGTAGCAGCTATCTTAATAATTGGAGAATGTAGAAACAATTCCCATGCAGCGGAACGACTGTTTAATGAGAGGTACCCCGATCGCCCTATATCGAGGGTTTATTTGAGGGAGCTTCTTCGGAAGTTTGAAGCATCAGGTAGTGTTCAAGATGCCAAACGATCTGGTCGACCAACAATTAGTGATGACAAAAAAATTGACATAATTGGAGAAATGGTAGTAAACCCTACTTCTTCCACAGCCCAAGTTGCGTCTATCTGGGGAGTCAGTCAAAGGACAGTACATAGGGTGTTGGCTAAAACAAATTTCATCCATACAAATTAAAAATGGTGCACCAACTTTCAGATGATGACCCCGACCGAAGACTAGAATTCTGTGAAACTATGTCCAATAAAATGAACCAACAACCAGGCTACATACAGACAATTTGTTTTAGTGACGAAAGTACTTTCTTTCTCAATGGAAATGTTAACACTCAAAATGTGAGGTATTGGAGTGACACAAATCCTCACATCTTTCGTGAAAAACATACTCAATTTCCAGAAAAAGTAATGTTTGGGCAGGTATTTTGGGAAACCACATAGTTGGGCCTCTTTTTCTCAATGCTAACTTAACCGGTGAATTGTATCTGGAGATGTTACAAAATGATATTGAGTCGTTAATTCTTGAAATTCTAGAAGATAATCCAGATGAATTCGACAACTTGGAAATAACGTTTCAACAAGATGGTGCTCCTGCACACTATTACGATGCAGTAAGACGTTACCTAGATGAAGAATATCGTGGTAGATGGATTGGACGACGAGGTTCGATCGAATGGCCAGCTCGGTCACCGGACCTTACACCATTATATTTTTTTCTATGGGGGTACTTGAAATCTAAGGTTTACGCTACAGCACCTGACAGTATTGCCATTCTGAAACAACGAATTGTTGAAGAATGTAGGGCAATTTCCGCTGACACACTGGGACGAGTACGACAAGAGTTTAGCAATAGGATGCATTACTGCCAGGAAGTAGATGGAGCACATTTTGAACACTTATTATAAGAACTGGTTCTTAAATCTTTATTAATTAAATGCGAAACTATAATTTTCGTATTTCTTCAATTTATCAATCAAAATCAGCCGAAACCCAAACAAAATTGGTATGACTGAATAGGTATTTTCAATACCTTTCAAACGAGCTGTCACTTGCCATAGGGTCCCATTCAAAATTATTGGTCACAGTGGCCTTGTGACGTCATTTATGACTATTGCGTCACCTGTTATGACCAGTTGAGAAGCCTACATCCGTTTATTTCCACCCTCCAAATTTCATTATTATAAGTATACCCGTTCAAAAGATACGAGGGGGGGAGGGACTTTTGACTAGCACTGTATAATACATGATATAGTTAACAATAAATTACAAGGACTCACTCTCAAGTACTGAATAAGCTCAACAGTTTTCAGAACTCTATTACACTACTAGTAATCATTATGTGACACTTTTGAACGAAAGTGTTTGTTTACATTTTTAATTATCGTAACTCATATTTTTTATATTATACGTATATCTTATTCTCATTTAACTTTTACAATGTTTTTATATTCATATTTTAAATTCATTCAACTTTTACATTTTACATATTTATAGTTTCGTTTTATCTGTTTTCTATATCTTATAATTACGTCTTTATCCATATGATAAAGTCCCATATGTATACCCTATATGTTTATATGTGAATAGAATTCTACACACCATCTATCACCAAGCTGTACCCAATACAGCTTCAGTGATTACCCTGTTTATTCATAATCGTTGAAATATTATATATCACACAGTTTGAAGATTCATGAATAAACATTATTATTATTTATTTTATTATTTATTATTATCAAGACAGCTGTGCAAAAATGAAAACACAAATTGTGAAATACAATTCTAAACAAATTCAAATGAACTTACTAAGGTGAGGTTGAGTGAAGACAGCGATCTAATCATCATTGTGTGGTGAGTATTTTTTTTGTTAGTTAAAAAACATAGCACAATGAAGCACCACTAGTTTGACAGGACAAGTACCACATTGTTAAAGCATTACTGAAATAGGAATGATGGATGACAGGAAAAGCAAGACAGAAGGTGTCAACTGTCATATGTCAATGTCAAGCTGTTATTGGAGGAACATGTGTTTGTCCACAAAAAAAAGGAATAATACCAAGCTCTATGAAAAAAATTCATGAATGATAAGAAGTTTTATTACTTTTGAAAGATTCAATTGGAATCAAGTTTCAACAAGTAATTGTAAATGACGCTTAGGTAAGAAATATCGGAGCGTTTATTCATGCAATTTGATTAATTTTTCATGAATACCATTCCAAGGAAATTTCATTTATGGTAGTTATTCTCTACTGCTGAAATGGAAGGGTTATTGAAGTTACTGAAATGATTAGAATTAATATTGTGTTCAGCTAAAGCACATTTTTTTTTTATTTCACAATCACTCTTATGAGATGATAAGAAGCCATTAAATTCCTTCACGTCTGACCAATATAAATTTTATCACAGTTTAGGCAAAGAATACTATAAATGACATTTGATTCTTCATAAATCGTTGAAGGTGCTTCAGTTCTTGTATCTAGACTAGCAATGGTTTTGATATTTTTTTTTGGAAAAACGTACTTCACTTGATTCCAATTGAATCTTCCAAAAGTAATGAAACTGCTTATAATTTTTTTTATTTTGTCTCTCATTTATTAATTTTTGTCATAGAGATTGGTATTATTCCTTTTCCCCTGTGAACAAAACACATGACAGCTTGACATTGACATATGACAGTTGACACCTTCTGTCTTGCACTTCCTGTCATCCACCATTTTCAGTCATGCTTTAACCATGTGGTACTTGTCCTGTCAAACTTTAAATTGATTTTTAAATTTTGTTCTTAAACAATATGTGCTTTTACAATTGTTCAATTTTTATCTATATAACTAGTAGTGCTTTATTGTGTATGTTTTTTAACTAACAAAAAAAAATACTCACCACACAATGATGATTAGATCGCTGTCTTCACTCAACCTCACCTTAGTAAGTTCATTTAAATTTGTTTAAAATTGTATTTCACAATTTGTGTTTTCCTTTTTTCACAGCTGTCTTGATAATGAAAATAAACATTTTCGAAAGCTTCTTCTAATATTGATAAACTGTAGGTCGTTTGATAAAGCTTCATGATAAGAAGTACACACAAACAAAAAATATTAACTAATTAATTGTCAATGAATTTTTATTTTTTGTTTGCCTTTTTCATTTGAAATTCTCTCGTTTGTGTCAATGAAAATAAATCTATAAAAATAAATATAAGTAATGAGCCTATAACCTTCTGTGCTTTCGTTCAATAGCTGAAGGTACTTTTGTATTTTCAGAAGAGTTTAACTAAGTACTTGATTTTCCAACTTTTTGATATCTTGCTAGATTCCTATAATGGAATCAAGCCAAAAGAAAATACGATTCGTTATACTTCTCTCTTTTGATTTGAGTCAGTTCACATAAAAATATCGAGAAGCATTCATAGAGATTTGAATCCTTCTTTAACTTTTGATCGTAGAGTTTGAGGTTTGTTTAAAAATTGGAATGGTATTTGTGTTTTCTAAGGAAAATATGCTAATTTGACTTGATTGATGAAAATTTCAGAATGAATAAATATATTTTGGAATCTACCTTTCCGAATGAGATTGCCAGAGTATATGGTGGCCATTCCGCAAGAATGGTGAAATCGGCAATGATTGAGCGTAGGCGAGACCCCCTACAATTGAAAGGTATTCGTATTTGCCACCATGATATTTCTTCGGAACCACTTGTAACCAATGTGTAAGTAATCAATGTATCGTGATACAGCTTCGGGTTATTATTAATTAGTTATGTAATAATAAAAACTAATTTTTTTTTTAATACATTTTAACTTTCGGCTCAGATAAGAATTTATAATATATATACAAAACTAGGGATATTGGGGTCAGCAGCAATGGAAAAGTAAACTCTTCAAGATTTATCCAAGCTTTCGGAAATGTTTATTTCCATCATCAGGGAGACTACAATGGATGAAAAAACCAATAGTAATACATATTCAAGTGCGAAACAACAGTTTTGTACCTAACTGGTCGGCAAATACTCCCCACACACACACACACACACACATATATATATATATATATATATGTATTTAATTTATTATTATTATGATTACAAATATTTTCGCACTGCTTTGGCAAGCCGATTGTTAAGATACAACAATTGTTGTTGATGTTACCTACGAATATTTTCTCTATCTTCTTTGCCTTTGTGTTGGGTACCAATTGTTCTGATATGATAATAGCTAATTGTTAATTTTGCCTTTCGTTGGGAGATAATTGTTATATTATATCAATTACTAATTTTGCCAAATTGTTATGAAATAATAATTGCCAGCTAACGTTTATGTTCTCTCACCACGTTGCTGCCAATTGTTATTACCTCATTTGCCTTTATTTTGGTTGTCAATTGTAATGAAATAAGGATTGGTATTTTGCCCTTACTTGGATGTCAATTTGTTATGATTGAGTGAAATATAAAAATTTCTGTTTATATTCATGTTTTGTAAAATTATTTCTTCCACCCAATACCATAACAATTTTATTAAATATATGTGAAATTTTTATTATTTTTACTCTTTGTAATTCCTTTTCTTACCACTACTAGACTCAGTTGGAACGCCTTCGCCTCAGGAGTCAACATATTTTACATTTCTTATAAACTATATACAATATTTGATCATAACTATCTTTGACGTTTCTGTCTTCTTACTATTCCACAATTACAAATCTTTTATCTAACCATCTCTGTTTCCTGATTGGCTATTGTCATCGAGAAGTTTCTTGTTCTCCCATTGGCTATTTTAGTTAGTTGCAATTTCATATACTTACTGTATGTTTCAACCTTATAATTTTGTTTATCACATTTAATCCAAAATAATTTCGTAAATCTAGACTTTTTGTTGTATTTCAAACAATCATGTGCTGTAATCATTTTTGAAAATTCAGATGAATGATTGCATTATAGTATCTTTATATATTTACCTATCAATGTTATACAGAGGATTCATAAAGGAAATATAATCTCAAAAAAATGTAAAAACAATATCTCATGAACTACTAACTATTAAATACTTATTATTTTTGTGGATATTTTAAAAAATTATTTCATTTTGACCTTCCAAATATATTACTGGTCCTTCCTAACATAACAATATTCCTAAATTTATATTCAATATTTTTCTACTAGTTAGAAAATTTCGAATATCAATTTCTTAATTTACAGTTATCAAATCTACATTTATTAATACGATTTTTCTGATTTCAGGAAACTACCTATGCTGGATTTCCCACCAGTTCAAGGAAACAAGTTCTTCAACGATAACTATTATTTACAGAACATTTTTTTTTACTTTAAAATTGATATTTATAAAAATATTTTATATTTATGTTTTATATTTGTAAACATTTTCAATATCGAATATTCCCCTCAATTGCCTTGTCTGAGGATATATTAACCTATAACTATCTATAGCATTCTCATTGTCAACTTCATAGGGTCCTTCAAATGGCATCAAAAGTTTTGCACAAATACCTAGTCTTTTATTTGGTATTCTCAATGCTTTTATAATGACTAATTCTCCTTTTTTAAATTTTGTCCTTTTAGTTCCTCTTTTATTTTCCTTTTTTATATATTCATCAGCATTTCTTTCAATTCTTATATTTATTTTATATATTATTTCTTGCATATTTCTTTCATTCATAGTCCATTCTCTTCCAGGCATTCTTCCTGTCATAATGAATATAGGACATTCTTTCGTAATAGTGCTAGGTACTTCATTTAAAAATATTTTTCTATTATCTCTAATTTTTCATCCCATGTTTTATGATTTTGCTGCGACGTCAATCTCAAATATTTCATTACCTCCTGTAGATATCTTTCTGTTAGTTTGTGTTTATATTAAATTAATTCCCACATTAAAAATTTTTTTTTTTAAATTAATAATTTGTTCAGGCTTTCCTATTTCTCCTATGAATTTTGTCAAAAGATTTTCAACAGTTTCAAAATTAGTCCTTTTTGTAGAATATATTTTGATAAATTTTGAAAAATGATCTACTAGTACAAATATATGTTTATTATTGTTGTACGTTGGTATCAAATTACTAACAAAATCTATTGATAGTATTTGTAAAGGTTTTGTTGTAATAATACTTTTTGTTTCATTTTTAATAATTTTATTTTTATGTTTACTTAATTGACAAACTTGACATATGGCTATGATTTTTTTAGTTAATTCCAAATCTCGTGAACTTATATAGTTTTCTCTAAATATCAACCAAACTTTTCTAATCCCTATATGTATGTATTTCTGATGTATATATGTAATCACGTGTTCTGCCAATTCCTTTGTGATAACGTATAGTTCTTCACCATTTACTCTTTTTATTGTTATACCATTTTTGTTTATTTGTTAATTTATACTAATCTTGCCTAATTTGAATGTCAGAAAACAAACCTATATTATTTTTAAAAACATTTATCCCTATTTTTACCTGTCTAGGAGTATGTGTTTTTCCCATCTCCATTCTCGTTGAAGTGTCTGTTATGAAATTTTGTTTTCCCGGTAAATGCCTAATTTCAAATTTATATTCTTGCAGTAATAATGCCCATCTATGTACCCTATTACTTGCATATTTGCAATTTACAATTGACATAAGTGCTTCATGATCAGTTTCAATATAGAATTTTGCTCCCCCTAAATAAATATAATCTTAATTTAGTAATACAAAATATAACACTTGCCAGTTCTAATTCCGTAACAGTATAATTTCGTTCATGTTTTTTAGTAATTCTAGAAACAAAAGATATTGGAACTTCTTTTCCATTTTGTATTTGTATCAAAACTCCTGCAAATCTTAACATAGATGCATCAGTTCTCAATACAAAAGGTTCATCATAATTGGGATGAAATATTTTTAAATTTTGAATAAATATGTCCTTTAGTTCGGAAAATGCTTTCTGTTCTCTCCCCATTTCCACTTAACATTCTTTTTTAAAAGTGATATTAATGGTAATTCTTCATTACTTAGGTCTTGATTTTTTTTTAAATAGTTCAACATTCCCAAAAATCCTCTGAGAGTTCTCAAATTATGTGGCCTGACATACACTCTAATGGTTTTAATTCTTTCAGGATCCATTTATACACCTTTTTCATCCATTTTGTAACCTAGATAACTAATTTCCTGCTGGAAAAATTCACATTTATTTATATTTATTTTAAGCCCTGCTTCATCTAGCAGGTGAAATATTTTTTTCAAATGTTCTTCATGCATTGTTTCATTTCCAGAATATAATAAGATGTCATCAATGTAAGGTAAAGTGAAATTTTCATATTTGTCAAGTATTTTATGTAATACTCGTTCTAATGCTGGACAAGCCGATTGTCAACCATTCTATTCTATTATACCTTGTTTCACCATCTTCTCTAATTCTTCCTTAACTTGTTCTCTGTACTTATAAGGAATTGGATAGTTTTTTTATTTGAACTTTTCTGTTTCTTTTACTTCTAATTTGTATACATACTCTTTTGCAACTCTTGATTCATACATAATTAACTTATCATATTTATTTAATAATTCATCAATATACCCTTTATATTTATCGTTACATTTATATTTCATTTCATTTATTTCATCTTTATCATCATCATAATTACTTTCACACCTCCCATTCATACCTTTTGTACACAATTTTTTTTTATTTTCACTTATTTCAGCTTTTTCTTCAAAAAATTCAAAACATTTTCCATCCATTTCCAATTTTTTCTTATAATAGTGAATCTTGGCTTTTACTTCTTCCAGTTAATCAGTACCTATAATTACATTAAACTCCATAGCTTTAACTACTAATAGTTGCAATTCAATATTCTTATCATCAATCTCCAATTTTGAATTTACATATCGATTTGATCCCGCTAGTTTCTTACCATTTATACCCACTAAATTTGTTTTTAGCATCTTTACTGAAATATTTTTAACCTTCATGAAATCTTCTGAACAATTTTCCTCAATTAAAAATGCTTCAGAACCTGTGTCAATTAATATTTTTATTATTTTATTTCCTATCTTTCCCTTTAAAATTATTAATCATATATATTGTTCATTTTCCATATTTTCATCATTCATTATAAATTCGATAGGGTGTTGGTGATTTGTGTTTTCCAGCCTAACATGTGGTTTTCCTAGCAAACATTTTGTTCTATCTGGCTTGTTGTGGGAACATTCATTTGATTATTTTCCCCATTTGATGATCCTTGTCCCTCTCTTTCATGCGAATTTTCAGCACTTTGGCATCTCCTATTTGAATATACACGTATTGTATTGTCATTTGTTTGGTTGTTATTTATGCAAGAATTATTTTGTGGCTGTCTGTTATAATAAGTCCTTTGTCCTTGATATTGTTGAGGGTAATTCTGATTATTGTTATTGTAATTATTTCTATTATTGTTATAATTGTTTTATTATTATCATTGATTTTGATTTTTTGTAGCCTTGATTTTTTTTTTTTTTATTCCTATCCCTATCATAATAATAATTATTAAAATATCTATTAGTTTTATTATTATTTTGGTTCATAAACCTATTATTCTGATTTTTTATATATCTATTAATATATTGATTCCTTCTTTGATAATCATTACTGTTATATTGTGAATTCCTTTGTTGGTCATTGTTATCCCAATTATACTTCTGAATGATAATGTCCTTTCTGATCTCAATAAGTATTGACTAAGTCTCTCCATAGTTTTAATCTCATGCATGTTTATAACTTCAAATATTTCTTGTTTAAAATGCCTACTGATGTTACCTACTATTTCTTCCTCTCTCATAACCGGATCTAAATACTGTGCCATTGCAAACATTTGGATTGCATAATTATTGTAATTCATACTTCTTCTTTCGTCAAATTTTCCAAATTGTAACTTGTCTCTAATACTTAATTGTGCATTTTCCCCCAATATTGCTTTAAAACTAGATTTTCAAAATCTTGAAAACAATTGATATTCTTTTCCTGGCTATCAAACCATATACAAGGTTGATTAAACAAATACTGTCTAATAATCTCTTTCAATTCCTCAATAGCATTTATATTTCTAGTTTTATTTTTTATTATTCCAATAAATGTGAAGGGATGTAATTTTTTTATGTTGCCCTCAAATTTATTATTTATCTGTATTCCATGACAATTATTATTCATTCTACTCTCTATATTATTGTCTATTCTTCCTAATTCTAATAATTTTATCTTTTCTTCCACATTATTAGTTATTTCACTCTCTACATTTATTATTTTTAAATTAGTATCTTTATGTTGTTTTTCTACTTTTTTTATCGAGAGTACTTATTTCATTTTTGACTCTTTCTTGTTTACTATTCATATCTAATTTCATGTCTTTTATTTTTTCATCCTGCCTTTCTACATGATTATTTATAGTGGATACTTCTTGTGTTATTGCCACATAAAACTCCTTTATTTTTTTTTTTTTTTAATTTTTATGCATTTCTAAAAATTCTTCTTTATTTTGTTCAATTTAGTTTGTATTTTTTTTCCTTTTTTTTTTCTTTCACATTTTCTCTCAACCTTTCTTCATACTTGCTGTGTTCTCTTTCAACTCTTTTAATTCATTTTTCAAACTTTCTTTCATTTCATTCTTCATATTTTCCATTTTTCCTTGCATCCTTTCCTCCATTCTTCCCATACTTTCCCTCATTCCATCATTCATTCTTTCTATTTTTTCTTCCATTCTTGCTGAGTTTTCTTTTAAATCCTCTTTCATACTCCCTTTCATTTCTTCCATATCATTTTTCATACTTGCTGAATTTTCTTTCATTTCATTTTTCAGACTTACTTTCAATTCATTTATTTCATGTTTCATGAAATCCATGAATTTTTTAAGCTGACTCTCCATTTCTGTACTTTCACTTTTTATTTCACTCCCTCTCACATTACTACTCTCTCCTTGTTCCTGATCACCTCTCTCTCTACCTTCTGCACCTTCTTCCAAACCAACTTTCTTACCATCTCTCAAATCCATTTTTCATTCACCAGTATTTAGCCTTACACGTTGGGACGCCAATTGTAATGGATTTGTTAAATGATTTGATATGATAATTATTTTCACTCCGCGTTGGAAGCCAATTGTTATGATGGGTTGTTTTGTTGATTATTCAATTTATTATTATTATGATAACAAATATTTTCGCACTGCTTTGGAAAGCCAATTGTTAAGATATAACAATTGTTGTTAATTTTACCCACAAATATTTCCTCTACCTTCTTTGCCTTTATGTTGGGTACCAATTGTTCTGATATGATAATAGCTAATTGTTGATTTGCCTTTCGTTGGGAGACAATTGTTATGTTATATCAATTACTAATAATGCCAAATTGTTATGAAATAATAATTGCCAGCTAACGTTAATGTTTTCTCGCCACGTTGCTGCCAATTGTTATTACCTTATTTGCCTTCATGTTGGTTGTCAATTGTAATGAAATAATGATTGTTATTTTGCCCTTACTTGGATGTCAATTTGTTATGATTGGGTGAGATATAATAATTTCTGTTTATATTTATGTTTTGTAAAATTTTTTCTTCCACCCAATACCATAACAATTTTATTGAATATATGTGAGATTTTTATTGTTTATACTCTTCGTTATTCCTCTTCTCACCACGACTAAACTCAGTTGGAACGCCTTCGCCTCAGGAGTCGGTACTGGCAATAGAGCCACTGCCTGTCTTGATCTCATTCATTGGTGAGATATTAGCATATCATTGTGGAAAGTAAACCAGTAATTATCAAAAACAATTATTTCCTTTATTCAGGAAAACTTATTTCAACCTGGCCTGCGATAGATAACTTATTGCTATGAGCAATTGACAAATTTTCATAAAATAATGAAAAACAGTGATGGATATTGTAAATATAACCTCACATTTTTCTTTTGAGTTGGAAGAATTCTTTTATAGTTCGATACCAAATTATATGAAGTTCCTCAGATATACGAGTTACTTTGTGAAGTGATTCTGTTTGTGATGTGCACTAAAAGAGTTTATACCTGGAGCTGGAATGTCGCTGATGCATCAACTGGCCATAATCTGAATTCCTGTTTCATCCACTCCTCTCAGGAACTCCATTGCAAAGGAACCATCCAAAATCCCCGAAATCAGCTTGGACAAGTCTTCATGTGGAGGACAAAAAAGGTAATCTTCTTTTATCCTCATTTATTTTGTGTCGAAATCATCCAGTGGTTGAATTGATTTGTTGATGTAGGAAAAACTACCTTATCATTAGTGAAAATCCTCAATTTCTTTTCTCTCCAATTTTGTACGTGGCTTCATTCTAAAAATGTTTTCAATCTCCTCCTCGCTTTGTTTTTTTCTCACCTGGATACCATTTCTGTTTTGTCTTTTTATTTGAATTTTCAAAATCGCGCACTTTCTTGTCGCACTTTCACTAATTCGGTGTTATTTGAGAAAACTTATCAACTAACATATTTTACATTTCTTATATACTAAATACCATATTTGATTATAATTATCTTTGACGTTTCTGTCTTCTTACTTTTCCACAATTTCAAATCTTTTATCTAACCATCTCTGTTCCCTGATTGGCTATTGTCATCAAGAAGTTTCTTTTTCTCCCATTGGCTATTTCAGTTAGATGCAATTTCATATACTGTATGTTTCAACCTTATAATTTTGTTGATCACATTTAATCCAAAATAATTTTGTAAATTTAGACTTTTTGTTGTATTTCAAACAATCATGTGTTGTAATCATTTTTGAAAATGCAGGAAAATGATTGCATTATAGTATTTGCATATATTCACCTATCAATGTTATACAGAGGCTTCATAAAGGAAATATAATCTCAAAAAAATGTAAAAACAATATCTCATGAACTACTAACTATTAAATAGTTATTATTTTTGTGAATATTTCAAGAAATTATTTCATTGTGACCTTTAAAATATATTATTGGTCCTCCCTAGCATAACAACATATATATAATAATAATAATAATAATATTTATTTGCATCAGTAATACCTACAATAGTTAATAATCCTAATAATAATTTAACATAATATTTAGTAATAGTACTCTGACACAAACAAATAAAGAGAAAGAACACAAAGCTTTCGCTGTCCGTGTCATATCCCATTCATTCATTCATGCGACACTAAAACATAACAAAGAATTATAATTTTTAATAAGACACATACATATAATGAATGCACACATACATATACATATATATACATTTGGTACCCACTGTTTTATTCGCTAGTGGAGTTCTCAACTTATTTGAATATATAGCTCTTGTTGGGTAATTATGTGAAAGAAAGTCAATATGTTTCCTATTCTTGTATAAAAAGCACACTGCTTTTAGAAAGAAGATCTGTCGAATATCTAGTATCCTAGCTTCTTTATATAAGTTATCTGATGGGTAGGTTCTTTCTTTTTTTAATATAATTTTTAGGAAATATTTTTGAAGTGTGTTCAACTTTTCTAGATATATATTCGCGATGCCACCCCATCCGATAATTCCATATGCTATACGGCTATATATATATATATATATATATATATATATATATATATATATATATATATATATATATACCGGGTGTCCCAGTATACCTGTTCCAATGGGTTATCTCAGCCATTTCAAAAGATAAAAATTTGAAAATTTCATGATCTCCAATTCGTTCAAGGAACCTTCACTTCCGGTCTGACCAGAAGTGACTTGACTTTATTATTTCAAATAGCACCCTGTATGTTCTTTGCAATTTTTAATTTCTACTCAAAATTATCTTTCCAACGATGTATCACACTTTGTATTTTATATTTGATTTGATGGGGCAAACGTCAATTGAAATTTCAAATTGAAAGAATTGCAGTAGGCTACGATATTTTGTGTAATCTTGATTTTGACATCAATGATAATTGATAATTTATGAACAATTATACCTTATTTTTATAACGAGTTGCATACAATATTTTTTCTACGTTCATGCAAAAACAAAAAAAATTTTCATTTAGGTGGAACTAAACTGTGAGGAAGACATTGTTTGTTTGAATCTATCTGCTAAAAGTAATACAAAAACATTTTGTGTAATTAAGTTCGAAGGAGCTAATTTTATTTTTAACAAATTGCATTTTCTAGTAATTTCATAGTCCATTATGTAATGAATATGATTGACAATTATATGAAACATGCAACTATTCAAAACGTAATACAGTCTCACAGAACATGGGCTAAATTTGGCGTCGATTTGAAAGTTTATGTCTGTCATGATGACAGAACGCTATAGTAGAATGACAGATGAGTTCAATAAAGTCTTTATTGCACTCAGTGCAATAAAGAACCAGTTTTTCCACCAAATGAAGTTCTGTATTTTGTATGAACGTAGAAAAGGAAATATTTCTCACTTATAATCGTCATCAATAAAAAAACCTTCCTCAAGTTGAAATCAACAAAGAATGAATAGTAAAAGAAACAGAAAATTACAAAGAAAGGGGGCACAAGAATATGTTGACTGAAGCATATGTTCGCAATGTTGACCAACTGCTTCTACACATCTTTCAGCTCGTTGGAGTAGTTCACGCGAAGTAACACTTCTCAACACCTCAGCATTAAGGGCTCTACATTAATTCCTTATTCTGGTTTTTACATCTTTCAAATCAATAGGAGGAGTCTGGTACACATGATCTTTCAAATACCCCCAAAGGAAGAAATCCAGCGGTGTTGAATCTGGAGATCTTGCAGGCCATCTTATCCGTCCGTGTGTGCCGATTCATCTATCTCCAAATGTTTCATTCAAATGATTCCTTACCGCTATAGCATTATGGGGAGGGTGCACCATCCTCTTGAAAATGAATGTCTCTACACATACCTGAAGGAATATTCTCAAGGAAATTAGGAAGTTCATCCCGAAGAAATTCTAGGTACATTCGACCAGTTAACATACCATCATAAAATTTTGGTCCTAAAATGAATCCATCAATCATGCCGCACCATACATTGACTCCCCAGATAACTTGGAAATTAGTTTGTCTTAGCCAGTGTGGATTCTTTCGCGACCAATAATAACAATTATGTCGATTTACCGTTGCATAATTATGGAAACGACTCTCATTTGACGACAATATCGAGCTGATAATACCATATTCACGTGCCGTAACTAACCAAGCAAGAAACGCAAGCCTTCTCTCGTAATCTGTGGGTAGTATTTTTGATGCAGATGAATTTTAAATGGTTTGAATTTGGCAATTTTGAGAATGCGCCGAATTGATGAACGAGAAATACCGCTCTCCTGTTCTATGTTTCTAATAGAGATATGGGGATCAACAACCACTCTTCCTAAAACTGCAACAGTATGCTCTTCGTCCGTAGCATTTTTTGTTCAAGACAGTACGCTTTCTATGAAATGATCGACTTGTTGCCAAATTCGAAGCCAAGCGTGTGAAATACATAACGCTTGGCATTCGTCTATCAGGGTATTTCTCTCTGTATGCACGTAGGGCAGCCCGACGATTATTCTCGCATTTTCCAGTATCATATCCAATTTCTCTTGATTAGTGAAGTTATCATCATTTTCACGGTTATTCATTCTTGAATATTGGTTTCTCTGACACGCACACAACTATTGAGAATTATTAACTGTCAAAGTTATAAACAAATGTATTCAAATGTTTCCATGGCACACTAAGGTTTTCATTTAAGAATTATCAATTCTTCTAGTTCTACTACAATTCTAATAATTTGAAATTTGACATTCTCTTCATCATCTCGAATGCGAAATTGTTCATGAATTATCAATTATTATTGTCAAAATCAAGATTACACAAAATATCGTAGCCTACTGCAATTCTTTCAATTTGAAATTTCAATTGACGTTTCCTCCATCAAATCAAATGTAAAATACAGAGTGTGATACATCGTTAGAAAGATAATTTCGAGTAGAAATAGAAAATATACAGGGTGCTATTTGAAATAAAAAAATCAAGTCACTTCCGGTCAATTTTTGTTTTTCTCGGTTGGAGGTTTCTTGGACGAATTGGAGATCATGAAATTTTCAAATCTTCACCTTTGGAAATGGCTGAGATATTCCATTGGGACAGGTATACTGGGACACCCGGTATATATTCAAATAATGGACTGAGATGTGTTGAATGTCACCGAAAGTATAAAACATCTCTAATGATTTGGTATAATTTTGTGAGGTTGTTAGCGTGTTGGCAGTAATCAACTTTCAATTTCAATAGACCTATCGAGGTACCTGCGAACACTGTTCTGGGGGTACTATTGAATAGTGCCCCCTACTCATGAATGAATGCTAACTTTCCAGATTTTGGTTGGAATAATAATTTTTCCTATAGATTTGTGATTCAATATGGCGAGGAAATACAGAAAAAGAAACAAGATGAAGTTTCAACCGAGGAAGGCATGTTTAAGGCAATAGCAGCAGTAAAAGGCAATGAAATGTCTCTAAAAAAAAGTTGCAAGCATTTTTGGGGTGAAGCATACTGCGTTGTTTTATCGATTGAAAAAACCACCTAGAGAAGAAGAGTTTTCTTCAAAACATACATTTCGACTAGTATTTAATCAACTATGCTGCTTAACTATATTTTGACATCATCTAAATAACAATACGGTTTATTATATAGACACTTAAGAGTACTGACTTTTGACTATGCAAAAATTATTGGTAGAAAATTTTCAGAAAGTTGTAATGATTACAAGATAGCTGGGTTAGATTGGGTTCACTGTTTCATAGAGCGTCATGAAGAGCTAAGTATCCGAAAACCAGAGAACACAAGTTTGGCCCGAAAAACTGGATTCAATGAAGAGGCTGTGAACGAATTCCAAAACAATCTCTCACAACCTTTCAAAAAATAGCAATCACCTCCAAATAACATCTTCAATTCAGATGAAACAGGAATAACTACAGTTGTCCATGCTCCCAATGTCATAGAAAGACCTGTGACACCTGTGAAAGATCAAATTGAGGGCGGAGCGACTGTTCGTGAAACGAGAAAAATAGCAAAGAAACAAATGTGAAAAAGGCCATTTTTGCAGATGGCGATGAATCTGAATCGCCCGATCGTAACGTGGAAATAAGTAATCAAATGTTAGCTGAAAAAACTAAAATACAAAAGGAAATTGCTCTGGATACTGATTCCACTCCGTCCACGATGAATCATCTGATGAAAATTTTGATAAGTCAGGATCGTCAGAAGAAAACTTTCATTCACCTCCAGAAATTAGACCTGATGATTTTGTTATAGTACAGTTTTGCACCAGGAAAAGAATCGTTCATCACGTTGGAAATGTTTTTGGCATAAATGAAGATGACTACATCACCAAGTTTTTGAGAAAAACTGGTAAACAATTTGATTATCATAGAGTTGAAGATATCGCGACAATTCCATCAAAACAAGGCACTGAAAGATCCAGTGGAATCTTTGAGTTCAACATCAAACTGAACAATTATATTTTAGGCTAGTTTTTCTGCATTATAAATGAATGAAAGTTTCACATTCATGACTGGTCATTAGTACCCTATGACTAGTTCAAATGTGGGCTGAATTTGAATGATAGAATAGTACCCAGAAAATTGATCGTGGACAAATATTGTGGCAGTAGTTCATTCATAGAGAAGTGAAGAACAGATATGTGGTTGATACAATATACCTTTTTCATTCAATTTTTATACTTTTTGTTGCTTTAGCAATGCAAATCATTCATAGATGTGCAAATGTACCCCCTTCACCCCACCTTCAATCTTGATTATACTGGTTGGAAGTGATGAAATATCTGATTTCATACGTATTACCTTTATTAGTGTTTCAAACTGTACTAAGTCAGACATTTACGAAATGGACTTCCTTTTAGGAAAGTTTGAGTGATCGAAAAGTGTGAATTACATTACATTTTGTGAACAACTTGCGAAGTTATGAGGGAGAGGGTCCAAGTCGCTTTCCGAAAATAGCACAGCAAAAGTACACTTCATCCAAAACTTTTTATGGTTGTTACTTTCTGTTTGTTTATTTTCATATTGGAGTTCTAATTCTGTTTCAGTGACCAATTTAACAAACACAACCCTCACAAGATACATATTTCGTTATAGTCCCCGACATGCAATTATTCTGAGTAGCCGCATTCAATAACCCATTCTGAATATTTCAAAGTGTATTTCCCGGGAAGCAACAAAGCACATTAATTGTATGTTGTCTGTTTCAAACGAGCTGTTGCAAAGTTTACCGAGTCAACATTCTATTTGCTCGTGGTTATATTCGAATCTGGTAAATGTCGTCGAGTTCAGAGACTGTTTGGGTAATTGCATAAATGAAACGACAACTTCCGTTTAATGGGGATGGAACGTTGATGATGTCTCTTGAGAATAGAATTTGAAGAATCAATGACACAAATGATCGAATGGATGTGCCTTCAGGAGCACGAAAAAATATAAAAATATATAATATATTAGAATTTTCAGTTATTGTATTGAAATGAGGCTACGTGCAATATGGTTGATTTTATATAGCGTCTCACTACTGCATATGCGCGTATTTCTCTTGACATGATGAAAAACACTTCCTCCATATGCATAGAGTGGCAGTGCAGGATGAAAGTGCACAATAATGAAACGGTCTGGTGGAATAAACACTGAGAAACCCTCAGAAGGGAAGTGCGTAGGCTATCTAACAGAGCCAAAACCAACTGAAACCGGGTAGAATATGAAGCCACATATGAAGCAGTACAAAAAAAGAGACCAGAAAAGCGAAAAAGCATTCGTGGAAGGAGTTCTGTGAAGCTCTAGCCCAAAATGTGCTGGCAAAGGGGGGTACTGTAAATCAGGTAGGTTTCCTTAAAAAGAAAGATTATACCTACACAATAACTTTTGAGGTAAGTATATCAATGCTCATCAAGGCAAACTTTCCGGCCGCAACAATTGTAAATGACCCAGTAGCGGATAACAGTCTGCAAATCAAGTGAAAAAAGTCCCTATGCCCCGGACTGGAAACTAGCTACAGAGATAACAGGGCCAAACAGAATTAGGTGAGCTATAGATAAATTTCAACCATACAAATCTCTAGTAGAGGATGTAATATATCCCATCCTTCTACTATCAGTCAAGAGGGCATTTCCATGTAAAATATTTGAGGCTTGTATAGCCATGCGATACACACCTATCGAGTGGCAGAAAGGGAGAGTCATTTACATACCCAAGGTGAAGAGAATAAATGACATGATACCCAAGTCATACCGCCAAATCAGTCTAGTGTCCTTTCTGCTGAAAACTATTTATTATTAACGAACCCTCTCAACGAACGCCAATACGAGCATCAGCCAGGTAAGTCAACAGACTTGGCACTGTATGATCTCAACAGGTCACTAACAAAATCACTGGAGGATAAAGAGATAGCCATCGCAACCTTCATCGATATCGAGGGTGCTTTGAACAATGCATCCATAAAGTCAATTATCAAAGTACTGGAAAATAAAAGGGTCTCATCCTTCATGTGTCAATGGGTAAACATCAGTTTGGTGAGACGGTTAATCATATCAACCATAGATGAAACCACAGTAACAGCTAGAACAGGTAGGAGATGCACACAAGGAGGGGTACTATCACGTCTTCTGTGGGCCAGAAGACGCAGTACTGCTAGGGCTCACATCCAAAGGCTTGTATTTCTTAGGATATGCCGATAATCTGACAGTTATTGCAAAAGGCAAATTTGCAGGAACCATTTCGGAGCTTACGCAGACTGCTCTAAACTGGATAAATAAGCGATGTCAGGAGGAGAAACTAACTATAAACCTTCAAAAAACCACAATAGTTGCTTTTACAGAAAAGAGAGTACTGAGTGGACTCAAGCCCCCAGTTCTGAACCAGGAAGAAATTGCAATTGCACAAGAGCAAAATACTTGGGGGTCATCTTTGACTACAAGCTGACATAGAATCAACACCCACAGAAAAGAGAAAGCTGCAACCAAAAATGATCATTTGGCTATATAGCAGGGTCATTAGACCCATGAAATCATACGGTTCGGTGACATGGTTGCCAAAGACTCAGTAGGCTGAAGTGATCCAAAGGCTGAGCGGCATCCAAAAGCAAGCCTGCCCGGCTGCCACGGGAGCTCTGAGGACCACCCGAACAGCCGCCTCAGAAGTCTTGCTGAACCTTTCTTCACTTCATGTTCATATACAGGACGGAACCAGGTCAGTCGCCAGTAGATTCACCATAAGTAGACTGCACGGCAAAGTGTATAACGATCTATGCAAAGAGTTGGAAACCGACCCCATGATGGGAATGACATCGGACGAGATGCTTCCCGAGTATAGCTTCGAGAAGAAGTTTAGAACAGTCATAGCAGTCAGAGAGGCATGAAAGGTAGGATCTTGAATTCTTGCCCAAGTCGCCTGCTGCACAGACGGCTCAAAAACCAGAAGATGTGTAGGAGCAGGAATATATTTAGCCAAACCTAAGACAGGAGTGTCACTGAGCTTGGGCAAACATGTGACGATATTCCAGGCAGGAGTTGCGGCAATACATCACTGCGCAGAGGAGTTACTGAGGCAAGAGTTCAAGGAGAAGACCAAGCGGCTATTTAAGCAATCAGCCCCATGCAAGTTGACTCCAAACTTGTCTGGAACTGCTTGGGAACCCTACAAAAGGTCGGCAGTCTCTCTCTATCTCTGGCCTAGATGCCAGGCCGCACTGGCTACGGAAAGGCAGATTCCTCAGCTAGAAAAAAAAAGACGTGTCCCAATTCGCCCAGAACCTTTTTGTGGCACAGCGAAAGCGTTGCGAATAACACAAACCAGCAATCTCAACGTACAATACACAAATATTCCATACCTCATTAATGAGAACCAAGCCACATATATACGATGAAGGAATGACTGAATTTAATAACTTACCTGAATTAATGACAGCATCAGGAAACGTTCAAGTATTTATTAATTTAATGAAAGAGCATCTTCCACATAGCTGACATTACGAATCGTGACTGTAAACAAACCTAGCCTACTTCACTTCTCTTATGTGAAATATATATTTGTTCAACAAGTTTTGTAGTAATCATCTTCAGATTTTATTTTTAAATTTGTGAATGTTGAAGATTTGTTTTTTCAAACTTTTGAAATAGGCTTTAGGATATTTTTTTGTACTATCTCTTATATGTATGTTAGTTCGTAGCTCAATAAATGATTTCTCTTTCTCACTATCTCTCTCTCTCGAAAATGGTGGAACAAGGCGCTGGGCATGAGACAGGTCAAAGAGTTCATCAAGGAACCATCGCCAAAATTCACAGAGTACCTGCTAACCCAGAATAGGAGATCAACCAGGATCATGGTTGGGCTCCTGACTGGGCACCGTAGACTCAACAAACACATGAATAACATCGGACCGGTAGACACACAACCACATGCAGGTTCTGCCAAGAGGGGGAGGAAACCTCATCGCGAATACTGTGCTACTGTAAAGGCCTCATAAGGCTGAGGTTATCAACGATACGGAAGAAAAAACCACAACCCCCAATATATGGGGGACTCAGGGTCTGGCATATGGAGTCTAGTATCAAGGACGGGTCGAAACAGGAAACTCTAACATAACATGATGCCATATACATCAGATCTGCAAAGGTCGCAGTGTAGTGGCTCCTAGCCCATGAGCACTGTACAAATCTATTCTAATCTGATCTAATTGCTAAAACCAGTTGTGCACTGATGGGAAATACTGATCCCAAAGATAACGATAGTAACAATTATTCGCTTTTCCAATTCATCAATTTTTTGCAGTGTGTTCAACTATCTATCCCGATACCAATTCGACACTAGGTTTTCTAGTAGAATTTAGAATATACGCCTTGTGCGCAGTACTTTTACCAATGGAATTAATTATCTGAAGCCATTTGGTGTCGTATAGATCAACCGTATGTTGAGATCATGCGTCAGCACCAGGTTTCTACTAGGTTGCAGCGATGGTGTGGCCGTCGGCGTTGGCGTCATGCACTCCGTCACGTTCACAGAGCACTGTGAAAAGAAATTTGAGACGATTCTACCGCAATCATTTCAAAAATACTGTTACCGGTAACCAAACGCACATCATGTATTCATGGCTTACGCTCCATTCAGGGAAACGACAAGCCCTGTGCTTTGGAGTTTGAGATGATTTGGCGTGGTGAAATCCTTTGGATAATACTGTTATGAATAACCAAACATCATGGATTTCTTGCCTACGTACCGCTCAGAGTACGACAAGCCCTGTGCTTTGAAATTTGAGAAAAACAGGTATCGCAATCAGTTTTGTGTTGGTTTCTGTTACATTGGATATAACGGCACGTGGGTGTTCCCCATCTGTCGGACCCCCTTCAAGTAATGTCCGCGCCCAATGTTCGGACAAAATGTTTTGAATTGATCATTTTTGGTGGTAGGTTGGAGCTGTACATGGATCCGTGCCGTACAGATGAAGAGCGAGAATTATATTTTTTTTCATATCATCGAAGGGTTCTATCAGAACTTGGTTTTCTTTCCATCTTCCAAGCCATTTTTTTCTATACTGAGCCGACATTACCAATGAAAATATTTATTATTCCACTTACTTATTGTAGTCTTGGCTCATAGCACTGCCAGCAGTCCAACGCATATAAAATGAATTTGTAAATCGGGAACTCATACGTAAGGTAGGAAGTTTTTTTCTAGGTTTATGACTGTGCATAGTGAGCCGCGTAGGGGCGAACTACCAAGTTATTGATGAAATATTGAGGACGCTGTGCTGAAATACAATTTCAATAATAAACCCACTCTATCGATATGAAAACAGAATCAGTTTGTTTTGTTTGGTGTTAGATTGATCCACGCCCACTAATTGATGATGAGTGAAACTACATAACAACCTCCCTTCTCGCACCTTCTTGATACTCGTGCTATCATGTTACAAATGAATATAATTCATTTTCTGTTGAAAATATTGCGTTATTGAGATCGTTGTATCACATTGCGGCTACGCGCAATATGGTTGATTTTAAATGGCGTCCCACTACTGCATATGCGCAAATTTCTCGTGACATGATAGAAAGCAATTTCTCCATAGGCATCGAAGGCACAGTGTGACTGCACGATAAAAGTGCACTGATATTCGATAAACGTGCAAAAGGAGGATGGTTAGTGAGCACATCACACGACTGCATAGTTTTTCTCCAACCGGTGAGAATCAGATTTCCAATTAGAGCTGGGTCAGCCCAGGGAATGTTTAACTCTGACCCTAGATCTCAATCAAGCGCGATAACCAGATAAAACAATATTTGATCAATGAATCAAACTGAGGTTCGTAACGCGTCAGTCAATTTCTATATTCCATTCGCCACTCTGTGATATGATTACCGATATATTTTAAAATTTAGTTTTGCAGCGGAAGATATGTGTGATCAGGTTGTGTTACCTCATTTCCCATTAGATGAAGAGATGCATATTCTGGTTCTCCGACCTTTGTCAATCACTAGGAAATGTGAAACGGTATCCTGATTTCATGACATTCCTATTTATAATCTAGAAGAAAATACGAACTTTCCTGTAAGATGAGAGGTTGTTCAGTTCTCTAACAGAATGTACACATTTCAATATCACATAATTCCGAACATATATTCGAAGGCTTCCTCAGAAAATTATTACGGA
Source organism: Gonioctena quinquepunctata (assembly GCA_018342105.1). Lineage (NCBI taxonomy): Eukaryota > Metazoa > Arthropoda > Insecta > Coleoptera > Chrysomelidae > Gonioctena > Gonioctena quinquepunctata. Next base: position 258,386 of record JAFIRS010001420.1, read on the forward strand.
AATCATAAATCTATCCTAGGTAGGCCGGACAGAAGTTGGCTATACAGTTCTAGAGTTTTTCGACTTCCTAGAAACAAAACCATAATCAGAATTGAAAAAACTATGACTATGTCCATTAGCCATATGTACTCTGTGGACTATACAGTCCAGTGGAATCTGGTGGTAAATATCACGGAATAATCAATTAATATGACGTGAAGAAAATGGAAAGATTGTTGTTTTATCCGCAGGCAAAAAATGCCATGTGAAGTACTCCGAATGAGGGTTAAAGAGGTGTCTCAGAGAATCATTGATTGATAGCAAAATTATGTTTAGGAATCAGGTGAGTAGGAAGCTATTGTTGGGTTTTTCACTCACAACTCTTAAGCACTGGAAGGTGACCTTTTTCCTGGCAAATAAACATATTTCGTGGCGAAAAATTGTTGGAAATATATTTCATGAAAATGAGTGCGCATGAGGATTGGACTGAATCGGTTCACCCGACCTGTGCTCATTGCCTGGATGTTAACCCCAAGAGGGTGGTTGGCCCTATGGTTTTTGTAAGTTCTATTTTAGTTTTCCTCGATAATCATTGTTTATATTTTTTGAGACAGGCTTTGGCAACCCGCATAGTGTTTCTAATCTCTGAAAATTCAATTCAGTTATCCTAAATCACGTTGATTTCGATTCGTTCAGTTGTAATTGAAGGCCAATTGAAAACCTACGACAAGAGAAAACAAAAATGATAGGGTATATCTTTGTTCCCTCCTGTTGCCTGTTTTCTTGCCTGATGAGCACAATGAATGAGAGAACATACCGAGAGAAAAACTGAAATTATTGAGAAGGTTTCATTTCAACACAATCCTAGACGTCAGGAAAGTGTTCTGTTCAGTGATTGCTCAAAAACTCCAGATTCCTGAAGCCGTTGAAACATTGGCGTCTACAGAGAGAGTTTTCTCTGGTAAGTAAAAGTAGTTTCGATAATCAAATTCAATTTATCAATTTTAGTATTGAATTCAATTAAGCAAAGGCTCGGCCAACATCAGACCCGATTTGATACTCACAAAACAAGCGTTCAAAAAACATTTTATAAAAAAAAAATTGTTCTTCAATATTGAGGTCGCCTGTAACGATTCTTTGTCTTTCCATATAATCCAATTGTTATCAGTGAATTTTACGATATTCATACACGAGAAAAAGAAAGAACTTGGACTCGAATTCGCGTTCTATTTCAAAATTCCACGATCTCGAAGTGAATACGAAACATAACAAATTATCGCGTGGCTATTCATTGATATAACTCGCATCGACAATAAAACTCATTTCGATAGGACTATACAATTTTATGATCAATTCAGTTATCGAAATGAATAATGACGCTACTGTCATTGAATAGAAAATATGGTTTTTAATCTGTTACATTGAATGGAAACCATAAATCTGCTCGGGGACCTGATTAATAATATTGGATATTTTTTCATGATGATGAAAAACCAGCACCAATATCACAAATTCTACACGGTGATTTTTTATATGAACCAAAAATCAAATGGATGAAGCCACCAGCTTCCATATTCAAGTGGTTTTTCATCATCACTAGATAGTTATCTGGGAGAACGGTGGTGCTTCCCCACTTCGTTCATGTCAACTATCACTGCCGAACGTATTTTCTTCTGGATCGAACACGTGAACTTATTATGGCCCTCATAACTTTGCATTGAAGACAAAATAAAATTTACGAGTAGAAATAAATCCCTGATTCAGAGGTTTCGATGAGTTATACCTACATCGCAAATTGTTTTACCATAAAAAATGGTACATTTTTTATTGTCTTACTAACACAGTCTTGAAAAAATAAGTTATTTCCGTGTTTATTCAATGAACAATAACAGGGACCAATTTTTTAAGTAAAAATAATTGAAATTGAGGTAACCTCAACATAAAAATTAATGTAATTGAAATAATAATTATTATTAGTATTGATAAAATTTCAATTATTTATACTAGATTGTCAGCTTCTTAATTCTAACATTAATTTACTGAGCTCTAAAAATTATTATTCCTTATTTTACTTTATTTCATTTCTGATTTCATTTTACGTGCTGTATAAACCCACTTTGAGAGTGAACGAGTTTGCCATTGATGGAATTCGACAAATGTCACTTTTTAACCAATAAGAAGGCTGAAATGATATATTTGCATCGGTATAGTTTGCTCTTGAAATTATGAGAGTATTCTGTATTCATGATTATCCAGATGCCTCATACTTTATTTCAATGTTTTTTTTATTACAGGGATTGCCGATAAGGGTCGTTACAAATATAGAGGTTCCCGTGAAAGTTACTGGAACAGTCAATGAAAAGTTCTATGTCAATTATAAAATTTGAATAGAATTTTCATTTCGAGTAGCCACTAAGAGAAAGATTCCTCTCCAGGAATCACTAGGCAGATCCGACAGATAAGAGTTCTGTCGATAATGAAAGTGTGAAGAGAAAAGCTAGATCCTTTTTGATTTTTTAGTGTCACAAGGTCTTCTAGATTAACTTTATAGTAATTCAAGTGCCTTATTTTAACTTAAAACAATTGGTTTGGAAAAAAGTTTATATCTTCAAATTTCTTGGAATGATGGCAAACCAAGGTGATTTTGTTAATGACTGCTTGGAATAAGATTTTTGTAACATTAATTTTCTACCAATGATCAATGAATTATAAATATTTGTATACAATCAGCCCGGAAAAACAAACATTTTTGAATACTTTTTGTCTCACATATTTGAAAAAAAATATTGTGAATCCTGAAGTAGTCCGTTGTTATTAGTAATACCTTGTGGGACAAAGACGATGTGAGTTATCTGAAATCGAATTTGGTTGTTTAGTTGATGGTGATTTCAACTTGACCTACTATTGCGAATCAGATCCAAGCAAATGACTATGAAAACTTCGCGAATTCAGTTCAAAACGATATACCAAATGACTCTAAGAAATGCTGTTACTTTGTATCCAAAACTGCCGAAAATATAACTATTCCCAATGAAATGAAACTGGGTGATGAGTCAGCAGATGAGGTACATATCTGCAAACTCTTCTCTACACACATACATACATAATAAAAAAATAATACATGTTCAATAAGTAGAATAACCGTGTCTATGGAACAGATCAGAAATATTCTTCCAGATTTTGATGAACACAAAGTAATGGCCAAGACAGATTACCATAATTTTTCATTAAATAATGTTCATCAAGTGTACATGTAGCCATGATCATCATTAAATCCTTCGAAGAACACACTTTTTCTGAAAGATGGGATGTAGCCTATGTAGTACCAATTTACGAGGAAAAATTATGAAAATGTTGTTACTAACTACTGTCCAATATGAAAAATGAAAAGTTCATGAACTCATAGTTGACGACAAACTCATGATTTCTTTTTAAAGATATATTATACAGAAACAGCATGGTTTCTTCATAGGAGATCTCGAGAAACAAATTTAGTTTTGTACACCGAATATGTGATGAATGCGATACATTGCCAGATTCAAGTGGATTCCGTGTACACCGATTTCAGTTGAGAATTCGACAAAATAAATCACAACATATTGCTATCTGACTTAGCTGAAGTCGGTGTGCACGGAGACATGCTTCGCTGGTTCGCCTCATATATCTAGAAGAGAACACAAATGGTAACAGTCAATGAACATCAATCGACCTCATATGTTGTAACTTCGAGAGTACCCTAGGGCTCACATTCAGCGACTCTTCTTTTTATTATACAGGGTATTATGTGATAAGTTTTCGATATTTCACAGTACGATTCCACAGTTATTTATGAGGTGAAAAATTCATACAGTATCGGAAACAATTTATCTGGGGTATAGACAGAAATCTACACGAGCAACAAGGAACGCAATTATATGATAATACCACATAAACAATAGAGACGCACTGCTGTGCGCCCCTCCTGTTACACCCCACCCGACGCATCAACTGACCACGTGGCAATGCGACACAGCGACTCGATTCATTCTTGCCGAACCGGGGTTGCGAAAACAAAAGACCGTGACAATTATTACCTCTTGAAACATGCCGCCTATTTATACAACCGCAGAGAAAGTACAGATCGTTAAGTGGTACTTTGGAGGTAATTCTGTACTAGATACTGGAAATCTATTCATAGTGGCTTTTGTAGATAGACCTGTACCTACGGAAGCGACTGTTCTCTCAATTAGTAATGAATTTCATAATTTTGGGTGTGGCAGCACATTGCAAAAAATGTTGTCTCACAAATCCACTACCGCATCCTAGACAAATACCCGAGGAACGGGCAATAAGAGAAACACAAGTGTGTGCATTGGCAGAAACGACACCTTGTTCGAGTAGACAGATCGCCGACGAAGTGAATTTGAATAAAAGAACTGTAGAGAATATTTTGAAGAGAAACGGTTTCAATTGTTTCAAAGTTAGACCACACAAGAACTTTTGCCTGAAGACCATTTCAGACGTATGGAGTTTTGTGAAACGATGGTCGAAAAATGTAGTAGGGCAGTTCGTGTTAATGATGACTTTCTAAAAAAGGTGTTATTTACCGATGAATCGTCCAATTCATCGAAAACACAACCCATCCGTAGTACGTTATTGGTCTCGTAAAAATAAACATCTGAGTATTGCTGTGAGGACACAATACCCAAGCAAATCAAATGTGTGGACGGGACTTTCAGGCGATCCCGTCATAGGCCCATGTTTTATTGAAGGGAATTTAAATGCAGCAAAATATTTGCAATTTTTGCAAAATCAAATTATTCCTGCAGTTCGCGCTCTTCCGATTTACTTTAACGACGTGTGATTTCAACAAGATGGTTGTCCTGTCCACAATGCAGGCACAGTGGTTACATTTTTTAATCAATTATTTCCCGATCGGTTTATATGTACGCGAGGTACAATCAACTGACCACCTCGATCACCAGATGTAGCAAAAATTATTCAGTTGTGTGCTCAGGTAACACCAGTTACCCTTGCGGCTACCAGAACAGAATTGTACAATAGATTCGGCTATTGTTTGGCCCAAAATGGTGGTTTGTTCGAACATTTAATGAAATAATTCCGTGCACAAAATATTTAATTTGGTTTGTCTTTTCTTGTAAACATTTCTTCTCTCCATTCAAGAAATAATTGTTTTTCTGTTAGAAATAAGTTTTTTGTTTTCATTGTCTTACAGAAATATCGTTTGCTTTTGTTTATGTTTAAGAATTTTCTTTTTTTTTTTCGCGGCCACCACGGCACCAAATATATTTTGATCTACCTGTCGTCCGACAGATTGAATTTAATCAATGATTCAGTTTAATTTGTTCAAATCATCTGATGTGACTCTCCTATCTCTGTGTCGTGACGTCGATATCCCCTCCTCGAGCGAGTCGAGGAGAAATTGTAATGCTCTCTCAACATATAGCAAGCTAAACCAAAAAGGAGGAGGTTCTCTATTCGACCCGTATATATATTTTTTTTCCATCACATTTTTTTATGTATGATCTCGCATAACTTTTTACTGACGCGTCCGATTCCGATAATTCTTTTTTCAGTGGATAGGGTGTACTTCGAATTTGGTCCCATTTGGATTAAGAGAATGAAATCTTCCCCTAAGGGTAGCGAAATGAAGGATATTGATCACTTACCCTATGAATTCTGGTCCGTTAACCGATTCTATCGGAATTTGGGTTTTTTTGGTTTTTTAATAGATAGGGTATACCTTATATTTGATTTCGGAAAGAATTAGCCACCCTCGCGGGTAGAAAAATAGGGGATAATTGATTTTTCACTAGTGAACATTGGCACACACATACGTAGTTGACAATGACAGATCGCTACTGACATTAATCTTGTTCCACATCCGTAAAAATCAGTATATTTCATGAGAAGATGGAATGATATACAAAGTAATAAAATAAACTAACCAGAACAACGAAAATGATTCATATTACAACAAATAGTAAAAGTAGATAATCATATTATTTAACTGGTAATGGTTGAAGTAAGGTGGGTAAGTAAGTATTTTGGAAGTAATAAAAAAACATGTAGGTAGTGATTGGTAGATTTTAGCCACAAAAAATTGAAAAATAAAAATTTTTCAACAAAAAATTAAACCGACGAAATACGGAACTGAAAAGTAAAAAATAAAAACTTTTTAACAAAAAATAAAACCGACGAAAAAATCAACTGAAAAGCAAAAAATAAAATAAACCTTCTTAGCCTAAATGATAATTGAGCTCCTAAACTGATGTAAGTATTTGATTTTGAGTCGGCGCCAAACAAACTAGCAATTGAATTAGGTGAAACGTGAAATGATGGCAGTAAGATGCACGACTGCGTTTTGATGATTTCTTTCATAGATAATGATCTTCGATAATTGTTTGTTTGGCGCCGATCCAAAATCAGTTACTTACATTAGTTTAGGAGCTCAATTATCATTTAGACTAAGAAGGTTTATTTTATTTTTTGCTTTTCAGTTGATTTTTTCGTCGGTTTAATTTTTTGTTGAAAAGTTTTTTGAATAAACAAGTATTTAAAACGTAAATAATATTACGTATCTAGCTAAAGAAGTGTCAACATTGTTTATGTTGAAAACAACGAAATGTGTTCTTAGCATACTAGATGTTTCTAGCCCACAAGATAATCCTACCACTCTTCAACGGCTGATTTCGCAGAGGGACAAGCAAATTATTGCATTTTATTTTCCAACTCAAAAACCGTTCGCCGGACGAAAAAAAGGCGAAAGACCATTTTTATGGAGAGATAGAGGACACTCATAAAAATAATATTCATTTGAAAAAAAGACAGTGGCATATCATTATTTTGATTAAAAATATGGCAGGGCATGTTAACAGGGACGCCACTGATGAAAATTAAGGAATCCTTTATCATGAAAAAAATGTATTTTTATGCGTTCTTTGCATGTACCAGAATTGCAGGAGAAGCCATAGTGGTCGTAGAGATAATGGTGAAGAATCAATTTTTTTGTTAGATTTCAACATCCTGTATCTCAGAAATAAAGCGGTTGCGAACCTATGTTCATATGAAGAATTTATCTTAAAATTATCCAAGGATTATCGCCTTTTAGGATCAGCATTCAATTATGAAACACCCTGTATAGCAGACATGCATTATGGTTTCATTTGTGAACCACATTACGTAGCGCGTGGCTATGCATAGATCTTCCATCTATATGGCAAAGGACATACTAGTTGATTTCTAACTTAGTTTGCAAGAGCTCATAGTTTCATGTGACAGTCGGCTGTGCTATTGCCCGTACTTCTGGGGTATTTTTTATACTGGTGACTCTGTGCCACAAAGAGTTAAATGAAAAAACACGTACTTCAGGGTTTTTGGAAAGGACCCCGCAAAATCCTTATGGAAAATGGCTCTCGGCCAAATTCGCTGAAACTCTGCAAAAAGCTAGTAGTTGATATGCTGATCGAAAGTCTTGATGAGCACAACCCTCCATTTTCAACCCCAGACCCTCTACAGCCTCCCAAAGCCCCCAAAGTACACATTCCGGTGTGTTATGCATAACAGTTTCAATTCATCTTCAAAGCGTTTCTTTTCACTGCCCACCCCTTTCTCCAACCGAATCCTACATTCTACTCTCACCCCCGCACAACCCTTCATTAACTCCCCATTGTATACTTTCAAGGTTAAAGATTCTTCAACGAAAACACAGAAAGAGAATATTCGGCAACTATCCTCAATAGGACTGTTGCGCGCACCCAAGGAAAAGTTGCAAAAGAGCGTCAGTAACCTGATCGACAACCGGAAATATATATATATATATATATATATATATATATATATATACCTATATATAAACAGTGGGGAATAACGGGGATCTTCAGTCAGCAAAAGTGTTGAAATATGAAAAACTCTTTAATACTTTTGACCAAGCTTTCGTTTCAATTTTGAAACTTCTTCAGGGTCATAAGATATGTAAATTACATTATTGAGAAAAAATACTCAAAATGAAGGGAGTACCTACAGTAATGTGAGTGGTTGATTGACGAGCATTAACTTTTAGAAAAAGAAAACGTAAAAAATGAAAATATTGGTCGGAATGGTGGTATGGCTCTGACGTTTCAAGTGACATTGAAAGATTTGAAATTACTGCTACTACTACTAAGATTTTCGATATTTGTTTTTTTGTTCATATTTTGATTGGATTTATTAATTTCAATGATTCCAAGAAATAATCTTTTAGAGAATTTTTTTTCTGAATGTAAAACTTGTGCTTTTTCGAATGATATTTAATGGCCTGTTTCAATAGCATGTTACATTCAGAAAAAAATGTATCCAAAGATTATTTCTTGAAATGATTGAAATTAATAAATCCAATATATATATATATATATATATATATATATATATATATATATATATATATATATATACCTATATATGTATACATATATTGTAAAATTGTTTGTGAAATTGTTTTTTTCCGCTTTCTTAGTTGTTTGAACAACCCTCAGAAGTTAATGAAAACTTGTACGAGTTAAAATCACGGGGACCTTACCTTTCATAGTGGGATCCGAAACCACTCTTGGGACCTTGAGAAAATTTTTCACCAGCTGCGGGATTCGAACCCTAGCCGGGTGGAAACAGTCGACACAAGACCAACGCTGTTGCCACTGAGCCACAAGCCCCCGTATATATATATATATATATATATATATATATATATATATATATATATATATATATATATATATATATATATATATATATATATATATATATATATATATATATATATATATATATATATATATATATATATATATATATATATATATATATATATATATATATATAGTATATATTTTAAGTTGGTTTTTCGTGAATAATTTTTAAAATTATGTCTAGATTTGGACAAAAATTGGTATTTGGGGATTTTTCAATATGAGAAATTCAATTTGGATCTCAATTAATGTCTCTTTTGGGAAGTCACAACATTGTCATACATGTATGTATCACATTTTAGAGAAAGAAAATGGATTTCTCTATCATTTTTACGGGAGAAAGGTATGCTTTCCAAAAGTCACTACAAGCAGCCGATTTCGAGCTATTTTGATTTAAATTAATCGATGCAATTTTGAAAACTTTTTTTTATTCAACATAGAAACATTTCAAACGCTTATTTTCAAACAACAATAAACAACGGAACACTAGATATAAATCTGAATCAAAATCACAATAAATGTTCGAAATGTCCACCTCCTGCCTGTATGCATGCATCCAATCATCTTCTCATTGATTCGCCCACTCTTTGGAAAATTACTGGAGTATTTTGAATCGATCTACAAGAGTTAATTATTCGATTACTTAATTCTTCTTCATTTTTGATAGGTGTCTGTGAGTTAGGATTTCAGTTGTCCCCACAGAAAAAAATCCAAACTGTTAAGGTCTGGTGACCTAAGGGCCATGGTTGAGGCCCTCTTCGACCTATCCAACGGTTGCCAAAAGTTTGATCTGAAAACTCACGCGCTTGGATGCAAAAATGTGGCGGGGCACCGTTATGCATGAACCACATTTCATTTCGTAGTCTAAGCGGCACATCTTCCAGTAAAATAGGCAAATCTTCTTCAAGAAAATGAAGATATCTCTCTCCGTTTAATTTTTCAGGAATAAAGAATGGACCTATAATATAATCTCCAAGGATTCCTGCCCACACGTTAGAGAACCCATCTTGGAAATGAGATTCCCGTATCGCATGGGTTTTTTTTTCTGACCACAAATGATTGTTGTGAAAATAGCGTACAGCGTTGCGTGATGAATTTGCTTCGTCGATAAACAGGATTTGATTTTCAAATAAAGGATTTTGAATAAGGCATTGGAGAACCCAACGGAAAGTCACGAGGGAGTAGTGCTTGAACTCTTCGAATATGGTAGGGATATAACAAATTATCAATTGAAATTTTCAATACCAGAACATGAGAAATGTTCGACGTCAGCGCTATTTTTCTGCAGCTTGTTTCCGGGTATTCTCCTACCAGATTGAGAACTGTTTCCTCGATTTCTGAGGTTCTCAGCATCCGATGTGCTACATTTCATATGCATAAACTCAATATGACGGATGTTAAAAAAAGTGGGGGCTCTGATTTTTCCCTCCTGTTCTTGTAAAAATTGATAGAATTGTTTCCTTTGTGATTTACTCTTATTTTTATAACAATTCCATTTTGGTAAAACATATTCTTTTCAGAATTGTATACATGTGTCAAATTTCAGAACAGCATCCTTTCTCGATTCCTTTAATTTTTGTAACATTCCTTGTTTTGCAATAAATCTCGCAAATTTAACAAAGTAGACACAAATCCTATTCCTTCAAAAAGCTCCCGAAAATGCCATGCAATGATACAATGAAGTCTAGGGTGTTGTATTTGAGAAAGTCGATTTATTGTAATTTGTAATTAGTCATTTTCAAAAAAATCGTAGTAGGCGATGAAACGTCAAATCACAGTTTGCCTAAGCCTAAGAAATCGACCCCAAAAAAGCTGGCTGAGGTTTCTTGAATGGTTCTGAAGTTATGAATTTCTCTGTGCGTCTATATACGACGCCGTTTTAAAACATAAATTGACATAAGTCAAAAACTATCGCAGATAAGCCCAGAAGTCCTGGGTGCGTTATATCGACAATTTGTTGACGAACCCGAAAATGTAACAAAAAGGGAGATTGCCATTTAAAAAAACAGAACTCACTTGTGTATCTTATCTTGGGACATGTATGAACAAAAATATTTCCAGAATGTGCCTCATTGTATAAGTCATTCCAATAGCAAACAATCATGACGAGGAATTTCGATTCGCTTATTTCTCATCACGAAAACACATTAATCATATGGAAATTAATGACAGGGGTAGTAGATGTATCATCATTTGATTAAATTCATTGAATTTTCATTGGGCATACGAGGAAAGGAAAAAACAAGAAGAAACAGATTGGAATGTACAAAGATTGAAAAGATACATGCCTATGAGTTGATGAATTCACCAAGGTTGTAGTAACATTAATCCATCAAATATATTTTGAGAATTTTAGAAAAATCAGTATTATTTGTGACCTGTGTTATATCCTTCGGTGATTCGTTATATTATATCCGTGTTTTCAATTCGGGAACATTCCTATTGGTCATGCATTTTTTATTACTTTTGAAAACGTACACACCCACTCCGAATATATATAGGGAGACAAGTGTCAGAATTTCTTATTCTTCGAATAGTGTTCCACAAGGACATTTTCTAGGAGCTCTGGCTATAACTACTAAGTTTTTGTGCTATAAATATACCTCGTACCGCCGAAGAGTTACCCCACAGAAATATACCAAATCTCAATCACTACATTACTTGGGCATGATACAGGGCAAGGAATTGATGTTCTGTTAGAATGTATCTGAGGTTTCTCAAGAGATAACACATCGAATTATCTATGCCTATCAAGTCAGATAAGGTTTTATAATCGCTACCGAATTGATTACCTGCAGCACGAAGACTGGATAGAGATATTTGCGCAACAGTGTCCTAATTTGGCATATGAGGCTTTCACAGAGCTTCTATTATATTATTTTGAAATATCTTTCCCATCATGAAAGGTATCTACCGGACCACGGAGGAAGAAATCTGATCCGAAAATAACGATGTTCCCCGAGCTAGAACATCTGAAGAATAGAGTTTCACTGTACAATATGCTAGCAAAGAATGACACCAACTATAGTGAAATTTGTAGGCAAGCTAATAAAGAATATAGGGAAGAACTAAAGGCTATGAATATAAAATATCATGATGAATTGATTATTAATTCTGACAACAAATCTAAACAACATGGAAAATTATCAACGATTTACAAAAAAAACAAACCAATAAACATGAACTAATTTTATTAGAAAACAGTATACAATATTCGGGGGAAATATTAGCTGAAAAATTCAATGCTCACTTTACAAAGCCTCTTTCTGAAAATTTCCCATTAGATACTCGATTTCTTGAAAGTAACATCCCACTCAATGCCTCCACTTTTTTTATGTCTCCCATCACTGAAAGGGAGTTGGTACAGTTAATAAATAAACTGAAAAACACTAACTCATGCGGAACGGACCAAATATCAAACAAGTTGATTAAATGTTGCTCCTCTGAATTATGCACTGTACTCACCTTCCTACTCAATCTGTCAACAGAAAAGGGCATTTTTCCAAATAATTTAAAATTAGCCAGTGTATCTCCTATATATAAAAAAAGAGATGAAAATGATCCAAATAACTACAGAGCAATCAGTATTCTCTCTAGCATTTCAAAACTATATGAAATGAATTTGAAAGAGCAGTTAAATGCTTATTTTACTGCGATGGAATTATTATCACCATCACAACATGGTTTCACAACTAATAAAGGCACTAATACAGCTCTTTGCGATTTTCACAGTCGAATAATAACGGCCTTGGACCAAAAAAAGTGTGTGCTTGGATTGTTTATTGATTTTTCACGTGCGTTTGATTGCGTGAATCACAGTCTTTTGCTGGAAAAACTCTCGAGATATGGGGTTAGAGGACTGCCGCTCAATTTATTGACCTCCTACCTGAAAAATAGGAGACAAATAGTAAAAATTGGAGAGAATACAAGCTCCGAAAAACATATTGCCGACGGTGTGCCTCAGGGATCCATTTTGGGGCCTCTATTATATTTAGTTTTTGCTAATGATTTATTAGTGTATCTGAATGGAAATTCTTCCACTCACTGTATATGTTATGCTGATGACACGAATAAACTAGTTATTGAGGATGACCTAAACTCCCTGAAAAATACAGTTGGAAGCACTTTCAGTAAAGTTATCACTTGGTCTGAGAAAAATTATTTAGAAATGAATAAAACAAAAACCAAAATGCTTCAATTCATGATAAGACGACAACACCAAGGGGTGAGTCTGTTTCAGAATACTGAATCATCATTGGATTCCACAACAACAACCAACATGTTAGGAGTTGTCTTCGACAACAATTTACAATGGAAGCCACAAGTAGATAATTTGTGCAAAAAACTCAGAAATTCCTGCTACTCTCTTAGGTTTCTCTCCAATCACTGCAGTCAAGAGATTCTACTTACGCTTTACCATGCAAATTTCAATTCTCACCTCAGGTATAGCATACTGAACTGGGGCACAAGTTCCTCTGTGGGTCGAGTGTTCATAATACAGAAATATGCAATAAGGATCATTGCTAAGTTGGGTTTTAGGGATTCCTGTAGGGGAGCATTCCAAAACTTTAAAATATTAACAGTTGCAGGACTATATATACTTGAGGAGTGCACATATGTATACCGCAACAAAAACATATTGGCTACCAACAGACCACCACATACCCAATTGACACGAAATTCACACTTACTCCTACCCAGTCAACATCGCACTGCACTCTACCAAAAAAGCTTTGAATATCAGGGATGCAAACTGTACAACAAACTTCCCGATGACATTAAAGCTTCAGGAAATGTACATATTTTCAAGAAAAAAGTTAAACAGCTCTTAATGTCAAAAAACTGCTACACTGTTGAGGAATTTCTGTCGTAACTTGTTTTGTAACGTGAACGTTTTCTTTACAGTTGATTATTGTCATATTTTTATATTTATATTTTATATTATTTCTTATTATTGTTTGTGACGTGTATGTGATGTTCCTATATACATCCAGATATTTTAGATTGTCTCTTTTCGACTATGGCTTGATTTTATTGACGTTTTTCTATTTTTTATTTTTGGTTTCACACTAACCTAGAGTTATATAGTTATTGTCATATTTTTATATTTCAAATTATTTACTATTATTGTTTGTGACGTGTATGTGATGTTAATTTTTACGGCCGGAGGTTTTAGATTGTCTCTTTCCGACTATTTCTTGATTTTATTGTCTCTTTTCGACTATTTGTTGATTTTATTGACGTTTTTCTATTTTTTATTTGTATTTTCACACTGTTGATGTACAAATTAATTTGTGAAAATAAAGAAATTATTATTATTATTATTATTGATCGGTTACTACGTAAGCCATGCTGCTTGTCTGTGATAATATTTCATCTGGTTATTGAACTCTTGAGTCTGTCCATATATGCATATTCAGAGATTTTCAAAATGCTGGAGGTATCTTCACTGGCCTATAGTTTTCTATAGTCTCCATATTGTTTTTTTATGAACTGGCACTAATTTTCTAAGATTTCGGAAATTTTCCTGTTAAAAAAGGAGAGGAAGACAATTAGGCGCGTAAACATTTTTTTCAGCAAATTGCATACATTCTCCGGGCTATCATGCGTGACACCATCACGTACAATTATAATGTTATACGGTTCTTCATTGGGAGAAATCGAGTATTTTTTTTACGAAAATATGATAATAACATATAATTCCATAATAGAAACGGTAGAGGAATAATTTTTGTTTGACACAATCGATTGATATATAGTTCCTATCGAGCATATCTATAAGCATAAATTGAAAATGAAAAATATCCCAATTGTTTATTTCTGATTAAAATATAATTTCTTGTGAGTTTCTCGAAATTTTCAAATTTGCATTCTAAACAAACAATCATTTACTTGATTTGTTTGATAATATGAACATATCATAAAATCAGAATCATCTGCGACTGAAAAATAAACTCTAGTCATTATCTATATGAGTTCTTATTCAAGAATGGAATGGAAAATCTAATAACTATCTGAATAAAAATGCAAATACACATCTATCAGATGTAGTTCAATTTCCAGCGTAGCTTAAGCCAGGAAAGAAGTTGTTTTCTGTTAAATATTGAAAAAAAATACTTGATCATTGTCAAATTTTTTTAAACTTTCTGAAAAAAAAAATCTATTGAATATTCATTTGAGAATTTTTCCCTTTTTATGATCTACTATTCTAGTTCTATAATTAATAGTCATAAATAAACTACAGCTAGTGCCCTCGACATTTCTCCAGATATTGTTGAGATTTATACTCCATACACATGTAATCCAATCAACAATGTTGTGATCCTAACACCGGAATTCAATAATGGCGGATGGAATCCAAATTGAAAAATCTCCATACGCCTGAAACACTGGGTGGGTGACTCAGATATTTAAATTTGTACATATATTGACTAATACCTCTGAGATCGTTACTTCTGTATTTCTAGTTGGATTGGAAAACTTTTCCATTTGCTTATGGAAATTTCATTTTGGGAAACGGAAAAAGAGAATATGTTATTCAAATCGGGCAATAAGTTTATTCCAGGAAAAAAATCCTGAATCCTGAATATGCAATTATTTCCGTTGTTTCTAGCGACCTCGATACAGAAAATACCAAACACAGAAAAGAAGGGATTGTAAAATATAATTGTATTCAGAAAAAGCGTTCCACGGTTCGAGTGGTAGCGATATTTACACAGAGCAAAATAAATGTTTGCTTTATATGAAACGTAGGCACTCGGTGTGGAAAATATTCGGTTTCTATAGTTTCTGGTATTTTATTCAGTATTGTATGAACCTTTCACAATTCGGTTATCACCCTCAATATATATTTTCAGCAAGTGTGAATATTGAAGGGAACTAAAAGTTATGAATTGTAATGACATCCCAAAACATTCATTTGTTCCAGCTTCACGGAAATACCTAATTGGCTTCACGATTTTAGGATTGAACTGGGAGAATACTAACTATATTTTCATTTCCTATGTGAAAAGAGGAATATTTTGTCGAATCGAGTAATGATAAATAGTAATTCATGTTGCTAGTAAGGTAAAAATAAAATTAATGATAGAATAGAATATTCAAATGCGCTAAAAACTAAAAAATTATTGCTTTGGATGTGCGATGTAGGTTATTCCGTGAGTTATACATTCGAAAGCTTGCCGGAAGAAGTTTTCAGTTCGAATACAATCGACAAGCTTTTGAATCTATCACTCACGGAAACCTACGTCGAACATCCAAACCACCAATTTTTAACTTTTTTGCACATTTGAACAAAAAAAGTTTATTTTTAATAATTAATTCATTTTCTGCTTTCTAGTAAGATTGAGGCATCTTTGCATTTTTGTTAATGCATCCTTATCATTGGGCCTTTTCTCTCTAAGTTCTGAGCTATCTAGTTCTTCAATGAGGGGAACATCTAAAGATTAACTCGTCCGCCTCCTGGAGCTGCCATCTTCACTTCATGAATGCTGACCAAAATCAATAATCTTCGACTAAATTCCTAATCTTCGACCCCAAAAACCCCGACATACCAATTTTGAATAGAAACGGTCCATTATCACAGAACTTGTCCACCTTCGTGGAGCCGCCATCTTGAATTTATGAATTTTGACAATAATCATAATCATAATCTCCAACCCCGAAAACCTTCATATACCAATTTTTAATAGAATCGGAACATAATCATAGAGATCGTCCGCCATCTTGGAGCCACCATATTAATTTTGAGAAATTTGACAAAAATTAATAACCTTCGACTCCAAAAACCCTCACATACCAATTTTGAATCGAATCGGACCCTAATCACAAAACTCGTCCGCCATCTTGAATTTGTGAATTTTCACTTGTAATACCACTAGAGGTTACATTATTTCCGAAAATGTTTTCGAGCTACTGAATATTTTGAAAATTATCCCGAGTCGAAGACAAAAGATAATTTTCTAAAAATATTCATGATCAAAAAATTTCACACCAGATTGTGTTTGAAATTTTAGAATTTATTTTTTGACTCTCAACAATGCCAATTTTTTTTCCTCGACAAGACACTAGCAAAACATAGAATGTTTTGATTGACTTAATTGTTCAGTTACCATGGCAACTAGGTAAAACCCTAACCTAAAATGTACTTGACTTCCGGATCTGTCAAGCGGCACGACGTGATAAAAAATGTTTCGCTTCGGTCAGAAAGTAAAGAAAGTATTCGTCAGGAGATTCAGCAGTTAACACCCGCGAATACTAAAAAGGCCAAGTCAAGCATATGGAGGCAGTTTACATACTTTTGCGGAGAAAAATCGTATGATTTTGATAGAGCGGATATACCTGTGGATGAACTGGCGCTTATTCTTGAAGACTATGGGTTCAATATGCGGAAAAAGAACTCCGAAGACTACAAGGGGAGTGTGGTAAAAGTTTTATGTAATTCTACAGCCAAGCAGTTGCAAGAATATTTCCTTAAAAGGTACAATCGCAAATTTAATACGAAAGGAACCAGCCAAGACAAAAATAAGCTCATCCGTATTATCGACAGACGAGTTAAAAAAAATTATTGAGCTTTGTGATGAAAACACCCCGGAGGGATTGAAAAAAAAGTTTTTCTACATCGCTGCTCATGAATTGGCCTGGAGAGGTAATGAAGGGGCTGCAGCATGCATAGAATATTTTGTGGAGGAAATTGATAACCAAGGAAAACCAATAGGTCGCATTGAATATAATCCAGTTTATTCTAAAACTACCCAAGGCGGTTGAAAAAAAAATGGCTGACAGTAAGTGGTTAGTACCAAATATACTCAATGAAGTACTATGCCCAGTTAGACTTTTCAAAAAGTTAATGAGCAAGCGAGATTGCCTCATCAAAACGAACCATTCATTTTTAACTCCCAATCTAAACTGGCAGCACCCCAATTCCAAAGGTTGGTACAAGAACAGTACGGCTGAACAAAATACGGTCTCTTCCTGGTTCAAATCGGCGGCATCATCAATTGGAATTGACGTTAAAAAGGTCGAAATAACAAATTGCTCTGCAAAACAGGAATTGGTGAACAGCAATTGATTGAAATCACTCAATAAAATCATATCTGCAGATAGATTCGAGTCACCATCAGGAAATAATTGATGCAATGAGGTCTGTTTCAACTTCTGTGAAGTCAAGTCATGAAGCTCTGAAGCAAGAACGAGCCACCGCTTTCAATCAACCTCCTGCCATAGTTCATAATAATTGCGTTTTACAATAGTCAAAATGATATAAATAATTGATTATTATTATTATTTGAATAATTTGTCATTTTATAGCTACCTGAATCAAAAACTGAAAGCTGATTCTTTTTATAATTCATTCGGCTACAACAAACAAAGAATAGTTGAGAATTCTCTATTTATTTGATTTTTATAAAGGTTCATGATCAAATTTAGTTTGCGTCGCAGTTTCGGCCCCAATAGATTCCTAGCCTAAAAAATCCTTAATTTCTACCTATTGTAGTTGCATGACAATACCAGTTTAAAATGTAACATATTATATTCTTTCATTTAATATCAACTTTGGGGCACTACAAGTGGTTTGAAATCATAATCTTATCCATTTTTCATAGATAGGTACATATTTTAATAGATGCAGTTTGGGCACCAATCAGAGATTCACGGCTTGACTTGATATTCAAGCTACTTGACTTGACTTGAAATCAAGTCAAGTTCAAGTCGAGTAGTAGTTTTGAATGTCAAGTTAACTCAAGTATTTATTTATCAAGTACTTGAAAAATCAAGTACTTCTATCAAGCTACTTGATTTTTAGCAGTTTTATAAATGATGAAAATGATGAAAATAATGAGAATGAACGTTGCGAAAAACACTTTTATTTATGAAACTTATTGTATAAAGGAACCAAAAATATAAACTATTCAAAAATGGAAACACAAATTAAATCGCTATAAAACATAACAAAATACAAAATATTAAAAAAATTGTTTCTTAATATTGAGAAACCTCCAAGCACTGTTTGATTTCATCATTTTCCATTCAGGATTTGAGGCACATGGGGCATCTCATGGATTTGTCGTCTAACCTATTGTGGGTTTTTGTAACAGTCAGAGCAGCTCTGGAGAACTGTCTTCCAACAGGAGCTGAATATGCTGGCGTTGATTAAAAATCTTAGGCCATTTTGGCCAAGTTTGGAAAAATATTTTCATGCCTGTTCCACCATTCTAATATATCTTCAGAACTGTTAGCACGTGGTTCAGACAGGAATTTGTCTATTTCATAACGCCAAGCCAGTTCATTTGCTCGATTCACAGGAGATTTCTTGAATAAACTTAGGAGATCGATGCCAAACTCACTGTATTTATCCTTTGAAGATGCTGTTGCGCTCTGTAGACCTGGCTGAAAATATTTTGTTTTAAAAATTTCTTCAAAGTGTTTGACTGCTTCCTTTTCCAAGTCTTTTCCCCAACTTGTATTGAAGAATGTTTCCAGTTTATGCCGGGGATCTGAGATTAATACAACACAGTACATCCAGTTGGTTCTTTGGTAATGTTTGATGATTTTATCTTTAGCCGCTTGAATACTGAAAATGCATTTTTCATCAGTCTCATTTCTACTTGGATTATTATCGAGTTCAATAGCCCATCGTTCTAGCCTATCCAGGAACATATTTATAGCAATTATCACCATCGGAAGTGTGCAATATGCTTCACCCTCTAATGTTCTGGGAATTGTCTTGAAACTGTTCAGATATTTAACAAACTCGATCTATTATCGACCACTCCGTGTCTGTAGGCTTCAAAGTTTTCATATTTTCTGTGTTATCACAAAGAATGTGAGGCCCCATCGCAGCATATCCAAAGTTGAATTCCATCTTGTTATGACATCTAATTTTGGCATAGCCATTGTTAAATTCAGAGTAGTGCAAAAATTTTCGAAATCGTTGCGCAGATTTTCAGAATATTTTAACTTCTTCACAAGACAATGTTTTTTTTTTATTGAAGATAGCGAATTTGGGACAGTGGCGACGAGCGATTATTTTTGTTAACTCACGTGCAAGTGCAACATAGTGCAATTGGTACTGAAATTCAGTAAATTTTCGAAAGACTTTAAAAATGCCGAAAACTCAACAGTTTGTCGGACTATTGGGTTCACTAAATACCTTTGATCCAAGGAATTTCGACTTTTCAGTATTTCTGGAGAGACTTAAGCAGTTTTTTATTGCAGATAAAATAACGGAGGAGGAACGTAAAAAAGCAATTCTTTTAAATACGCTCTCTGAAAATTGTTACATATTGATAAGAAACCTGTGTGTTCCTCATCTTCCCGAAAGCAATTCTTTCGAGGAATTGAGTGAATTGTTAGCAGATCATTTGGCTCCGGTGAAGTCTTACTTTGCTGAACGGTTGAAATTTTACACCGCAAGACGCGAAGCAAATGAAAGCGTTTCGGACTGGGAAGCAAAAATCAAAAAGCTTGCTTCGAATTGTGAGTTTGGAAACGAACTTGAAACGGTTATGCGAGATGTATTCGTAATTGGCATCAATGATGTGAAAATCATGGACCGATTATTCGAAGAAGACGCTTCGAATTCTACGGTAAAGCTGAAAAAAATGGTGAAATTAGCATTATCCAAAGAGTCAGCGTTGAAGGAGCACAGCACCAGGGAGAGTTTGGGAGTTGTCAACATCAAGACGGAACCGGTGAATTTCCATCGCCAACGAGGGAAGGTACAGCGGCCTGCTCATCGTTCGAGTCCTTCAGAGAGACCAAGTCCTTCTTCGTACAATGTTGGTAAGAATCAGGGACGGACTCAAATGGTAAGCAAACCACAAACTACTAAGTGCTCAGTGTGCGGAAGGAAAAACCATCTGTATAGCGAGTGTAGTTATAAAAATTGTATATGCCACAAATGTGGAGTAAAGGGTCATTTAGCACCTGTGTGCACCATTTTTAATATTCGTTGTTTGGACTCTGAAACGGATTTAAATGGCAATGTAAAACCAACTTTTGTAAAATTATTGGTAGAAAATATTCCGATAAGCTTTGAAGCCGACTCTGGATTTGCTCATGCTGCAGTTTCTGAAAAACTTTATTCGAAACATTTTCAAGACAAAATAATTTCCAGAAATGATTTGGCTTTGAAAGATTATGTAGGTCTCACTTTCGAACCTGTAGGTTTTCTAAATTTGAATATCAAAATTGAAGAAAAGGATTTCATTCTCAAAACTTATGTTATTAAAAATGGAGGACCACCACTAATCGGAAGAAATGGCTTCAAAATGTTGAATTTAGGTATAGGCAAAATCAAATATGTGTCTTGTGCAGAAAATGATTTTGGTGTAGAAAATGTTCATCATACAAAAAATTATTGTAATGGCGGAAATTTTTCTATGAATATTGTCACCTTGTATAAAAAATATAGAGATGTTTTTGATGGAGGTTTAGGAACATTTAATAAATTTGAAATCACCCTGAAGGTCAAGGAGGGTACTGTTCCAAAATTTCATAAAGCCAGACCTGTACCATTGGCACTAAAACCGAAAATTGAGAAAGAAATTGAACGTTTGGTAAATAACAAAAGTTTACTACCTTCGGAGTTTTCTGAATGGGCTACTCCGATAGTTCCCATATTGAAACCCAATGACGGAATTAGAATATGTGGCGATTACAAGATAACCTTGAATCCAAGTTTGGAAACAATCCATTATCCTTTGCCACGCATTGAATATTTATTTTCTCAATTGCAGGGGGGTAGGAAGTTTTCAAAAATTGATCTTTCGGAGGCATACCAACAAGTGGTACTGACGGAAAAATCTAGAAAACTGGTAACTGTCAGTACCCATAAGGGTTTTTTTCTCATACAAGGCTACCATATGGTATAACCTCAGCCCCATCTTTATTTCAAAATATCATGGAGCAAATGATTGTTATACCAGGAGTGGTATGTTTTCTGGACGACATTTTGATAACCACCGAAAATGGTGAATTACATTTCGAACGCCTCGAAAAAGTTTTGAAGCGCCTCCAGGAATGCGGGCTCAAGGTCAAACAGGAAAAATGCTAATTTTTTCAAAATTCTGTCAAATATTTAGGTCACACAATTGATAAAGAAGGCTTACATACTTCGGATGAGAGAGTTTCAGCTATCAAGCAGGTTCTAGTTCCTAAAACCGTAACCGAGTTGAAATCGTTTTTAGGAATGGTAAATTTTTATTGTAAGTTCATTCCGAATGCTTCCGAAATAATGAAACCTCTTTATAGTTTACTGAAGAAAAATTCTACGTGGTTTTGGTCTTCAGAGTGTAAGCGAAGTTTCGAAAATGTTAAAAATATGTTGTTGTCGTCATCAGTATTGGCACATTACGATAAAAAAAAAAATTGAGTTAACGGTGGCTGCTTCTCAGTTTGCTTTAGGTGCGACTTTGAGTCATATATTTGACGACAATTCAGAAAAACCAATCGCTTTTGTCTCGCGGTTGCTCGATTCTGCGGAAATAGGTTATTCTCAGATCGAAAAAGAGGCCGCAGCAATAATATTTGGCGTAAAAAAATTTTTCCAGTACCTATGTGGAAAACATTTTTATTCATATACAGATCATAAACCTTTGTTAGCTGTTCTCGGAAATAAAAAAGGCCTACCAATTTTTGCAGCAAACCGATGGCAAAGATGGGACCATATACTATCAGCTTTTACGTATGATATACGATATGTTAAGTCTGAAAATAATACGGCTGATTTTTTATCTAGATCATCTTTCAAAAATGAAGGAAAGGATCCTAACGAACCAACTTCGTTAAATTCAAATACGAACATTTCGTACATTCAATACGTGGAAGAATCAAAGTTACCGATCGATTTCAAAGCGATGAAAAGAGAAACTTCAACGGATCCCATTCTAGGTAAAATAGTTTTTTATGTTCGGGGCGGTTGGCCTGTTTTTTGTCCTTCTGATAAATTGAAACCGTACTTTCTACGAAAAAACGAAATTACTGTAGAACAGGACTGTGCCATGTTGGGATGTCGTTTAATTATTCCTGAAAAATTCAGGAAATACATATTACAGGAATTACACAGCACACATATGGGTATTGTCAAAATGAAGTCGTTGGCCCGATCATATGTGTGGTGGCCATCGATGGATAGTGAAATTGAAAATACAGCAAGGATGTGTAACTCTTGTTCAGTGTATTCCAGTAATCCACCAAAAGCTTCCTTATCGGTTTGGGATTGGCCTAAGGAACCATGGACGAGGTTGCACGCGGATTTTTTTGGACCGCTTTTTAATAAAAATTTTTTAGTTATCGAAGACGCGACTTCGAAATGGATCGAGTGTGTAGAAGTCAGCAATATAACAGCTACGACAACTATTGAAATTTTCAGGGACATATTTTCCAGATTCGGGTTACCGTATGAGCTTTCACGGATAACACAAAAACTTTCACTTCCGAGGAGTTTCAAATTTTATTATCGGTTAGTGGCATAAAACATTCAACTGGAGCTCCCTACCATCCTGCCACAAATGGACTAGGAGAAAGTGGAGTAAAAATAATGAAAAATGCTATTCTTGAAGCAAAAAATGATGATTCGCATTCAGATATACATTTGATTATAAATCGTTTCCTTTTTCAATATCGAAATACACCCCATACAACGACAGGGGAAAAACCTAGCAAATTATTGATGGGTCGTGCTTTACGCTCAAAATTAGATTTAATAATGCCTTCAGTTACACAAGTAGTTCACAACAAACAAAATTATCAGAAAAAATATTATAAAAGGAAGAGAGATGTGTACTTTAAGGAAAACGATCCGGTATGGGTGAGAGATTTCAGATCAGGTACGCCTCCTTGGTGTTCAGGGGTTGTCACAGATGTTCTGGGTACAAAAACGTATAATGTAGGAACAAATTGTGGAATGAAATGGAAAAGGCACAAAAATCAAATGAGAGTCAAACATTCCAATGAAGAAGAAAGGGAACCACTTTCAATCATTCCACGATCTAGTTTAAGTGAGGAAAACATTGTAAATAATAATCCTGTAAATAGTGAAACTGTAAATAGTGAAATTGTACATGGTGAAACGGTGAATAGTGAGAACAAAAATATGGGAAGTTTTTCACCAAAGACATTGAGGCGTCGGAGCCGTATGAAACAACCAGATAGATTAGGGATTGATGTTAATTAGAATAAGTTGATTACAAACAAACAAAAAATATAGATATAAGGGAAGAGGTGTTATATATTAGTTTTAATTTATATCCACTCTGTATACACACACTTGTGAGAGTGTCCAACATGCAAAATCTTGTTTTTATGTGGCGGCCGATATCGAGCGTACCGGCCTGTATCGTTCAGGATTGAATAAATGATCTTCAAGTTGAGAGTTATTTGATTGATTCGACTATTGTTCATAGTAACAGACAGTACACAAGTATTTTTATAAAATTTCTTGCCCCCAAATTCAAAATATGCGCAAAACATACGAAGTGACTATTTTTAGGGTCAATGTCGGAAATAAAGCCTGTAAGCTCATTCATGAATGTGAAATTGCTGTTTGTATTGTCGGTTGTGATTCCTTGCACAGAATTTGTTGAATCGTAGAATTCCAATGTATCAGCAAAAAGCTTTGCTTTGCTTTGCTACCGGTATGTTGTCCATGCGCCGAAACAAAATTCAAAAGGATGGCATGCAGTTTCCAATTATTATCAATGAAATGAGCAGTAATTCCATAGTATCCTTTCATACTGAAAGAAGACCAACCATCTATTGTGAATGAGATTTTTTATTAATGAACACTTTGTCAACATGCTCCAACAATTTTGTTGGCGAAAAATTCCGGTAACTATAATTCCAATCCTAGTTCAAGTAGCCTAGCGGTCCATTATATATGAACAAAACCATAATATAAGCGGTTCGCTGTCCTTCACCAATGGAAACGTGAAATTCAGGGGCGGTCCTGTGTACCGCCGAGGCCACATGGGATAGGCGAGTAGCCCCCCAGGGACCGCCGCGGCGCTTGGCTTAAAGTGTTAATGACAGCGCCATCTGCTCAGCAATAACTGTTACAGACCAGGCGTGACATTGACAGGCATGATAGTTTTGTTTAAATTTGTAGGATAAAATTCCAGCGGCCAAGCAGCCGGTACAAATTAATTCTCATCATGTTAAGGGTCTAAAAGGGGTACTTCAGTCAGACATCCAGAGAACAAGAACCCCAGAGCTACGATGAAAAAGTTAGTGTCATACATTAATTTACATTTCCAGATTGTGGACGGTGAACTTACCAAAAAACCAATACGAGAACCAATATTACTCCCCAGAAAAATACTTTTGATCAATGATTATTTTATAATTCAGTTATCAACACAATTTTGATCTGAACTTGAAGTGCCTCACTAAACATATCGATGAGGTAAATACATTTTGACATTGATAATGACGTAATGTGATCATTAGTATATTGTCCACCTTGTGAGGTAATTTTCTTACATTGTTTGTATATTAAGTGGTATAGAAAAATAGATGGCTACCAAGGGTCGAGTAAGTGAATGACGTAACCGAAAAGAAGTGAAATACTTTATATTCATGTTTACATATAGATTACACACTGTATACTATACTGGTTCTGATGGAATATATATAGAATTCTATTTCATCAATGTAAAAAAAATTTAAAATAGCTTCTATTCCACCTCTAATGTATTTTATTTTCATTTCAACATCGATTGAAAATGAACATAATCTATTTTGTCAGAACTTCGACCTAGATCCTCAATATATTTTGCTTCAGCAAGATCGAACATCACAAAACTGAATTGAAATCCTGAAGCTGAGTGCATTCATTCGTCAAATATTTCTGAAGAATGTCTCCGAAAGATGGAAAATGTTATGTATTGTTTAGTCATGAGATAATTCTCAGAGCCCATACGGATGATGAATTTCGGGTTCATACGTATAATGAGGGTAGTGCCACTGAAGCATGTTGATTGTCCAGATTATCCGGAAAATAACTCCAATACGGAGGAAAATATAGCGTCTGTGAATATATTTAGGTCAATAGGAATTGTGGCATTGCAGACACATTTTCAAATAAACAAAAAATCATCCTCGAGCAGGAATCGAACCTGCGACCTTTGAATCTCCAGTCCATACTCAAACCATCTGAGCTTTCGATGATACAGGTTCCACTGCGTTTAGAAATTCAATGTCAGTTATTGTGGGAATGGATAATGAAAGTAAGACATCCCGTGTATTATCAGCGGCCATGAAGATCAATATTACCTTTTCCTAATGTCGACGTGGATTGACGGCTTCAGTCAAGGGTTAGGCGCTAATCTCCGATCACTGAACAAAGAAGCCAAATATAAATAGGCAGGAGGAATATAGCGTCTGTGAGTTTATACAGTGAGCACGTAAAGGTTGGAATGAATTCGCTGAAATCTTCATAGGGTCAGAAGAAAGAAATTGCTCGGACACATCGATTTTAATTTTTAAACGTGCAGTTTTTGATATATAATTCTTTTGGGTGACGTCATAATTGTGTTAGTTATGACGTCATTGATTTTTTTTTATTGCAAACCCCATATTTGAAAGAGGACATTTTTATGCATACAGAACGTTGATTTCATGGCATAATACATAAATGAAATTGCCAAGAAAAAATCAATTGAATGTAAAAGCACCCACTACTTCTGATATGACCCTGGTGGACAAATTTTTTGTTACGTTTTTTTTCAATATCGCCTTGGGTATAGCCGAGAAGAGAATGGTAGAGAATTTGAACATCTAATTTGATCATTTTGAGTATTTTTCATTTTTATTTCTTTAAATCATTAGTTATCAGTTTTTTTCTCGTCAGTTTTCTCATGTTACGAAATTATACGTTTTGTGTGCGGAAAAATGTCCCCTTTCAAACAATACTTTCAAATATGGGGGTTGCAATTTAAAAAATAATCGATGACGTCATAACTAACACAATTATGACGTCACCCGAAAAAAATATATGTCGAGAAGTGCACGTTTGAAAATTGAAATTGATGTGTCCGAGTGATATTTTTCTTCTGACCCAGTAAAGATTTTAGCGAATTTATTCCAACCTTTGCGTGCTCACAAGTGAATGAAAAAAGATAAACTTCAGTCACTATCTTCCATCGTTCGAGATAACCTTTCGTGGGGCATTCATGTTGAAAAGGAAAACATTCTCAATTGAATATTGAACAGAAATATTATTCTGTTTATTGTTAAAAATGAAGTTATTTTTTGTGAAAGTCTAACAGAAAATAACCACTTTCCCGACTTAACCCACGCTGGACATTGAACTACATCTGAAAGATATTTCTATTCAATATTCAATTGAGAATGTTTCCTTTTCCAGTGAAGTACCCATATTTGAGAAAATTCAACGAAATGTTATCGAGAAAAGTTGTTTTTAGGATTGAAAGATATGCCTAAATGCTAAAACATGGCCTCTCAAGAAAAATATTAATTATTTGAAAAACATTGATAATTTCCCATTTTTCACCCTAAACTGTTTCATACATTAATCAAAATCAAATCAATTTCGCAAATTCAAGAATATTTGTTTACCAAGTTAATTCCAATAAACTTAGATTTCAAATTATTTAGGAAATCACAAACTTCATATATTTTTAACAAGGTAAAACAGTAGCAATGATAAAATGCATATTAAAAAACTATAAATTAAACTGCAATTTTTTTATTTCTAATATTTATCGAATAACTGTACAAATTATTCACAAACATGAAATCCTAGTGAAATAATAGGAATACCTATGAAAAATAAACTAATGACGGTTGAGAGTAAATATTATTATCATTATTGATGGATATTAACGGAACAATGTATCCATGAATTATGCACGCACTCAAATCTCAAAAGCAATAAAACAATGTATTTGAATATGGTGCCGATGGTTTTCCCAATTTTGATCGGCTTATTTTCATCATAACTCAACAATTAACATATCAAAATAAAATAGAACAGAAAATATTTGCAATGCAAAAACAAATATATGTGTGAAAAAAATCAACGGAGCCTCTTCTTGTTCAATGCATCCAATTGTCAGACCATAAAGTTCACTAATATTGGATCGCAATACATTTGCTAAAATATTTCTGCAATTGAATCGTATCGAATTTTCAAGCTCCTCAACATTATTGAATGCTCCATCCTTGTATACTTTTCGCTTTGAATATCTTCTTAAAACATCTATTGGGTTGAGATCTGGAGATCTTGCGAACGAGGAGCCCACCGTGGATCGGTATTTCGTCCTAACCATTATCACCTAATTCCCTATTTAACCATTCAGAAACAATTCTAGCAGAATGAGCAGGACATCCATCATGTACAAACCAAAATTTATTTCGCTTTTGTTAACTCATATTATCCAGAATATCCGTCAGTTCGTTTTTTAGGTATCCGCATTTAGGTTTTGGCGGAAAAAAGGCTCTATTGATTTGTCGTCCATATTACCGCACCACATGTTTGTTTCTGATAATACTGGTTTGTATTGACAATAACAAAATTTGGACTTTCGTCCGACCACCACCTTCAATTTTGGGAAGAGACAACGCCATTTGTTGTGAACGTAGATTCATCCCCAGAAAGAATGTGTCTATGGAAATCACATTGATCTTCTATTTGTCTTCGAATCCACATGCTGAAGTAATACCGCAATGCATATTCTCGTTCTTGGAACGGGCAAATTAACTTTGGCTTACAGGCATGATATATTTTTCAATCTTTTAAACATATCTTTTTTTTACACCCGTATAAGCAGACATTTCTTGGGTGGATCTTCTAGGGTTTCCAACAACTACCAGAAGTACTTCCAATTGATTCCTAGAGTACATATACTTTTGGAACGTACATATTTATATACAGAGTGGCCACTTTTTTAATGGGATTGTATTGGTAACTTTTAAACCATAAGAGTGAGAAGGTCGGTCAAATGGAGAAAAAGTTGCATTCATAGAAGCATTGTCAAGCAGTTCAAACAAATCGAGATTATCAGGGCCGGTTATTGAGATATCATAAGAAAAGTAAATTCTGTCATTTTGATTTTTCTTTTTTTCCCACTTTGTTTCGAATATTATCGAAAAATGTCACAGGAGTTTTTTATTCGACAGTGCATTATCCTCAATTTGACATAATCAGATTTCATATCCAACGTTTGGTACGCTCTGGGCCACCCTCAACCTCATTTTTTTCAATACGGACCTGCATATTTTATGACCTTTTTCGAAATAACTTTTAACACTGAATTCAACGATATATCATACAATGTCATTCAACGTTGATTTTCAGGTGATTTTGACCCTTATCCAAATTTCTTTGGGTCGGATCTGTATTACATTTAGGTACCTTTAGTTTAATTAACAACATGCAATACATTTCGATAAGAAAATCAACTTTCTCATCTTCAACTGAATGGAACGTAACAGAATCAAATCAAGAAACAAGTAATAATTATTTACAAATTTCAAGAGGTGAAAAACCTAATTCATAATAATTAAACGAAACTATCATTTAATGAAAGAAAAATCAAATGATTATTCGAAAGTAAATGATGAACATTGATGAAGTAAGTGTTCGAAATGTCCACCATTTTGTAAAATGCACTTTGCGGTTCTGGAACCCATACTTCTTATACATTTGCTTATTTCGTCTCCTTGAATACCTTTCAATACATTCTCAATCTTCTCGCGAAGAATCTCCATTGTCGGGTTCGTAGTATCATAAATTTTATTTTTGAGTAATCCCCCCAAATAAAAATCCAGCGGATTCAAATCCGGAGATCTGGCAGGCCATGCTACTGGACCTCTTGTTCCAATCCATGAATCGGGAAAAGTTCGATTTAGATAGTCTGTGACTATTCTTGAGTTGTGTGGACCACATCCGTCTTGTTGGAACCATAGACTATTACGCCGATACCGTATAGGAAGATCATCCAACATTTCTTCTATAATTTCTACATATTTTGCTCCGGTTAGGTTGCCGTCAATAAAATAGGGCCCCAGTAATTTATTATTCAACAAACCGCACCATATGTTCAAAGAAAAATGATATTGATGTCTAACTTTATGAATTGAGTGAGGATTTTCTGTGGCATAAAAATGTTTGTTCCTTCGATTGAACATGCCAGAATTTGTGACTGTCGTTTCGTCTCCCCAAATGATATTGTGCGCAAAATTGTTGTTATTCCGCACCTTCCGTTGAAACCAATTACAGAATTGCAACCTTCTCTCAGGATCATTGCGATATAGTTTTTGCACGGCTTGGTATTTATAGTCATGGTATCCGTGTCTCTTGAGTATTTTATTAACAGCACTTTTTGATAAATTGCATTCACTGGCCATAGTTCTCGATCCTATTCCGGGATTCATTCGAATTTGGGCCAGAACATTGATGTCATTGATAGGCTCGTTTCGTCGTACATAAGGACCTCTAGGTTTGATGAATGAATTATGTGCAAGTTACGTTGTAGATAAACGTCGAAACATTTTAATATTTGGTGTTGTTCTTTCAGGATATAATTCACCATACCTTTGTTGTGCTTTGAACGAATTTCTATCTAGTTTTATGTACACTTCGTACATATCTCTCTTCTCTTCATTAGTGTATCTTACCATATCGAATAAGTTAAATTGAAATTACTGAGAAAAGTATTTAATGACAGGTTCTTGTGACACAATAATAAACGAAGTGACAAATAATATGACATTACTTGTTATGTTCTTTCCTATCCACGGCCTACTACTTGAAAATAATACATTCAATAAACCTAGAGTTATGAGTATGTAAGAAAAAACAAGTCTATCAACGATATCAATGTTCTGACTCGAATTCAATTGAACCCAGAAAAAAAATCGAGAACTGTGGCCAGTGAATGCAATTTATCAAAAACTGCTGTTAATAAAATAGTCAAGAGACGCGAATACAATGATTTTGAATTTGAATACCAAGTCTTGCAAAAATTATATCGTAATGATCTCAAAATAAAGTTCGATTCTGTAATTTGTTTCAACGGAACAAATGACAAATCTAACAATAATAATTCCTCGCGAGAAGATTGAGAATGTATTGGAAGGTATTCAAGGAGACGAAATAAGCAAATGTATAAGAAGTATGGGTTCCAGAACCGCAAAGTGCACTTCATTAATGTTCATCATTTACTTTCGAATAATCATTTGATTTTTCTTTCATTAAATGATAGTTTCGTTTAATTATTATGAATTAGGTTTTTCACTTCTTGAAATTTGTAAATAATTATTACTTGTTTCTTGCTTTGATTCTGTTTCGTTCCATTCAGTTGAAGATGAGTAAGTTGATTTTCTTATCGGAATGTATTGCATGTTGTTAATTAAACTAAAGGTACCTAAATGTAATACAGATCCGACCCAAAGAAATTTGGATAAGGGTCAAAATCACCTGAAAATCAACTTTGAATGACATTGTATGATATATCGTTGGATTTAGCGTTAAAAGTTATTTCGAAAAGTGTCATAAAATATGCAGGTCCGTATTGAAAAAAATGAGTTTGAGGGTGGCCCAGAGCGTACGAAACGTTGGATACAAAATCTGATTATGTCAAGTTGAGGATAATTCACTGTCGAATAAAAAACTTCCGTGACATTTTTCGATAATATTCGAAACAAAGTGGGAAAAAAAGAAAAATCAAAATGACAGAATTTACTTTTCTTATGATATCTCAATAACCGGCCCTGATAATCTCGATTTGTTTGAACTGCTTGACAATGCTTCTATGAATGCAACTTTTTCTCCATTTGACCGACCTTCTAACACTTATGGTTCAAAAGTTACCAATACAATCCCATTAAAAAAGTGGCCACTCTGTATACAGTCTGAAGACCCTGTCTGTTTGAAATTAATTAATATTCTGCTTACAGTTGAATAGTGAACTTGTTTGTCTGGATGTCACTCATTGAAAATATCTGCTGATTCATGCACTGGTTCATAGTTATTTCTCACATATTAAAACTAATTCTGCCTTCTCGGCTAACCTAAACTGACTTGGAGGAGGCATTCGAAATCGAATAAACTTAATCAAACAATAATTATTCAAAAATAAATAATTAATGACACCAAACTGTCATAATGTTTACTGTTAACCCTCATTTGTTTTTCCATGAGTATCCAAGATTATTTTAGTAGAATTTTATGTTTGTCTATTATTTTGTACAGTTTTCAATAAACTTCTATAATAAAAATTTCGCATTTCATCTTAGAATTTTTCAATATACATATTTTGGTTAAGGCTTTCAATTGCTATGGTTATTGGCCTCTGAATTAAAAAAACCATTAAAGTTGTTTACAATTCGCAATATATGCCAATTTCTCGTGTGAAGCTGAGGATCTACTGTGTCGCATTTCTGTCGCTGGCTACACATTGTTTGAGTTCATTCGGTATCCCTAACCTTTCCCTTTGTTCTCGAAACTATCTGCATTTGAGTAGTAAATGTTCAACAGTCTTTCTCCTTCCACAAAATTCAGATTTGGATTATCGTTCGCCAATACGCATGAAACTATTGGTTAGTCTGGTATGAACAAGACGGAGGCGCGTTATAATCGCTTGTTCTCTTCTGGATTCAAATGGTGAGTATTGCTATGGTTTCACTGATGGTTTCACACCTCTGAGCTTGGCCTCTGATCTATTCCATTCCATTTACCATTTTTCAGATACCTTTTCTTCCGAATGTACCTTCAGGTCATTGGGTCAACTGAAAATGTCATCATTTCCTGCGATGCCATTATGGCTGAATATCCATATGAATTTTGGGGATCACCCATGGACAGAGAGCTGACTACGTGAACTAAAAATGATGAGGTACAAGGGACATTTTCACATCGAAACCTTCTTTACTAGCTGACAAGTGGGAAGCTCTGTAGGCAGAAGTCAGTCCCGAGGCTGAAAGCGGGGGCGTGCGGTCCATGATTTTTCCAGAGCGTCGCTCGGCGCTCAGATAACTCCAAATACATTTTTGATTCAACAAGGCCTGGTAGCTCAGTTTGAAAATCAGAAAGTATGCTGAATGATGAAACCACGTACAAAAAAAAAGACTCATTCCCACAGAAAAACTTATGCCCATTGACATGAGGACTTACCTACGGTTGGCGTGGTCATCTGTATTGCTACTTGGTCACCGCATCTATCTAGCACACTTGGCCGGTGGAACCTCCCTCTGCCAGAGAAGGAAGGCACTGCTCGAAAAAAAATTGCGTCAAACGGGTCTCCGATGGAGAACGCCTGTTAGCCCTGGACTCCTATGAGGTCTCTGGTTACCAAGAATGCTCCGTGGAAGCCACCGCCAGGAGTTTGTGCTCACTCCCTGCCCGCCGTGACGTTTATTAACTGCGTTAGTTAGCGTCGTACGACTCGCATGCCATGTGTGGACGGTAACCAAGTTAAAACTAGGTATAATAGGCATACTAAAACTAGGTAGGTTACCTAGGGACTAGCCTATACTGATAGGGGTATTGGCTCACAACAATATAAAATCACATGGCTGCCAGTGGCCAAGAGTTTCGCCCTCATAGGTTGCGGAGCCCATGGGGGTTGCCAATCACGTTGGCGGAGGGGGGCATTGTAGTACATGAAATCATGATGGATTTCTATGGAGCTACGAAGCGCTGTTGGAGGAACTGTCTTCAAAATGCTCTTACTTTTTGAGCATTCAAAGTGCAAGGAGCTAGGTTTGATCCCGAGCTAGGTCACGCAATTTTTCAATTTATTTTCTATTACACTCAACCACGAAACTTCTACGAGTCAAAAACCTCAGAACATTCACCCTCACAACTCCTCAAACACAAACCAGCATATACACAGAGGCTGCTGAAAATGTAGCTGAACTTATATTTTTCCGGCGTACTTTTTCCAGGAAATAGCTCTAATCTGTTCAACGAAAGCATTATCCGTGAATTTCAATTGTTCTATTATGATCAAATTACAGATCTTTCCCGTAAGCGAATAGCAGGAGGGATATTGAGCTTCATTTGACACGAATGAATTCATTTTTACACAGGCTATCGCAAAACATCGCGAGGCCAACATTTTGTCATCTAGCAAATTATATACAGCTTTCTTAAGCCGTAGATAATATGAGAACGAAATCGTCAGAACTCACATTGTCATTAAAATTTGAACAATGTTCTTACAACTTCACCGACTTCTGGCAACGTTTAATCTTCGATCTAGACTGCCAATAATTTTACTCAATATTTGCAGTTGAAATCTATAACTACACAAAATTTCAGAGCTGCACTGAAATATGTCATTTTAATTAAAAATTAACGCGTTTGACCAAATTGTAATACAATTCAAATTATATGTAAAACGTATTTACTATCTACTCAGTACGGTACATCTCGTAATTTATTATTCACAATGCATTTGATTGAGTATTTCAGAGATAAAATGGGAAATTGCTCCTGTAAAGAGGCAGTAGGAGGTCGCCACGCAATGTTTTGCGATATCCTATGTAAAATAGAATTATTTCAAGTCAAATAGAGCTTTATATCCCTTCCTGCTATTTGCTTATGAGAAAGGTCTGTAATTTGATCATGGTAGAATGATTGGAATTCACGGATAATACTTTCGTTGAACAAATTGGAACTATTTCTTGGAAAAAATACGCCGATAAAACAGATTCAGAGAAATTTTCAGCAGTCTTCGGGCGCTGCGGAGGCAAGTGATGCTTTGTGATAATGCTGTTTTATGTCTTGAGGAGTTGTGAGGGTGAATGTTCTGGGGTAATATATTTTTGTGACTTGTAGAAGTTTTGTGTTTAATTTAAGTGTGATAAAAATGCGTGACCCAGTTCGGGGTCGAACCCAGGTCCTTGCACTTTCAATTCGAGCGTTCATTCATCTGGGCTACCAGGCCTTGTTGAATTAAATGTGTTTGGAGTTATCTGACCGCCGGGTGACGCTCTGGAAGAATCTTTGACTGCTCGCCTCCACTTTCAGCCCCGGGACTGACTTCTGCCTACAGAGCTATACACTTATCAGCTAGTGAGGAAGTAAAACCTTATCGAAAAGGGAAACATTCTCAATTGAATATTGATAGAAAGATTTTTCTGTGAATTGAAAAATCCACGATTAAAATGAAGATGGAAGATAGTGACTAAAGTTTATCTTTCAGTCGCAGATGATTCCACATCTGATTTTATGAACATCCTGTTCATATTTTCAACAAATTAAAACCTTATCATTTTCAATTTACGTAGCCAGCTCTAAGACTAGGAGTCTTCAGCCATTTCATGCGAGAAAGGATCATTTGATAAGGGTGTAAAGGGTCTTGTTCACTCACTATCACATTTTGACGCCTTTCACTAGTTTCGGTTTTTCCTCGGGCGCCACCTTCAATTGAGTGTGAAGGACACTGCTCCGGGCAGCCTCAGTGGAGAAAATATAACACTCCAGGGGTCAATATAGTAGTGACAAGACTTGACGAGGCCAGAAAGGCAGACTTTACTTACCCTTGACTGGGTTTGCTACCTGAGTGTAGGCTGCGGGGTGATTAGTTGTTGTGCGAATAATAACGTATTC
This sequence comes from Gonioctena quinquepunctata, assembly GCA_018342105.1. NCBI lineage: Eukaryota > Metazoa > Arthropoda > Insecta > Coleoptera > Chrysomelidae > Gonioctena > Gonioctena quinquepunctata. Next base: position 293,669 of record JAFIRS010001420.1, read on the forward strand.
TAAGGTGCACACGGAAAACAATTTATTTTAACTCTCATATACATGGGCAGTACGGTTGGCCGCCATTTCAAGTGAATACAAAACAAGCAGAATCACTCGCAAGCGGGAAGGGTGCGAAGCTTAACTCAGGAATATGAGAACCAAAAGCACATGCGAGGGGGGTTAGTAGTGCACAAGCTCAAAAACCAGAAGGCAAAACGGCATTTCTCAAGTTCTAATTTTCAGGCAACAAAGCTTTTACGGGCGGCCAAGGTTACGGAAAGGATGGGTGAGCAGTTCGTCTTGTTCCGTGTGTACGATGTTTTACTTTAGTTCTGACGTCATATCTCGGTTTCGCTTTATAGAAATTGTATACCCTGTTACTACTCTACACGACCGTTAGTGTGGCTTGTCCTTAGAACATGGCCCAACTGACCTTTTCTATACAATTTCGGCTAACTAGAGAACCAACTTCACGTTTTCTACCCCTAGCTCTATCCTGCGCGACCGTTAGTGTGGCTTGTCCTCAGAACATGGCCCAACTGACGGCTTCTATGCAATTTCGGCTAACTAGAGAACCAACTTCACGTTTTCTACCCCTAGCTCTATCCTGCGCGACCGTTAGTGTGGCTTGTCCTTAGAACATGGCCCAACTGACGGCTTCTACCCACTTCGGCTAACTAACACTGTACACTCGTCGAACTGCCTTACCATCCATGCGCAGGCTCACCGGTACTTTGGCACTTTCCACTCACTTGGCTTACTCTCGGAGGCACTAACTCGCGTGGTGATCAGTTCTCGATCTCAAACGGTTCTGATTCCTTGAAGTGTGCTTGAAGGAGACCTAGGCGATTTTTCCACCTCTACTCCTTACTCATGCTCTGACGGACACTTGCTGAACTTGTGATCTTATATTTACCAACGGAATGACGTCAGGAAGCGGGCGTCACGACGGCTAAGGTTTCGGTTCGGAACTCGTCTGGTATCGTCCACTGGTCGGGTGCTACTTCTTCAACTCGTCTGTAGGTTTGCCGTGGTACTTTCGCTCGAGCTCGGTGATCAACTAACTCCTTGATAAATCGTTGCCAAGAATATTCGTCGGTTTCCTTTCCTCGAGTTTTCTCCCCTCCACAATTATGCGCGCTTCGATTTGTGGACTATGTTTTGCTACAACTTATAATTCGTATATTTACCCAGGCGTGACGTCAACAAGCTGCGTGCGATCCGAGAACGGACGGTCTGGTTTCTCTCGCTTCTGCCAGGGAACTAAATATGCTCCGCGACGTTTATTTCCAATACCGATCGATGTTGTTTCAATCATTCGTTCTCGATTCGCTGGCGCGCGCAATTACCAATCACCCGTACTTCACAACCACGCTCGCGGTATCGGCGGGATCTACGGAGGGTATTTAGCCTATTTATCGGGTTAGGGGTGATTCACGGATTTATCACGAACATGAATGGTATTTTTAGACCTATTATTACTGATGGTGTGAATTCAAATCTGTACAAGGAGCTTTTGGTTGTGTAAAAAATCGGAAAAATAGTGACTTCGTCACAAGGGGTTCTTTACTGAAAGGTTTCTTCAGTGCTTGTAGAGAGGATAGGGAATCGGTCATATGGGGTCATAAAATGTTTCCGGCCACAAAATCTTTCATGATGATAAAGAGTTCCGAAGTGAATATAGTAGCTTCCCTAGATAAGCCCCGGAAATTAATAATTCCTGAGCATGTGAAAGCAGCTCCCGCTCCTGCGTCTGTTTTAGATCCGTCTGTATACAGGGTGTTATCGTGTCCGATATTTCAGAGAACGATTCCTGAGTTATTTATAAGGTGAAAAGTTCATATAAGCATGGGTCTGCAAGGCCTTCATTTTTAATATACAAATTCATTTTTATTTTGGTTTTTCGTGAATAATTCCTAAAATAATGTCGATATTTGGACGAAAATTGGTATTTGAAGATTTTTTGATATGAGAAATTCAAAATCTTAGTTTGGCCCTTAATTGTAGGGGGCGCCGCCTACAGGTCTTTGTCTCTTTTGGGGAGTCACAACTTTGTCGTGCATGTATGTATCACATATTCTAGAAAAACTATCGATTCCCCTATCATTTTTACGTGAAAAAGGTATGCTTTCCAAAAATCGCTACAAGCAGACGTTTTCGAAATATTTCGATTTAAATTAATCGATGCATATGTTTGTAAAAAAGTGAAAGAATTTTGAAAACTTTTTTTTTATTCAACAGAAACATTTCAAACGCTAATTTTTTAACAACAAGAAACAACGGAACACTGGAAATAAATCTGGATCAAAATCACAATAAATGTTCGAAATGTCCACCTCCTGCGTGTATGCACGCATCCAATCTTCTTCTCATTGATTCGCGCACTCTTTGGAAAATTATTTTGAATCGTTCTACAGGAGTAAATTATTCGATTACTTAATTATTCTTCATTTTGGATAGATATCTGGTGAATTTAGGATTCCAGAGGTCCACACAGAAAAAAATCCAAACTGTTAAGGTCTGGTGACCTAGGGGGCCATGGTTGAGGCCCTCCCCGACCGGAAATTTGATCTAAATATTTTCGCGCTTGGGTGCTTAAATGTGCCGGGGCACCGTCATGCATGAACCATATTTCTTTTCGTAGTCTAAGCGGCACATCTCTCAGTAAAATAGGCGAATCTTCTTGAAAAAAAGTCGATATCTCTCTCCGTTTACTTTTTCCGGAATATAGAATGGACCTATGAAATAATCTCCAAGGATTCCTGTCCACACGTCAAGAGAGAACTGTTTTTGAAAATGTGATTCCTGTATCACATGGGGGTTTTCCTCTGACCACAAATGATTGTTTTGAAAATTGCGTATAGCATTTTGTGGGAAATTCGCTTCGTCGGTAAACAGGATTTGATTTTCAAATGAAGGATTTTGAATAAGGCATTGGAGAAAACAACGACATAAGTCGATACGTAACGTGGGAGTAGTGCCTAACCTCTATGAATATGGTAGGGAAATAACAAATTATCAATTGAAATTTTCCATACCAGAACATGAGAAATAGCGCTGACATTATCTTTTTTTCTGGAGCTTGTTTCCAGGTGTTCTCCTACAAGATTGAGAACTGCTTCCTCGGTTCCTGGGGTTCTCACTTCCCGATGTGCACTCGACAGGTGACTTGCTTTCTCAAAACTTCCTATTTACCTTAACCGAACGTGAATTCCTGAAAACATTTTCGAAGTAGGAGTTGTGCGGTTCGGATAACGCTCCTGATACAAACGTCTAGCCTCTTATGCATTTCCGTTAGCAAGTCCGTATGTAGAATGTATGTCTGCTGCAACTACCTCGCCCTCATTGAAAATTTATTTTTATCTTGTTTTTTCGTGAATAATTTTGAAAATAATGTCGATATTTGGATGAAAAATGGTATATGTGGATTTTTTAATGTGGCCCTTTATTGTAGGGGGCGCCGCCTACAGGTTTTTGTCTCTTTTGAGGGGTCACAACTTTGTTGTGCATGTATTTATCACATTTTCTACAAGAGAGATCGATTCCTCTTTTACGTGAAAAAGGTATGCTTTTCAAAAGTTTTCGAGATATTTTGATTTGAATCAATCGATGCATGTGTTTGTCAAAAAGTGAAACACTTTTGAAAACTTTTTTTCAAATTCAATATAGAAACATTTCAAACGCTAATTTTCAAACAACAATAAACAACGATCACCATAAATGTTCGAAATGTCCACCTCCTACGTGTATGCACGCATCCAATCTTCTTCTCATTGATTCGCTCACTCTTTGAAAAATTCCTGGAGAATTTTGAATCGTTCTTCAAGAGTTGATTATTCGATAACTCAATTCTTCTTAATTTTGGATAGGTGTCTGGAAAATTAGAGATTTAAGATGTCTCCACAGATGTCTGGTGACTATGGTTGAGGCTTTCCCCCACCTATCCAACGGTTGCCAATAGTTCTCGCACTTGGATGCTAAAATGTGCCGGGAACCGTCATGCTTAAACCAGATTTCATTTCGTAGTCTAAGCGGAACATCTTCTAGTAAAATGGGCAAATCTTCTTCAAGAAAATGACGATATCTCTCTCCGTTTAATCTTTCCGGAATAAAGAATGGACCTATAAAGTAATTTCCAAGGATTTCTGCCCACACGTTAAGAAAGAACTGTTCTTGGAAATGTGATTCGGTTTTTCTCTGATCACAAATGATTGTTGTGAAAATTGCGTATAGCGTTGCGTGAGAAATTTGCTTCGTCGGTAAACAGGATTTTATTTTCAAATGAAGGATTTTGAATAAGGCATTGGAGAAACCAACGACAGAAGTTGATACGTAACGGAAAGTCACTACGTTTTATAATTCTATATACTGATGTTGGGAGTAGTGCCTGAACTCTTTGAATATGAAAGGGATATACCAGATTATCAATTAAAATTTTCCATACTAGAACATGAGAAATGTTTAACGTCAGCGCTATTTTTCTGGAGCTTGTTTCCGGGTGTTCTCCTACAAGATTGAGAACTGCTTCCTCGGTTCCTGGGGTTCTCACTTTCCGATGTGCACTCGACAGGTGACTTGCTTTCTCAAAACTTCCTGTTTACCTTAACCGAACGTGAATTCCTGAAAACGTTTTCGAAGTAGGAGTTGTGCGGTTCGGATAACGCTCCTGATACAAACGTCTAGCCTCTTATGCATTTCCGTTAGCAAGTTCGTATGTAGAATGTATGTCAGCATGCTCTGCATTGGTGAAGTTTACAATTTTTCATCAAATAATCACAATAATAATAAATAAAACCATTCAACTATGCGTCAAGTTATTATTTCTGACATGACAGCACAAAAAAAATTTGGAATAAACTTACTAGCCCAATTGATACTTTTATTTTCGGAAAGTTCGTGAATCAATGAGAAGAAGATTGGATGCATCGATTAATTTCAATCTGAATATTTCGAAAACGGCGGCTTGTAGCGAAAATGTGATACATACAAGCACGACAAAGTTGTGACTCCCCAAAAGAGACAAAGACTTGTAGGCGGCGCGCCCTATAATTAAGGGTCAAACTAAGATCAAATTAGAATTTCTCATATTAACAAATCCCAAAATACCAATTTTCGTCCAAATATTGGAATTATTTTGAAAATTATTCACGAAAAACCAAAATAAAAATAAATTTTTAACACTTTGTATATCAAAAATGAAGGCCTTGCGGACCCATGCTTATATGAATGTTTCACCTCATAAATAACTGAGGAATCGTTCTGTGAAATATCGGACCCTTACTACATAACACCCTGTATATTATTTGACTTTCTGGGTATCCTTTTCTTATCCTGGGAAATTATTTCATAATATGACTTGGGGTCGTTTCCTCTTTTTGAATTTCAGTTAGTTGTAGTTCCATTTCGGGGATGTTCAATGTCCATGGAGAAGTTTCACATGGAGTTCATTTGTGGATCATTGGCGTATCGTAGTCGAGTGAGTTCAACAGTTCTCTAAGGCGGGTTCCAGCTGGCCTTGTTATAGTTGCCCTCCTGGCGTATATATCATACTCCTTTTCAGATGGAGTTGGAGAATAACAAGGATGGTGTGGTTGTGCCAGTATGCCGCAACCGTAGCTATGGTATTTCTAATCCCAATTGGACCGACATAAAAAATTTCGTGAAGGATTTCTCTTTCCAATTGCCGCCTTGACATAGGCGTCGGTATATTATTTTCCAGTGGTATTTTTTCAGTTACTTATTCTTACAATCATAGCAATTGATCACCCCATGTAAAAGTAGACACATTTTATCTCAACTGAATTTTATTATTTGTTTCGAAATGTCTCCAGAAAACCATATTGATAAAATTATTTTCAATGGATAATAGTATAGTATAGTATAGTTTGATTTAGTTCAGAAATATTTACAATATGTTGAAATACTTCACAGTAAAATTGTGACAATAGTCCAAATAGGAATGAAAATATTTGTATATCAAAATATAAAATATTATATACATAAGTTAAAATTTTATCTTTTGGTCGTTGTGAAGATGTCTCTAACTTTGGTTAGTTCGAAATATTCATCAATTGAGTATATACAGTTTTCAGCCAAGATTTTTTTCAATTTTATTGATAATTTGGATAGTCCCAGATTACGAAAATTGGTTGGTATTGAATTGAACCATTCAATATATTTGTTTGTGTGTCTGCGTAATCTAGTTTGTTGTTGCAATACCATAGATTTGTTTCTTGTGTAGTGTTTGTGAAGATCGGATTGTGCTTGATAATCATTCATGTTTTTTTGATGAACAGTAGGTTTCGGTATAGAATAGTCGAGAATATGGACATAATTTTCAGTTGTTCAAATATTGGTCTACAGCTGGCATCCCAATTCACTTTTTTTATACTGCGTAAGGCAGCTTTTTGAATGATTAAGAGTTTTTGTAGATAACAGTTTGATGCATTTTCCCATAATTGGGCTCCATATGTTAGAACAGAGTGAAACAGTACGAAATAGGTTGTGTATGCAGATGATTCTCCTAGTGAGTAATTAATTTTTCTGATAGCGAATACTGTTTTTGAGAGTTCTCCACATAACACATTGCAACTTAGTATCTTATAAGACCCCAAGGCAATTCAGATGGTCATTTGCATTTTCAGTAGTGAAATTTATAGAAGTTTGGCTTTCACTTTTACTATCGTTCAATAGTATATCATTGGGTTCAAACCAGGTCCTAGCCTTCTCCAAAATTAGGGAGAGGACAAGTTCAGTATCCTCCTCTTTTCCCATGTCAATGCCAAAAGTTTTATCGTCCGCATACATTATGGTTGATACGTTAATGGAATTCATAGTGAAGAGTAGGTCATTTATGTATATCAAGAACAGAAGGGGGGCCCAAGACTGATCCTTGTGGTACTCCTCTCTCAACAATAGCTGTATCACTGCGTTCTCCGCCAATAATGACAATTTGCTTTCTTTCCTGTAAGTATGACTCTATGATATCTAGTGCGCTGTTACGTATTCCGTAGAAATTTAGTTTCTCCAATAATATATTGTGATTTACACAGTCAAATGCAGATGTCAGATCAGTTAGTACAGTCAAATATTTTTTACTGTCATTGAAAGCTCTTTTGATTACATTTGTTAGGGAGAGTACTGCATCAGCGGTGGACAGCCCCTCTCTGAATCCATATCGATGTTGTGATATGATTTCATGGGCATCAAAAAAAGATAACAGATTTGGGTGTATTGCCATTTTCCATATTCTGGAGAAGGCTGGGAGAATCGATATCTGTCGAAATTTTTTTGGTAGTGACGGGTCACCTTTTCTGTAGGCAGGAATTACTCTACCCATTTTCAACTTTTCTGGAAAAACTCCTTTCTTGAAGCAGGCATTTATAATTTCTGTGAGAGGTTCCAATAAATATATTTCAGATTTTTTTATTATAAATGTGCTTAAACCGTATATGTCTTAGGTTTTTTTGGATTTCATTTTGTTAATGAGTGTTCTAATATCATCTGTGACCAAAGGTTTAAGATAAATTGTATTTACCGAGTTTTGGTTTTTGTCCAGTGAATTTAATGCATTTTTGTCAGTCCGATAAGAGTTTTGTGTAAGAGGTTTTGAATTATTTACGTAGAAATCATTCATTTCATTTGCTGATGAATTTTGAGGGGAAGTTTTTGCTTTTTGTTTTCTACCTGTTTCAGTGTTGATGATTTCCCATGTAGTTTCATTGTGGTTATTCGTATTCAATAACATTTTTTTGTATTGGTGTTTTCTGGTATTTTTTGAGATAATATGATATTTTTTTTCAGTTTCATTGTATACTTTTTTATTTCCATCTATCGGATTTTTTATATAGAAATCGTGAACGAATTTTACCTGTCTTTTGCTTCGGTTGTTTCCGGTATGATGATATGATGATCTTTGTGTTTGCCAATATATTTTTTGTTATTTTCAAAGTATGGAAATTCCTAACCTCACCAACACACGGCACTATTGAAGAATATTGTGAACTGGTGAAATCATGCGGCTTCAGATAACAGATGTCCAATCCAGCTAGCCGAGCTCTTATTCCTTAAATATATTTGATAGCGCCTTTACTAATGATCTGGGTAACTAGTGCCACACCACTTACCTTTTTTATGATTGTACCAGGAACGCTTTGAAAGTAAAAACACTGGTAGTATATGAATTTCCCATTTGCCAAGCAGTGCACTCCTCGTAGTGCTCTTATTTTTATTGCCGTTCCAATTGGGATTAGAATAACTATACTAAGAGTTGTTCACGCCTGAATTTAAGTGGGGCTACTCCTGCTGAAAATGTGGAACGCTTCTTCAAAATCCTTCCGCAGGGGCCATGCTGATCTTCTCTGTATCGTTCCAATTTTAGGATTTATGCATATTATCATTATAAATAAAGTTGTGTTTAATATCGTTGCAAGAGACATGAAGTTTGTGATTCCTTAAAAAATTAAAAATCTTAGTTCATTTCACAAAAATGCTTCAATATGAACAGAGGCATGCAAAATTGATTCAATTTTGATTATTTCATGAAAGTGTTTGGGGTGAATACCTATTAAAAAAAAACGGGATAATCATTAATGTTTTTGGAAGGCCATGTTTTGGTATCTAGTCATAACTGTCAATTCAAAAGAACTTCTCTCAATTACATTTTGCTAAATTTTCTTTACACTTTTACAATTGTTCCTTTACCTACCCTGTATGTTGTTTGACTTGCAACGTTTCTAAGTGCACCTAATATGATTATCGCTCATGCATCAACTTTCGGCAATATTTATATTTTGGTTATGCAATTAATTAAACAAATTCAAATATTGCACACTCAAATGACCACGCTCTATATTCCGAATGTTACAATTTCAATCATTTCAAGGTCCAACTGAAACATGATTTACGAAAAACACCTGATGCATTCTTAAAAATGTACTGTTTACATTCCAGTTATGGAAACAAATTCATCAAACAAATTAATCATTTATCGAAACGAACATTCGATATGAAACACAAAGGAATTATTCCTGGATAAAAAACTTTCTGATGGAATCTTAGGTATTGATTTCTATGACTGGATGAAACCGAATCGACATCCATTGTATATATTTCGCTTAGTATAAGCGGGGCTGAATTGTAAGCAGTTCAAGAAAGAGTTTTCTCTTGTGTGGCTACTAATGATCTCTTTTCCACAACAAAAACTTGTGGAGTGATTATTGGGAATCTTTTTTCTTTTCAGTCCTTAACGAAGATCTGTTACAGTTGAAAGTGGGTATTGACAGAGCAATTAGAACGATTTCAGATGTTTCAGTGGAAACAAGTGACGGCTTTTTTAGAGATAATGATCGAATGCAAAATCAATATAGGTGAAAGAAACATATCTTAGTGAATGGAAGAAGATCAAGTATCTGATATGGAATTTCTAAAAAAAAAATCCATTCGGTGACCAATGAAACCATTATATTATTCATTGGCAAATTATACTTTCTCCGTCGATAATTATTCAGTAGTATACAAGTCAATTCACAAGGTGTCTGTTATATGGGAAATACTGTTGATACTGTGGAAACTGTTATATAGTGCGTTCATAAAGGGTGAAAACGCTCCATTTTCTTACGAGGTAATCATTTTCGGAGGTGAAGCTCGGACAGCTCAATTTTGTATTTAAGTTTTCCACCTTTGAAAAAAAATATAACAACCTACAAGATATGACGTCATCGATATTTTTTTAAATTGAAAGGGTATATTTTCATATCAATAATTGAAAGCTGATATTTTTCTGAGTTCAATCATACCACATACGTCATATTATAATTTTTTTATTATTATTATTACATATAAGTAAAGGCTGAGGACAGAGTCCTATGTAAGCCTAAAAAAAACTAAAGAGATCAGAAAGATTATACAATGCATGCAAAAGAAAAATAATTAATATATGCGTAGGAAAAATTATGAAAATAAGCAAATATCTATTTTGTTTTTAAAACTATTCACTGGGTCAGAATTCACAACATCGTTGGGTAAGTTATTCCATGTTTCGAAAATACGATTCACCAAAAAATGCTGTCTCTGCCTAGTGGCAAATTTCTCCTTTTTTAATTTGAGATTATGACCACGTAACCGCGAATCATTGTTGAAAACAAAAAGTTCTTTCTGATTAGCATAGTTATACTCAGCTATACGGAAGGATATGATGAGGTCCCCACGGAGTCGACGTTGGTCCTCAGTCTTTCGGGATAGGTTGGACGCACTTCGCCAAAAGTCATACGCGTGGCTCGACGCTGAACGTTTTCCAAGAGATTCTTGTCGCGCACCAAAACAGGACACCACACCGGACCTGCGTACTCCATAATTGGACGAACGTAGGTTTTGTAGAGTTTTATGGAACTTGAGTATGATAGATGGAAGAACGTTTTGCGGATGAGGTAGATAAGTGTGTTGGCGCGCTTGCATGTGGATATAACATGTTCGGACCAAGTTAGGTCAGTATTAATAGTCACTCCCAGATCGAAATGAGAAGACACTATACGTATCTGTAGATCGTTTATTGTGTACGCGTGGAGTGGATTGTTCTTTCCATGATGAAGTACGACGCATTTGTCGACGTTAAGAGGTAAAAGCCAATCCTCACACCACCGACTAATCGAGTTGAGGTCTTCTTGAAGGAGTTGATGTTCCACTAAGGCATTTCCATACAGTTTAGTATCATCGGCATAAAACGACTTGCAGGACTTTATATGAAGAGCAAGATCACTTGCACAAACAACGGAGAGGAGTGGGTCAAGAACAGACTCCTGGGGGAATCCACTTGTGACTTGTCTGTCCGAAGAAAAAGAGTGACCCACTTTGACCGTGAAAGTTCTTTCTGTCATGTAATTTTCAACCCATGAGTTTAGTTGGCCCCGAATATTGAGTGTGTCAAGTTTGTGCATTAGCCTTCTCACTGGGACCCTGTCGAAAGCCTTGGCAAAGTCAAGATAGACGATATCTGTCGTTATTTTTTTATCGTGAGCCTTCGTCCAATCGTTTATGCACTGTGGAAGATTGCTGGTGGTGGATTTACCTTTGACGAAACCATGTTGTTCCGATGGTATGATTGCGTTTTTTGTTAAAAATTCTGACATGTCTTCTACAATTATTGATTCCATTACTTTGGAAGGTACGGATAGAAGACTAATGGGCCTGTAGTTGGTTGGATTGAGTTTATCGCCTTTTTTGAAAATAGCAGTGACAGATGCCTTCTTCCAAGCCCGTGGGATTTGAGATTTTGCGAAAGAGACAGTCATGATTCTTGATAACGGAAAGCAGAGAGTTTCGGCAAATTTTTTTAGAAAGAAGGGGCTCATTCCATCCAAGCCAGGAGATGAATTTAATTTAGTGTTCAGTAAATGTTTTTTAATTTTTTTCGGGCTAAACGTCACATGGTTTAGATAATCACGCAGTCGTTCTGCTATAATTCCCGGTAATTGATCATTTCGGGGCTCCACTGTGAAGGAGCTTGTGAAAGAGTCGGCCAGGATTTCAGCTGATTCGATATCTGTAGAGCACAGGGTACCATCAGGTTTTTGTAGGAGCGGAATGCTCACTTTGGTGTTCAGGTTTGATCGTATGAACTTGTACAGTTTTTTCTTGTTTTCAGAGTTCGCAATAGATTCTTCAAACTCACGACGTGAAGATCGTAGTGTTGATACCAGGTATTTAGAGAAATTTCGATGAGTTTGGTGATCTTCTGGGGCTTTTGATCTTTTATATCTCTTCCAAAGTATTTTTTTGTGATATATGAGTGACATTATTTCGGTATTTATCCATGGTTTGAGAGGATTTTTCCGGCATACTTTGCTGCGGGAGTTCTTGTCAACAAGGGCAGTTATGGTCGAGTAAAATTTTTCCCAGAGGATATCAACGTCATCACATGTATTCAAGAGGGTGATCTAATCGATGGCGGAAAGTTCCTCGAATAACTGATCGAAATCGATTATTTTGAAAACTTCAGTTCCGTACTTGTTTGGCATGTGAATATTGAGCTGAGTAGTTGCGTAGATTACTGCGTGGTCCGATAATCCAACTGGTGGTAGGATTTCATAATCTGTGACAATGTTTTCATCATTGGTAAAGATGAGGTCAAGAACAGATGGTTCATTGTTGATTCGGAATCTAGTTGGTTCTGTGATGAGTTGAAAGAGGTTTGAATCGGCAACGGAATGCATGAAATTACTCGTGGCACTATTTGTATATGTGACACTCCAAGTTACAGTATACTGAGTATAAAAGAAACCGGTGTTCATATTTCTTAACATTCATTTAATCATTTAGTTTGCATTGAAAATATCATAAGTAGTAAAATAAACAAATAACAAATTTAAAACAAATGGTCGGACTGAGTTCTTTGGGTTAGTTGACAATATCCAAGACGTCTGATGAATTCTTGGGTTTCGTTTGACAACATTTCTGGTGTAATTCGTTGAATTTCAATTCGAATTCTTTCTTTAAGGTCTTCCAAAATGGAAGGTCAATTCATGTACATTTTACTTTTCAAGTAACCACCAAGAAAATAGTCCATGGGAGTTGAATCTGGGGACCTAGCAGGCCATTCAATCTGACCGCGTCGTGCAATCCAGCGATTGAGAAAGGTTTCATTGACCACTCTAACTACTCGAGCATAATGTGGACTGGCTCCATCCTGATGAAACCAAATAGTAGAAACTATTCGACCAGGTTGAATAATGTCTGGAAATGTTAAATATGGAACTACATAGGTTTGTAACATTTCCAAATAATTTTCGCCCGTCACAGTAGGACCATCAAAAAAATTTGGTCCTACAATGGTATTCCTAAGAATCCCAGCCCACCTAGTTACTTTTTGGGGATATTGGGTATAAGCTTCCATCGTCCAATTGGGATTTTCTGTTGCCCAATAACGACATTTTTGCGTATTCACGGTACCGTTTATACAAAAAGTTGATTCGCCGGAAAGTAAGACATCAAATTTAACGCCATTATTTTGATTACACACTTCTTGCATAATTTCACGAAACTCCATTCTCCATTAAGTTCATGAATAAGTTTAACTTTATATGGAATATATTCTCATGGCAGACAGTGAGTAGACGTGTGTAGTCTGTGCTCCTCGAAAAAAATCTATAAATAAAGGGAAATAAAGCGGAGAGGAAATTTGAAAATCGTGATAACAAACGTGAAGTGATTACTAATTATACAGTGTGGTGGAAAACTGAAAAAACTGGTCATAACACGTGATATCAAAGAAGAAATAGGTTCTGCAGTGGATCAAGCGCTAAGTAAATGTCTAAACAACGAATCCTTCCTACAAAACGTAGTCAAAAACGTATCGGAGGCGATAACAAAAACCATCGAGAAAAAGTTATCGCAAATTGGAGAAACAGTTGCATTACTCCAGGCCGATCTTACGAATACAAAAAAGGAATATGATCAGAAAATAGAAAAACTCGAAACGGAGGCCAGAAGAAAGATTCATGATCAAGAGCTATTTGAAAAAAAAGTTTGATGACATGGATCAAGCTACTAGAAGATTAAACTTGAGAATTTTCAATTTCGAGGAAAAATTAAATGAACGGACCGTGGCAGAAATCATTGAATTATTCAATACAAAAATGGCCATCATATATCCCAGGATGATATTGAGATATGTTACAGGGTGGGCAAGAAAGAAGAAAAGAAATCAAGAGGTATTTTCCTTAAATTAAAAAACTATGATTTCAAACAAAAAATCTTCACCAAGAAGAGAATGCTCAAGGGGACTGGAGTAGTCATCAAGGAAGATCTCACGAGTGCAAGAGTAGAAATCCTAACAAAAGCTATTGAAAAGGTCGGAATGAAGAACGTGTGGAAAAATTCAGGAAAGATATACTCAAATAAGGAAAATGAAATATATATATTCTAAAATATAGAGAAGATCTGGAAAAAATCTACTAAATACATTTTCTGCTCCTTGGTGGAATTAGTAGTTCAGTGTTCAATTGAAACTTTTATTTGATCATTATTGTCTTAATCAATGAATAATAGCTTTATTTGCATCAGTACATATATTGTTCTGAGGGGTATTAACAAACGCACTCCATACTTATACCCCCATACCATGCTAGAAATTTTAGAAACTCTAGACAATTTTGAAGAAATAATAACAAAAACATTTGACAATTCACATGATTACTTTAGGGGAGGAAGGGCCAGAAGGATCGGTGATATAGGAGTTATTCACTTCAATATACGAAGTATAAAAAAAACATTTCGATGAACTACTAGTATATCTGCAAGAAAATTTCAAAAACCAAGATGTCATCGTGCTGTCGGAAACGTGAAAAATTGAGTCGGTAAGTGATTTCATCATACCAAATTATACAGGCCACTACAATGAATCAAAAACAAATCAAAACGATGGTCTAATAATCTACACAAAAAACTCCTTAGCAGCAAACCTACAAATCATTCCACTTACCGACCCAAACTTACTGAGAATAACCTTTCTAGCAAATAATGTGGGTGAAGAAGTCAAAATTGGTATCACTGCCTCATATCGGCCCCCTTCTGTTGATGTAAGAACTTACCTGAATGATATAAAAAACAATTTTTTGAATTTTAGTAGCCAATCAGTGGAATTATTTTTGGGTGATATAAATATAAATTTATTAGATACGGTTTCCCAGGACACTATAACCTTTATCAAAATTTGATGAACGAAAATGGTTTCGCTTCTTATATTAATGAACCAACGAGAGAAACACTCTATATATATATATCTATCCACACCCCCTCTCAAGCACTCGAAACACAAAATATAATCAATACATATAAGAGGGTTAGGTATGGAAAATTTAAATATCTTTTAGAGAAAGAACAATGGGCAAAGATATTACAACACAATGAAACACAAAAATCATATGACGCTTCTATTGAGGTATTAAATAAATATATAACAGAAGCAACCGATACGTTTAGTCCAAATAAGAAAATGAGTAAACTGAAACCATGGATCACAGCAGGTTTGATAACTTCTATAAAAACTAGGGACAATCTGAAAAAAAAAACTTTTGAATATATACTCTGAAGACTCCGAAAGAAAATATAAAGAATATAGAAACAAACTTAATAATTCACTCAAACGAACAAAAAATCAATATTATAAAAGCAAGCTTGATGAAGATAAGGGCAATTGTAAACAGACATGGAAAATAATAAAGGAGATTTCTAATACCGAATCGAATAAAAATCATATAGAAAATACCACTATTATTGAAGAGAACAGGAAACCTACAGTAAATAATAGAGAAAAAGCTGATTTATTCAATGAATTTTTCACAAATATAGGATTGGATATGGCAAAAAAAATTGAAAAATGTAATCTATCACAGAATTTTCTGAAAGAACCTTCAGTGACGGCGACTTTATTTTTCGAACCTATTGATGAAAACGAGGTAATAATAATAATTTCAAAACTCAAAAATAATTGTTCTCCAGGTCCAGACGGGATAACAACAGCCCTCATTAAAAATATTCACCCCTATTTATTGAAACCATTAGTACATGTAATCAACTTATCTTACAAAAACTCAAATATACCGCACCAATGGAAAGAATCTAGAATCACCCCATTTTTTTGATACCGTCTCACATGAGATTCTATTGAACAAACTCTCTAAATACGGAATTCGAGGCCATGCATTGGACTTGTTGCGGGACTATTTGTCACAACGGACGCAAAAAGTAAAAATCGGGGACCAGCTCAGTGGGCCATTAAATATATCTATTGGTGAACCACAGGGAACAGTTTTGGGCCCAATTCTGTTCCTTGTATACATTAACGCTATATCCCAGATTCAAAATTTCAATAACCATGTCATTTGTTACGCTGATGACACAGCTCTAATATTCAGAGATGATAGTTGGCATAAAATCTTCAATCGAGCTGAGGAAGACCTACAGAAATTGAAAACCTGGTTCAACAATAACCTACTGAGTCTTAATATAAGAAAGACAAAATTTATGTGCTTTTCATTAAACTCTGATGACAAACCCCCTATCAACAAACTCAGGATACACATGCCCACCTGCACTAAGAATATGACATGCAACTGCCCAAAAATAGAAAAACGACATCCATAAAATATCTGGGCGTAGTTATTTACCAACATCTGAGGTGGGAAGAATACATTTCTCAAGTTATAGAAAGGATGAGACTCCTCATGTTTAAATTCTACACCCTTAGGGATATACTCTCTCGAAAAAATATATTAATTTTATATAATTCCTTGGCAGAATCTATACTCAGATATTGTATTGTTGTGTGGGGAGGAGCATTCAATAATGCTATCAATTGCCTACAAACAACTCAAAATTCATTAATGAAAATTACATTCAAAAGAGCTAGACGTTTCCCAACGAAGCAACTATACAGGGAAACCGAAATATTTAACATTATATCCCTTTACATCTACCAATGTTTGATATGGATGTTTTCGAATATCCAGAAGTTTAGTTTTATCGCTCACAAAACCACAAGATCAGTCAAAAACTTGCATATCAAAATTCCGCTCTTCAAAAAAGTCATACACAAAGATTTGTTTCCTTCTTCGGACCTAAACTGTACAATTTTCTTCAACACACCTGAAAAAAATAAAAAAAATAAGTAAATTTAAACGGACCCTCGAACAACACATACTAGAGAACCCGATGACATTAAAAAAAAATTAAAATACAAAAGATTCGAAGACACACCTCAAAATCCTGCATCGCCGATCGCTATCCCTTCCTCTGCATTATCATTATCATTATGATTATCATTTTTAGTACCGTCATTTTCATTTTTATATTTTCTTATAATTTTTGTTTTGAAAAATTTGTATTATTCTTTGTTTTCATTTACATTTTTCATTCTCATCTTCATTCTCTACCACTGCTGTTATATGTATATAAAATGTTATTACAGAAGTTGAAAACTTCTTCAAGTGGGGTGAAAAAGCACAAAACAGGCGACATACGCCCAGGTGTATTCTACTCCACCCTGGAAGAAGCAAGATTAATGTTGTATAAAGATTATTGTATTTTACTTTCAATATATTTTTTTTAATTCTCCTTTTTTTATGATATTTTGTTTTTGTATAGCTAACATGATGAATAATTATATTACATTGAAATGGCCATTATCAGCCAATGAAACTGTATCTGTAATAACTGTTGTTGTTGAAATGAAGTTGATTTGATATAATTTGGCTTTTCTTGGAATTTTCTGCACAGCACCATCGTAATCTAAAATAATTGCTTTTAGGGTAATATTTTTCAGAAAGGTATTATTGAAGACTTATAAATCGATATGCTACACAACAAATAAATTCAAAACCAACATATGCAATGGTAACTAAGAAAACTAAGAACTTATTGTCTGGTTGCTAAGGGCTTTCAGATGTTTTCATAGCCTACTCAAATTTGGCAATATACTCGTACTAACTGCTGAGTGATTCTCAGGTTTTCGTTGCAGAATGAATTATGAGAAAAATGTTTCCTTCATACTCAGTATGAAGTGTTACATATGACGTATGAACTCAGAAAAATATGGACTTTCAAATTTTGATATAAAATATACCGTTCCAATTTGAATTAAAAAAATGGATGACGTCATATCTTGTAATGCAATGGTTTTTTTTTCAAAGGTCGATAACTAAAATATAAAATCGACCTGTCCGAGCTTCACCTCCGAAAAAGATTAACGCGTAAGATAATGGAGCGTTTTCACACTTTATAAACGCACTGTATATTACTTGAGTATGGATTGATTCATTTCACAGTATCACCAATGTTATATTTCGTGACCTCAGTGAATGTAGGTACCTAGATTGGTTGCGGTAAGAACAAAGTAACCGAAACCACTATCGATCCGTTGCCGACGTTAGACTTTCATAGAGTCATCTTCAGGGCCCAACAATGGGAATTACAATTTTAAAAATTATGTGAATATTAGATATTGAAATCAAGTAATTGGAATAAAAAGTCCCAGATTGGACTATAATGAAATATACACAAATAAACACAGGTGAAATTTAACAAAACTTTGAATTTAAATAATGAATTACGGAAAAAATAACTATAAATCAAGAGATTTGGAAAGGATTGGAAGGAGCAATAACACAATATTTGATTCATTTCAGTCTTTTTTCGGATATATGGGTTATACGGATATAAACGGTGTGAGAGGATTGAAAAACTAGTATTTTTCAAGAAATCACGATTTGTTTTAGATGCTATCAAAATCAATGAGATGTCAGTGACCATAGGCGTCCATGATTCAATGAATGAAATAGATCAACGGACTATTGTAGTACTTCCAATTTTCTTATCAGATGTGAATAACGGTTGGATGAAAATTGGTTATGAATTTTTTATTTGTATTCTTTGAATATATATAAATATATATATATGTATATATATATATATATATATATATATATATATTTCGAATTTTTTAATGCTGATCATATCCTACCGTCTAATTCTTTGTTGTCGATCAATATTTGATTTTATAAATTCGAATCCAGCGAAGTTATGTCAGAGTGCCCTGCAAGGTCTGTTTTATTTGTTATTTTCAGTAGGTTTTGGGGTCTTATATTTTTTTAACATTCTGATAACGTCCTCTCTGTCCTATATATACTTTCTCTCATTCTTGAATTTCAATTGTGAACACTCTTTCACATAAAAAATATAACATTATCTCAAATGTAGAGTTCCACATTCAACAAACACATCTTTCCACCAAAAAAACAATCAAAGCTCTGGGTTAGTCCTCAAGTGGAAAAGACAGTTATATTTTGGTATCATCAGCTCAATTGTGTGAGTGACAATTTGAAGTATGCAGGTGAAAGTCTGAGATATATATTGTGAATGGAAGGGCCTAAGAACGGATCCTTGAGGTACTCCGAACCCCACTTGTAGTTTTTATTCCATGTTTGAAAAGGTAAATTGGTCGATTATTCACTCAGTTATTAATAGTAATTTTTTTTGCTGTTAGAATGAATGTGCGTACATTTTCAAATTTCGTAAGGCTAACAAAAAATGCCGCGATACAGACTTTGCTAATTGAAGTTGAACATTCAAAAAGTCATCTTTAAAAACATTTTATCTAATACCAAAGTTACCCCTTTTGAAAACCAACACCTTTGCCATACATTTTCCTATGGTTCTCGTGAACTTTGGAAATAATATAGCAAAAATAAGGTTTAAATCTGATTTTATTGTTCAACCACCTCTTCTAAATACCACCCCTTTGAGACACGTTTTGTTTATATTCTTCCCAAGATTTTCATCAGCCTCAAAAGTGATTCCGCGCGCGAAGAAAAGGCTGATATTTTTTTCGAACCACCCCTTCCAAAAACCACCCCTTTAAAAACCACCCCTTTTAAAAATTTTAAAATATTTTTTCATGATTTCGCAGTTGAACAATTCCGCGGAAAGCTGAACTATTTTTCTTTCCTGAACCACCCCTTCTAAAAACCACCCCTTTTGTAACCAGTTTTTTTTAAATATATTTTCTATGATTCTCGACAGCTTTCGACACAATTCCGCGAAGAAATGGCTTGAACTAATTTTTTTTTCCAACCACCCCTTTTGAAAACCACCCCTTTGTGACAAATTTTATTTTTATTTCTGCCATGATTCTCGTCAGCCTTCAGAGCAATTCTGCGAAACAAAAGACTCAAAACTGATTTTTTTCAACCACGCCCTCCTAAAAACTACACCTTTGTGACAATTTTTTTCATGAATTTTGACAGCCAAAGAGGCGATTGACCAAACAAAAAATGAATTAGTTCCGTTTTTTTTTGTATTGGGGACCACTGTGCACGCGTTCAATTTCAGCAAAAACAGAAACTACTAGAATACAATTGACAAATTGAAATATTCTATGCGAAATGAACAACATACAAAGATACATGGAAATAGTACACAAAAAATGTATATCCAATTTTTACCCAATTGATATCTGATTTGTAAATATTTTCGATTGTGACTGATTCAGAAAGAAAACTCTTCCTACACCGTTCAGATTCATATATACATATTCATTTGAATCCAAAATAACCGAATGAACTCCGAGTATATAGAAATGTTTCCTTTAATCGAAGTTTTATACAAACAAGGAAATGTGAGAATCTTGTTTTTTTCTACATATTAGTTTCGTAATACATTGTTACTATTTGAATTCCCGTTAAATGTTATTGGTCTTTACTTGTGTATATTTCATCATAATTCGAGCTTATATTTTTTATCTTCATCACTTGATTTTGATATGTTCACATACAAATCACATTTTAAAATCGTAATCTTCATTAAAGTGCTATGAAGATGATTTTATAAAAGTAAAAATGTCGGCAAAAATAGATAATGGTTATTTGTATATATATTTTTTTACTTTTTGAAAAAGCAGGTTTCCGCCCTCGGCGGTGTGCCATGAACTTTTGATTTTTTTCATGCGGAACATCTTTCAAACGGTGCGACATAAAGCTGAAATTGTTATATCTGATACCAAACCAGTAAGATTTCTGTATACTCAATAGTTCGGGAGAGACAAAGGTATTTAAATGACGGAGAACTCAACTGTAGGTGGATTGAGGCCATAATTTTTAATTTCATAGCATTGACGATCATAATCCTCTATCATTTGAGTTCGAAAGGGTTTTCCGTATGCTCAAAAGTTTTCGATTCACATTCTTAATAAATAAGTAGTTTCTGAACTACCAATACAAAAATAGTAGTTTATGTAACAAGTAAGCAAATGCCATTTGCGTACATGTTGCATTCAATAATTTTTCGTATAAGCTTTCCAAAGAATCTTTCATATAGGAACTATTATTTTATTTGTGCTATCAATACGCAAATATATTTGTAGGCAGCACCGGCAGAAGGCCGTGTGAAATATCGAATCAGATTTTTTATTACCGACGTATCAATCTCTGATTCGTGTTTCCAGTCAATTTCTGCAGAATCCAACTATACTAAAGTTTTATGGGGATACATATAGTTAAATACAGTGCTTCTCGAAAGTCCTCTCCTCCCCTCTCATTTTTGGAACGATTATACATAAACAAGTGAAATTTGGAAACTGAATATTAAAGGTTGTAAACTTCCCTACTAGTGATGATAGATGACGAAATCGTCAAAGATGACGTCACAAGGCCATTGTGACCAATAATTTCAAATGGAACCCTACGGCAAGCGACACCTCTTTTAAAAGTATCGAAAAAACCTATTCAATGATACTGATTTTGTTTGTGTTTATGGCAGTTTTGCAAACTCGCTTTTAAAACACGCAAAGCTGTGATGAATTAAATCAGTTAATACTAAAATTCCAAATTCAAGCTCCGCCTCTGGATAGTTGTCAAATAAGTTGTTCAAGGAAGCTTCTCCGTAAGTTTGAAACAACGGGTAGTATCAATGATGCGAAACGATCTGGCAGACCACAAATTTCTGATGAGAATAAAATTGATATACTGGCAGAACTAATAGTTAATCCTACTTCTTCAACAACTCACGTTGCATCTACCTGTGAAGTCAGTCGAAGTACAGTACACAGGGTGTTGAAAAAAAAACAAATTTCATCCATACAAATTAAAAATGGTTCATCAACTCTCAGACGACGACCCAGACCGAAGACTAGAATTTTGTGAAAATATGGAAACTAAAATTAATCAACAGCCAGACTATGTCAAAACAATTTGTTTCAGTGGCGAAAGTACTTTCTATCTAAATGGAAATGTAAATACACAGAATGTGAGGTATTGGAGTGACGCAAATCCTCACCTGTTTCGTGAAACACATACCCAATTTCCCCAGAAGGTGAATGTTTGGGCAGGTATCCTGGGAAACCACATCGTTGGGCCTCTTTTTTAAATACTTATTTAACTGGTGAGGTTTATCATTAGCTGTTGCAAAACGCAATAGAACCGTTAATCCTTGAAATTTTGGAAGATAATCCAGATGAATTCGGCAATTTGGAAATAACATTCCAACAGGATTGTGCTGCTCCACACTATTACGGTGCAGTGAGACGGTATTTGGATGAGGAGTATCGTGGTAGATGGATTGGACGACGGGGTTCAACGGAATGGCCAGCTCGATCACCGGACCTCACACCTTTGGATTTTTTTCTGTGGGGGTACCCTGAATTGAAGGTTTACGCCACTAAACCTGACAATATTGACGTTTTAAAACAACTTATTGTTGCAGAATGTGAGGCTGTTTCCGCAGACACATTTGCAAAAGTACGAGAAGAATGTAAAAATAGGATATTTCACTGTCAGGAAGTGGATGGAGGTCACTTCGAGCAATTTCTTCAAGTAGATACTGATTCTTAAATCTGTAATCAATATCATACTGAATGGAATTTAAATTTTAATGTTTACTAATGAGCCATTGAAACTGCCATAAACACAAACAAAATCAGTATCATTGAATAGGTTCTTTTGATACCTTTTAAAGGAGGTGTCGCTTGCCGTAGGGTTCCATTCAAAATTATTGGTCACAATGGCCTTGTGACGTCATCTTTGACGATTTCGTCATCTATCATCACTAGTAGGGAAGTCTACAACCTTCAATATTCAGTTTGCAAATTTCACTTGTTTATGTATAATCGTTCCAAAAATAAGAGGGGGGGAGGGGACTTTTGAGAAGCACTGTATATTAAACTTGTAAGTAAATATGACAACCATTCAGGAAGATACTCCAAATTTGAGAGAAAATTGTAAATGTATTCACTATAAAGCAAAATCCTGTTTTCCCCTAGTTTGACATTCGAATCGTGAATGCTAGATGTCGCCCACTTCGTGGATATCCTGAATGGAAGGTGACATTTGGAGTAAATGAAATATAAATTGATATCATTCAATAAATGTATGTAGGTTTAGGTGTGAAAATCGAAACTTGATTTGAACCCAAACTAAACCATTCGATTATTCCTGTAAGTGGATTATACATTGAATTTACTATCAATTCGTTTGCGATTTTTCAAAGAAAGAAAGTGTGAGAAGCATCATGTCTGTACCTACCGTAACAATAACCATTGACAATTTTATTCTGAAAAAATCAAAATTTCTATTTTTTTTGCGGCAAAATGTTATTGGTTCATAGTTTTTATAGTATTCATAAACACCTGTTATTCAGTTATGTTCTATGAATGAATAAAATTCAGTTCGTAAAGTGTTGCAATGAGGACATTTCACGGACAAGTCCGTAAAAGCAGCATTTTACGGATTTATTTTAATTCCCAAAGTTGACGTTTTGGGGAGCGTATACAAAAAATGTTTTTATTGATTGTGATTTCCCAAATATCTCAGCTATGTATTGAACTGAAATGTATCAGATCATCTTTTAAGTGCCATCTGACTTTTTATAATAATTAATTACTTCGAACGATATAGATTATGAAATTCATATATGACTATTTGAACGCCGAGCGGTTGCAAAAATCAAATCGAACTTAAAAAAACATATTATTCAAATTACGTAGGTTCGGAAATACAGAGAAAAGATTTGGCCAGAGAAAAGATTTGCCAGAGAACCACAAAGATATATTCCAACTTACCGGGGTCTACCATCCTAGAAGTCCGGGCATCTCGAGACTGCAGACATCCGATGAGCACTGACTCTACATTCATTGTTTTCCATTATTAACAGATTGATTATCTCTGTTAAGAATGTAACATCCATAATTATTTTCTTTAATCAAACTCTAATCTGATTTTTTTTCAGATATGGTGTGTGCGATGATATTATGAAATGGAACAAATTCTTGAGCTTTGAATGTATGAATGAAGAATCTTCATTTGACCTCATAATCTGAATGAGAATACTCCATGAAATTGAAATCCTAACTGACGGGATTGAACAATATCAAAACTCAACAAGAACTTCAAAAGGTTTCTCAATAATTCTAGAATTATTCAATTGAATCTGGTTAAGATTCAAAACTAGGCAAGAGACAACAGTACCAATTCCAACCATCTGACCTGAGAATCAAGAAAGAACTAGTTAGCTTTCGTCTGCAAAACTCCTTCAACCCCTTTACAATGGTGGTATTCTTCCTCATAAAAATGAAAGGGATACCGTGTTTGCTCTGAGCATATAATAATGACGGTCCTTCTCGAGTATCAGATTCAACAAGAGATATCCAAATTACTGGTTGGTTAGTCCCTGAGACAACATGAGAAATATACTACTCTGAACATACGGTTATTACTCAAAATACTAATTTATACATTTTCTATTTAAATGGAGTACTCTCAAGTATTGAATGAATGTGTTTTTTTGTGGAGGAGAGGAACAAAGTTTTTCGACATTTTTTTTGGGTAACGTTCCACAGTCTGAAAATGAAAATATAATCAGGAAAATCTATACAGGTGTAGAAAGGGCAAACTAATCAGTGCACCCCGATAAGTTATTGCGTTCACCAAATTATATTTCCTATAGAAAAACGATTTAATTAGTCAATAACTTGTCGTTTTCTGAATTTGCCTATCAATTTTTTTTTAATTCAAAAGAATCTACTCTATATAATTTTTGATTTTCCTGATTATATTTTCATTTTCAGACTGTGGAAGGTTACTCGAAAAACATGTCAAGAAAAGGAGTACTCTCATTCATCTGGGAGTGCATGATAATTTATTTTAGTGGCCCATTTGGCTACATGATGGCCGGAAATCTCAGAAAACCGTCCATACCACTATTCGTAAATCCACTTATCCAAATTCACATGTTTTTTTTTTCTATAACTGTCTGAATAGTCGATCTTACATAACAATCTCATTTTGAATTGCAAAACTTTTTGAATACATTCAATATCTATTCTTGCCCACAAAATTCCGTGTTGCCCATTGACTATTATTTGACTTATAATGAATTCCTTCACCGAACCTATCCTGGTGGTACAAGTTTTCAACTAGAATGGGGCTGTTCTTGGAAATGTACCTTCTGAGCGTTGACAAGTTAGTAAGAATTCATGACATTGCTCGGTTGTGATATATGTCGAATGTTACTATTATTTTTCCTTGAATAATAGTAAATGTACGTTTTGCTACAGAAAGCAGTTGAAAATTGACCGTCAATAAAAACAAAATGATAGGGTCCATGAATTCCTCTTGTTGATAATTATTACGGGTAGTCTGAAAAGTTTCCAACCTGAAGATGGCAGCACTCAACAATAACTAGAGAATGTGTTTTCGCGCCTTTTGGAAGGTACTCACTAAATTGTAGCTATTTTGGACGCGCAGTTGTTGTTTGACACTCGTTTGAGTCGATGTTTTAAGTGAAAATTGAAAGAATCGAGTATTAATGATTTGTTTCTGGAAGACAATACGTATACGCAATTCAAAGACGCTCTACATCATCATTAACCACCTCGAAATTTTGGGCAGCTGAATTTAAACGTAGCCTTATGAACTTGGGTAGCGATTAACGTTCGGGACGTCCAAAAACTGCAACCATTGACGATAACATTGCGTAATTGACGATAACATTGCTTAATTTTTCCAAATGGTGCTAAACGACCGTCGAGAGAGATAGCATAGGCTATGAATATGACCAAAGAACGTGTTTGTCACATATTGGATGAAGTATTAGGCATAATAAAGCTATCCGCGCGTGTCACCGCGTTTGCTCACGTTAGACCAAAAACATGTTCGAATGAACAGTTCCAACGCTCGTATATCATCTTATTATCCTACAGAAAAAAACTGTTATTCTGTTCCATGAAAGAATACTCCTGTAGAAATGAAAAAGTCTCCATTT
The DNA here is from genome assembly GCA_018342105.1 of Gonioctena quinquepunctata. Classification (NCBI taxonomy): domain Eukaryota; kingdom Metazoa; phylum Arthropoda; class Insecta; order Coleoptera; family Chrysomelidae; genus Gonioctena; species Gonioctena quinquepunctata. The sequence goes on from JAFIRS010001420.1 coordinate 319,454, forward strand.
GGTTGTTTGTCTTGAAATTTTAATAATGATATTATGTTACCAAACTATGAGATATGTGATATACAGGTATTCATAGGCAGATGAAATAAAGATGGAAACATGAATTTCCCTTGTGACTGGGATTAGATTTGTATATTGTCAAGTATGAAAAATATTACCCAATAGAAATATACCAATCATTTCTTTTTCAAAATTCAAAATCAATTTACCAGACTTGAAAATGAAATTCAAACATAATTGAACCAAAGTAGAAAACTCCGTAGTTCATTTATTTTACAGTAATCCATCACCTAGTATAACATTTATTGAAATACATTATTTCCTGCAAATTCAAAGTTCAACGCCAGTCATTAACCAGGGATTGGGTTTCAGTCCGGTATTGCATTCATCAATAGCAAGAAGATTCTGCAAGTCAGCGATATTATTCCTATAAATGAAAGTGTTTGTTTTTAATCGAGCTCTTTTGGTCCACGGTGACACATCTCCTTCCCTTGGTTTTCATCATAATGTAAGTGTTATTTTTATTTGTTTTTTGGTACGGGGGTATGTATTGTTCACTTCAGTTGGTAATTTCATACACACAGGGTCTCCCAAAGTAGGGCGTGACAATATACTGGATTCTATTATCCAAATTCGTGATTGCTATCTATATATTGTAGGAGCAGGAGGTAGTAATCTCCAGCTGCATTCCCGAGGATTTTTCTTTCATCCCAATCACGTTTGAATTTGATGGGATTAAAATTGTTTCTCCTAGCTATGAGGAATGGAATTGCCCCCATAAAAGTGAGCTAAGAATATTTTGCCAGCATGCGCGACTGATTATATAGTGATATCTGATCGAAAAATTATTCTGCCCTGTTTTTCAAGGCGGGACTGCTCTGAGTTCACTGAGCAGTTGATATAAAGTTAAAATATTCCATGGATTTGGCGAATTTTCAGTAGTAATACCACTAGTGACTGAATTTTCGCGATAAGTCTGTCGATTTATTTCTAAACGAAACTGAGTTGCTTGAAAACACCACGAGTTTGCAGGACGAGTGGTGTTTTCTTCAAGCAACTCAGTTGAGTTTAGAAATAAAAGACAGACTTATAAGATAAATTCAATCACGAGTGGTATTTTATTAGACTATTTCACGAACAAAATGAAAGGTCAAAAAATTCAAATTTGGCAGAATGAGAGGAAGAAATTTAATAATAATAAATAATTCAAATTTAATTATAATCATGAAATATTTATTTAAACTATAAACAATTTGTTTTAATTATAATTTGTTACCAATAACAATGAATAATTTTTATGAACACGAACATAATATATTAGTCTCGACTATAATTATTATAAATGGTGCAATTGAAAACTTTTTGAATAGTATGACCGTTATTATGTGGATACAATGTATTGTTGGTATTATTACTTGATGTACTTGAAGTACTCCTAAAAGTATTCACTATATTCTGATGATGTTCAGCACTAAGATGTAAATACTGTTTCATCGAGTTCGAACTTCCATGTCCAGTAATTTTCCATGTCCAGTTGTTCACTAACGCCGGATTGTAGTAACTGACTAACTGCAGTGGCACGATTAGAGTGATTTGTTATTTTACAGTATCTCAGAAATCTGCAGATATACTGGGACTAAGATTATATAACGTTCTTCCTGAGGAACTGAAATTGATAGAAAGAGTGCACACATTCAAAAAAGCCCTCTGCCCCTATAACATAAATGAATTTTTTGATAGTTTTAGATAAAATGTTTTGTTTGCCTATATTTTATATCTTATCTTATACACTTTATGTAAACCTTGTTTGTATCTGACTTGTCCGATAGCCTCACAGCTCTATGGATTGAATAAAAATTGAATTGAATTGAATTGAATTGAATTGAATTGAATTATCACCATCTTGGGGGGTTTTGGAGAATATCAGGTTGTATCCAATTCTGTTTGTTAACAGTCTTTGTCGTCAGTCTCTTCCTTAAAAAAATGTAACATGTAAAAAGTTGCTTCGTTACCTCTCCAAGCTAGTTCTACGCAGTTATGTGAAAAAACTTTTTTTGGAGTCCCTCTGGCGTGTCTTCGTCCCATTGTAAGCACATATTTCTATATCCATATGAAGTCATAGCGACAGAACTCATTTTCTTTTTTTCGGGTACAGCTTGCAACAGTTTTCTCTTACTATCTCGAGCCGCCCTCGCCTCCTTGAACATTATATCTTTGAAGGGATCAATATGTCTCTGATACTCACAAAAATATTTTTCTTGTACTAATTTTGGAGCAGTGTTCCATATGGTTTCAATAACACTCTCCTTGTAATCACTACCCTCAATTTTCCGCATACTGAATGCCCAGTCTTTTAGAATGAATGCTAATCTTTCGTTGCTATTTTCTGCATCTAATTTGTAGTTGCGTTCCGCACAGAACGTCATAAATTGTCTCCATATATGATTTTGATTTTTTTGTGTTACTGGGTATATTTACTTCATATTTTGGTTTATTACTTCGTTTGAAGTAGCACCGAAGCGACTCATCTTGACGTTTGCAGCTACAATTATTTTTGGTCAAACTGTCGAACTTGCATTGCGATCCGTATCCATGGTTACGTCGTTGAAAACACCATGCTGATAGACCAATCAGAATTGAAAGACAGCTGGTGTTTTCGCGATAATACAAGCTGTCTCTGGTTTTTGATTGGTCAGATTTTGTGAAAATTCCAAGGTGCGTGGAATAGTCAGTCATATTGAGAATTTCACAGTTATACAATTTTGATTTAGTTTACGGGATAATAAGAACTTGTTTCCATGACAAAATGTACCTACACTGGGGAATCTTCAATATCAATGAAAGTTTATCCAAATGAAAATGAAAATAAAGAATACATGGAAAACAGGTCACTTGACAAACACTATCAGAAACATGTAAAATGAGAGAATTTCTAGCATATGCTCTCATCTCGCTCTCTGGTGAGAACTATATATCAACAAATTATTCTGAAGTGGATCTGACCTAAATGCTCATACTGAAGGAATGGCAGAAAAAATTGTGGAATATCAATGCATGGAATACCTTTCATATTGTCATATCGCCCGACCATAAATCCGCATCAACGTCAATTGAAAGAAGAATGAAAACGTGGAAATCTGCGGAGGAATACCTAAGAATCATCTATAACTTCCATTGATCCTTCTGGTTTTGAAAAAGAGGACAGAGACTCTACGTTTATATCAATTTTCGGAAAGAAGTTCTGAAAATATAGTTTTGTGGATTTCCTCAAAAAAACAAATTTCGTTAGAAGCACTAACCTATCGGGATATACCAGGAGGAGGTCGTTCTAACCTGTACATTTTGCCTGTTCATAATGTTTTCCGAGTGGTAATAAACCCAACAAATACATAGAAACTTTGTTTCTCTGCTGAAAATTTACGTTGATCAATTTTCTCCGTATTTCTTAGACAACGATCCTCTTAGCCATCTCCAACCCCGCCATTCTCGCCCCTTGAGGAGGATTAACGGAATCTCGTTCCTGGGAATTACTCGTGTTACCACGGTAGATCCGGGAAAGTGAGTATGTAGCAGAAGTTCTGCGAACCCTTTACCGATGTGCCAGGGGATTTTTGTGAGTCCCCACTGGATGACACCCCCGTAGATAATGGAATTTCTCGAACTAATGATGTATATTTTGGGGTTAGCATAATGAGGGGAGATACAGAAATATTATACGTTAGTATAGATGACTATTCGCTCGAGATACATCTAATAATATCATGGGAAATTTGGTTTTTTCCCCACAGAGGCTAGGAATAGCTCCTGTTAATGAAATTCAATTCTATTAATTTTTTCAATTCAATTCAATTTATCAACTATATACAGAAATCTGGTTTAGTAGCAGAAATTCCTCAGACTAAGATGCATTTCCGCACCCTTCCAGTTGCTTCCAAATTTGTATTCTGCGTTGAATAAATGAGAGTATATAATCGAATAAAAGTTTGTCGCACATAATAATAAGGAGGAACCAACGCGTACACAAGGTTTAGAGTGCGTCTGAGGACGAGTTGTATCACATCTGGTCATCCTTTGGTAAAAGTTAACTACAGGTTTTCTCTCTTTCTAGATCATAGAAATTAAAAGAGAGAGAACCTGCAGTTAGCAAAACCGGAGGTAATACAACCCGCCCTGAAGAGCATCATGGAAATAGTAGAATAAATAAATATGTTATTGTCGATTTTGTATCTGTCGTAATTTCTCGAGGTTCGGTTGTATGAATTTTTTCGCTTGAATTTCAAAAGTCTTTTGGTTTTTTGTTTCCCTAAGATCAGTTGGGATGAGGTTGAAAATTTTTGCACCAAAGTACATGAAAGATCATTGGGCTAAAGATTTTTTGAAAGAGTGAACTAGTCATCCTTGTTTTCAGTATGATCTTGATAATTTTTTTTTTTGTATGTTTGTAATTATTTTAGTCTGGTGATGAAAGCACCACCCCATACGAATATGCAGTATCTGATGATGAATTCAGCCAGACTATTGTACAAAATAATCATGTTTTTTCTTGAGAGGATGTTTCTTTGAATATAAAATGTATGAGTTCAGAACAGCGTATGTGTAAATCTATTATAACAGTAAATATTTTATGGATTATGTTTTTTCTAAAATTGGACAGCTGCATGTAATATTATCACAGGCGGAAGTATGTATTTTAATGATGAATTATGGGGGTTGATCAACTATTGATGGAGAGAACGTTATGTTATATTTTTTTAATATTCAAATTCTGTGAATTGTTGTTTAACCATACTACTACTTTTTTCAATCCCGACTCCACTTTGTAATTTACATCTTTATAATTTCTACCTGTGAAAATTAGAGCTGTGTCGTCTGCATAACATATTAGTCCCATAATTTCATTTATTAACCTTTAACTCTGAACTGATTTCTTAACCAATTTTTACCACTTGGTATCTCTGAATGATGCAATATCTTTCAGAGTGGAGGCCCTGATAAAAATCAATCAACTTATTGTAATGAAATACCAACAATGATACACAAATGTTTGGAAAGCTTGAATTTTCATGCAACTGAACAACTCTCCATCATTACCTCAGGTCATCTATCAAAAGAATCATCATATGAGCAGGCAATTTCAGCTCAAAGTAAGTTATATTACGATAAAATCCCTTTTCTGGCCGGAATTAAAGAAAACCTTTTCCATTCTTTTATCATACATCCGCTCCATCCGTTATCCGAATCCCAATCCCCATGAATACATGACAACATTATTTATTCACATAACGTAAACCAACTTCTAGAGTTTCCGCATTGGATCAAAGTCGGAGAGAAATACAATTAACATCAACTTCATCTTTATTGCTTGTTTTCGATCCTGGAAAAAGTGTATCAGTCCGAGGAAATTGTGGATGAATTTATACGAGTAAGACTTTTGAGAACAAGCTTTTATTCGAATGATCTGAGAAAATTGTTACTATGTTAGCAATTCTGTTCTTGTTAGGTATTCATGGAAGATAATATTGCATTTTTAACCGACGAAACCAAAAAGGAGGAGGTTCTCCATTCGACCCATATATTTAATGTTTTTCCTTCATATTTTTTTATGTATGATCACGCATAACTTTTTACTGAGGCGTCCGATTTCGATAATTCTTTCTTCAGTGGATAGGGTGTACTTCGAATTTGGTCCTGTTCGAATTCAAAAGGTGAAATCCACCTCTAAGGGTAGCGAAATGAAGGATATTGATCACTCACCCTCTGAATTCTGGTCCGTTAACCGATTCTATCAGGCATAACTTTGTACTGGGTTCTTCGATTTGGATGATTCTTTCTTTAATAGATAGGGTATACCTTATATTTGGATTTCGGAAGGAATCAGCCACCCTTACGAGTGGAAAAATAGGGGATAATTGATTTTTCACTAGTGAACATTGGCACACACATACGTAGTTGACAATGACAGATCGCTACTGACATTATTCTTGTTCCGTCAAAATCAGTATATTTCATGAGAGAATGGAATGATATTCAACGAACCAGAACAACGAAAATAATTTATATTACAACAAATAGCAAAAGTAGATAATCATATTATTTAACTGGTAATAGTTGAAGTAAGGTGGCTAAGTATTTTGGAAGTAATCAAAAAACGAGTAGGTAGTAATTGGTAGATTTAAGCCACAAAAAATTGGAAAATAAATTTTTTTTAACAAAAAATTAAACCGACGAAATACGGAACTGAAAAGTAAAAATAAAAACTTTTTAACAAAAAATTAAACCGACTAAAAATTGAGCTCCAAAAAAAAAAAAAATTTTTTCTAAATGATAATTGAGCTCCTAAACTAATGTAAGTAACTGATTTTGAGTCGGCGCCAAACAAACTAGCAATTGAATTAGGTGAAGCGTAAAATGATGGCAGCGAGATGCACGGCTGCGTTTTGATGACTTCTTTCATAGATAATGATCTTCGATAATTGTTTGTTTGGCGCCGACTCAAAATCAGTTACTTACATTAGTTTAGGAGCTCAATTATCATTTAGACAATAAAGGTTTATTTAATTTTTTGCTTTTCAGTTGATTTTTTCGTCGGTTTAATTTTTTGTTGAAAAGTTTTTTTTACTTTTCAGTTCCGTATTTTGTCGGTTAAATTTTTTGTTAAAATGTTTTTATCGCTTTTTTTTTGCTTTCCGATTATTTTTGTATGATACCTCCCTATTGAATTAATTGATTTTCTCAGCTTCAATTTGATGTTTTGATGTAGTTAGATCCGTAGAAAGCTGAAATTTTGGGTGTAGTTTACCAATGTCTTGTGTATTATTTGTATTCAAGGAAATGTGTTTTCCATTGGACATTCAGTGCATCAATAATTGAACGTTCGCGGGTTTATCAACAGAAATTTGATCTGAAAAAAATCAGAATGGAAGGCAATAACCATTCAAATGGAGTTTTGATGAAATTGTTTATTATTCATGGTCAATGTGATCAAATTATAGCAAGAACACGCAGAACGTTTGATGAAATGTAACCCGATCAACAACCAATGCACGAGAGAAAATGTGTACGATTACAAAATATTTTGATCTCTCATGGGTTCAAACTGAAAGTAAAACGTATATAACTAAACTAATAAAAAACAATTTTCATTATGTAAAAATAAATCGTGGGTTAGAGGACAGGTACGAGACAACAACGCCAACGTTCCGTCTATAGACTTATTCAGGGCTACAAAGAAAAGACTTACTAAGTTACGTTTACAAATTTTAAATAATTTCAACAAACAACAAAAATAAAATAGACTTCCCTCAAACAATAAGGAAAATTGTGGAATCATTAATCGAACAAGAGTGAAATTTGAAACTAGAAAACTATCACATGTAGTTTCAAAATCAATATAAAGTTTAAAAAAAAACACTCACTCAAAAAGTAACAAAAGTTGTCGACCACAATGAACGATTTCGAATGTTCTCATTTCGATCGTGATGTACTACGTGACACTAGCATCGTCACTATTCGATGAAATAATAATAATTGTTATTATTCGGAAATAGTTTGTGGTATAACAGACAAGAAATTTGAAAATAGAGCTGAATAAAAAAATGTGGAGCAACAATAAGGAGCAACAGCACAGTTGGTAGAGCGTTCGACTAGAAATCGAGAGTTCCCAAGTGCGAATCCTGGGTGGTCCACTTTTTTAAATTTAGTTCTATTTTTCATTTTCTTGTCTGATATGCCACAAACTATTTTCGATTAATATTCAATTACAGACGCTATCCACCACTTTCGTATTTATATTTACTTGGCTGAAACATGCATATTGAAATTTTGGGTTCGAAGTTGGTCGATAATCCTATATGTGATTGACACTAGCTGGCAGAACCAATCCAATTTCATTAGGTGTGCATGCGTGAAAGTTTTCATAGTCACATCAACCCTCATCATCTTCGCATACTAATTCAGAGCTGAATTTGGAATGTGAATCGCCGAATGGGGACCAACAGCACAGTTGGTAGTGCGTTCGACTAGGAATCGAGAGATCCCAGGTTCGAATCCAGGTTGGTTCACATTTTTTAATTCAGTTCTATTTTTCTTTTTTTTTGTCTAATATGCCACAAACTATTTTCGCTTAATATTCAATTACAGTAGCTATCCACCACATCATTATTCATATTTACTTGGCTGAGTCATGCACATGAAAATATCTGGTATGAAGTTGGTCGATAATCCTATATATGATTGACACTAGCTAACAAAACCAATATAATTGTATTAGGTGTGCATGCGTGAATGTATTCATAATCACATTAACCCTCATCATTCACAGCTGAATTTAAAAGGTGAATCGCCGGACCAAAAGAACAGTTGGTAGTCGTTCGACTAGAAATCGAGAGGTCCCAGGTTCAAATCCTGGTTAGTCCACATTTTTCAATTCAGTTCTATTCTTCATTTTCTTGTCTGATATGCCACAAACTATTCTTGATTAATATTCAATTACAAAAACTATCCACCACTTCATTGTTCAAATTTACATAGCTGAGTCATGCACCTTGAGATTTCGGGTGTGAAGTTGGTCGATAGTCTTATATGTGACACTAGCTAGCAAAACCAGTATAATTTCATCAATAATAATGATAATAATAATAATATTCATTTATTTTCCATAAGATAAATTACAAAATTATATAGGAATAGTCAAGTTGATGAAGACAAAAGTATCAAGAGAAAAATTCTCCCACACTATAAAAACATTTTTCTTGTAAAAAGGATCTAAGTCTTCTTTTGAACACAGGAATATTATTACTGTTTTTGATCAAATCTGGTAAATGATTGAACATTTTAGGTACAAGATAGTTTGGGGAGTCGGAAGTTATTTTGAATCTTGCGTATGGAACATGTGACAATTCTCGGTTCCTTGTGTTCGAATTATGAATATTGTCATTCAGTTAAAAATTGTTTTTTGTTCTGGAATACATATACACATATTTCATATATGAGAATACAAGGCAATGGCAGAATATGGTATTGGATAGATATTGCTCTACATGAGAACGTGTTGGCCACCCTAGCTATACTTCGAACAATACGTTTCTGTGCAATAAACAAATTTTCAGACATTGAAGAGAGGCCCCAGAGACTCACGCCGTACCTCAGTCTAGAGTCCACCTGAGCATGGTACAAACTTAGCAATTGATCTATTTCCAGTACAAAACGTAGATTCACAAAGATGTATATCAAGGAGTTCAATTTTGGAATTAGTTGTTCACAGTGAGCTTTCCAGTCCAGTAACTGATCGAAATGAACACCTAAAAATTTTATAGGATCATGGCTGCTCTCGAAGGTGTAATCTTTAGAATCAAACTGTAGTCGAGGAATGATGTTCTGGCGATGGTAAAATTGAATAATTTGGGTTTTATTGGCATTTGAAAATAGATCATTGTTATTGAAATATTCGGATGCTGAGGCAATTGAATTGCTACATTCCTCAACCATGGAATGGGAGCCAGAAGCTGACACAATCAAAGAGAAATCATCTGCATAGGCAGTGTGGTTTATTTTTCCCAGAACAGTTTCGATTTGGTTCACGTATAATATAAATAGAATGGGACCCAACATAGATCCTTGTGGGACACCCATATTGATAGAAACTGACTCTGAGTCAATCTGTGATGTTCTTTCTTTGTTACAATACTTTGAGGAGACATATTAATCCCGAATTTTCAAGAAAGAAGAGATCTAATTCAAGGAGACCCCTCTAACACCATAATTCTCGAAAGTTGACAGGAGTTTGGTGTGATTGACACAGTCGAATGCCCTGCTCAAATTGCAAAATATTCTAGCAGGGCATTCGCCTGCCTCAATCAAATCAATTATTGAATTGAACAATGATACTAGAGCCGTAGTGGTAGATTTCTTTGTCCGAAATCCATGTTGATTTTACTCAGGATGTCATTTTCATCACTAAAATTCATGAGTCTATCCAGAAAGGCGTATTCAAATATCTTAGAAAGGGAGTACGGTACAGGTACTTGCCTGTAATTGTTCATTAACTTCGGATCATTTTTTTATGTATTGGAACAACCTTACCTTTTTTAATGATCTTAGGAAAGTGACCCTCAGAGAAGGAGAGGTTAATTAGATTTGTTAGGGGGTTGATTATTGTATGAAGGATTTTCTTCAGTAGAAACAATGACCAGGACCAGATGATTTTTTGTTTTTTAATCTTCTATTTACCAAGCTTAATAATTCTTGTTCAGTATAAGGAAGAAGATATAGGGTGTGCAAAATGAAGTTATTATTAGGTGTGCATGCGTGAATGCCTTCATAGTCATATTAACCCTCATCATCTTCGCATACTAATACAGATCTGAATTAAAAATGTGAATCGCCATTTTCCAAATAAGGACCAACAGCACAGTTGGTAGTGAGTTCGACTAGAAATCGAGAGGTCCCAGGTTCGAATCCTGGTTAGTCTACATTTTTCAATTCAGTTCTATTTATCATTTTCTTGTCTGACATGCCACAAACTATTTTCGTTATTATTTATAAACAGTCGCTATCCACCACTTCCTTATCAATAATTTGCTTTTCGGGCTTCTTAGAGGCGACTGGACTGATATGTTGGTTGATAAAATTACTTCATTTATGCTGTTGTGTTTTTCTGGTGATTGTCGTAGCTTTTTGTTCAATTGGAATTCGCTTGGTATCTATGAAAGGAACACAAACTCCCAAAAATTATGCTATAAATGAATTAATTACAGGAGAAAAATAATATAAATTAAAATTAGATATTGAAGGATCGTTCTACATGTTGATAATATTGTTATAGAAAGGGCAGAGTCCTTGCACATCCGTTCTATGATTCACATAACTGATGCAACATTTCGAGTAGTATGGTTTCATATTTGAACTTTTTTTATTTTCAAAATCAAAATTATGACCTTCGGAAAAATGATGATGAGCAAGTGCCATTTTCTCTTTTTTACCTCTGGTTTTTGTGTGTTGATTGATCCGTTGTTGGAGAACTTGATTTGTCATTCCAATATAGCTTTCTCCACAATCAATGCAACTTAATTTATATATAAGTTTATGTCCTTTAATTTTGGGGATAGCGAAGCAACTGTGTTAGTGTTGTAGAAGACTAGTTCAATACATTTGTTGTTTTTACCCATGGCCTATTTTTTCTGAAAGTCCTTTGATGTATGAGAATTTGAAATATTTGTAGTTTACATGGTGTTTTGTTTTTTTTTTTGTTCATGTGTTTTGAATATTATATTAATTAGTTGTGTGGGGTTATTGTAGTTCATCAACATTTTCTTAATTTCAACCGAGTGTTCCGGGCTACTCAGATTTTCAGCTCTCTATGAAAGTTTTTCATAGTGCTTATTTCATGTGAGAAATGATGATCAGATGAGAAATTCAAGATCTTTCCAGAGCTGTTGAATTTTCTATACCATTTTGTGGAAAGTTTCCGATCAGTCTTTCTGAACACCATGACATCAAGGAATGGGATTTGACCATTTTCCTCGATTTCCATGGCGAATCTCAGTCTGTGGTGGAAGCCATTAAATGTATCCAACAGCTCTTTGGTTTTGTTTTTCGGTACTGCTAACAATGTGTCGTCCACGTATAATTTCAAAAATGGGATATCAAATGAGATTTTAATCATTGTGTCAGTGTTCATTCATTATCAAATCAGCAAGTACGGGACTGACATGATTTCCCATAGCAGACACGTCAATTTGTTCAAAGCTGAAATAGCTTGATGTGAATATTTATTCTATAATTTGTCTTGAAATGGTTGCATAAGCTGAAATAAAATTCCAATATTTCTTAATAACTCTCAGTACTAGTTCTTTCGGAATATTCGTGAACAATGACACTCCATCAAGGAATATTAGTATATATACCTTATGGATTACGACGTTTGAGCAAATTTTACGAATTCAAATGAATTGGAAATATTAGACTGGAAGGTTGTGGTTATGTTGTCCAAAATATTATTCAAAAACACTGATATATTGTAAGACAGACTAATAATGCAGCTGACAATATGTCAAATTTGGTTTGTGTGTTTTTATCAAGCCATATAGTTTTGAGATGATCGAGTTGTTTCTCCTAAGGGCTTTTTTTAGGGCTTTTGCATTTACTTTTTCAATGAAGTGATGATCAATAAGTTGATCTACTGGGTTGTTTGCTTGGGTTTGAAATTTGTTTGTTGGGCTTTTTATGATTTCTTTGTACGTGTTTTGATCTTTCAATAATTCTTTGATTTCCATGACATATTAGTTTTTATACTTTAGTTCTGTTGAATGACCATTATCCGATCTCATTACTAACAATTCTGTGTTGTTTCAAAAACTCTCGATTTATCAAGTAATATTTCCCGAATAGGTTGTTGTTATTGGAATTATAGGTACCACGCAAAAAATTTGTGATTATGTTGGTTGATGGGCCCGGAGAATATTTTCTGTTTTATCACTTGAAATCTGTTGGCTAATACAAGTTTCTAAATCTTTAATAATAGTCGGGATCAAAATATCTTTGTTTTGTGCAGGGATCTCAAATTTGGGACCTACACTCAACGTTTTTTCTACTTCTTTGGGCACGACTATATTAGTAAAATTATAGATGTATTTCGTATGGTTCCTATTTTCATTCCTGTAAATTTGTCTTGTTTTTGATATTTTCATAATTTTTCTTGCAATTCCTATCAAGTTGGTATAGATTCCATGACTTCAATTATCTCCATTTTTTTTATTGAAAGTCTCCAGTTTTTTATTCTGTTTTTTTGAGATTCCCAATTGTAATCTCTATTTCTAGGTTCAGGATTGATGTTTGAAATATCCTGGATTTTTGTCGATTTCCTATTTATAAGGGTTATCTTGTTGTAAATTTACTGTATATAAACATTTCGAAGTGTTCAATCCATTGCAGTAGACTTGGATGCGTCATTGGTAGTCCGATTTCAATAGTTCTAAGAGATTTTGAGGGTTGAAGTATAATACTACAAAATGACTATTCTCATTTCGTGTTAAAATACTGCAAAATAGGTGAGAAATACTTGCAAACATGACCGAAAACGGGCGAGTGTATGAAAGCGGCTGAGGAGCGGGGGTAGAGCAGCAGATTCATAACGGGCGCAGCGCGCTTGTATTAATGTACATACGGTTTTCCGCGTCTGCTGCTTTTCAATCCCCTACTCAGCCGCTTCAACGCACTCGCTCATTTTCGGTTATGTTTGCAACAGTTTTTCACCTATTTTGCAGCATTTTAAAGCAGAAGAATTTACATTTTGTTTTTCTATACTTCTACTGACGAAATCTTTCTGAAAAATTGGAATCGGACCACCCATGACGCCTCCAGCTCTGCAGCAATAAAATGCATTGAAAAATTCAGATTGAAATTATGCCAAAACTAATACTGCGACAATGCTGGAGTTTTTCACATATGAACAACATATTAATCAATACTAGGACGTGAAAATCCTGCACTACATCTTAGAAAGTGGCGGCATTATGAATTTTTCAAAAAGGCTGATTTTTTCCGTTTCTTTATTTTTGCCGTTACTAATAATTTGATCAGGTCTCGTTGGGGCTCATTCCTCTTGAATTTGAATTTTCTACAATTCGTCCATTGAGAGTATCAATATTGCTTCGTTGGTTTTTCAAGTAACAAGTCCAAAACTATGAAAAATAAAGAAAAATGCTTATAAATGTTTATAACAAATTGAGCAATGACAGTTGGGAGTAGGAAACATGATAGGATATAACTACGAACCGTCTTCCGTAGTTGGAACAGTCGATTTCCTGGTAGTATATTTGTCACAGAATCGATAGAGCAGGAAATCTCTAATGATGGGCCTATTAATTTACCTTATTATTTCAGAACAGTCAATTTTCATTAATGTTATTTGGTGAAATTATGTGAAATGTGTAAACGTTACTCAGTAAGCCTTTCATTTGTAGAAGTCTGAATATATAGACGAAACGTCGGCATAAAATTTGCGTTGTTGTTTCGTACCTGTCCTCTAACTCACGGTTTTTTTTTTCGAGATTATAATCTAAGGACAGTAAACCTCATCAACAATTTTCATTATGTAAAATAACGAAGAACAGAACGGTTGAACAACAGCTAAAAATCTCAATACAATAACATAAAATGTTACAAATTTGGAAAACGTACACAATAATTGTTCAAAATAAACACCGATAGTTTCCAAACACTTTGAAATCCAGATATTCGTAGAATGATTTATGGTCCTCCTTATCCCATTGGCATCTAGCTCCTTCATGGAATTGGTATAGGTCTTGTTCACTGGGTACCGATGTCATGTGGAATATATCTTTCAAATTTCGCCACGAGTAAAAATCAAGTCGCGTTAGATCGGATGATGAACATCTATATCAACAATCTTCGAACATTTCCGTTGTTACTTTCCCAGTGCAGTGAACCGGTGCAATATCCATTTTCAACCAATGACCTTAGGATTTCGAGAAATTTTTCAGAATTCAACAGTTCATTGTAAATGAGAAATCTTATTTGGTAATCTTTTAGAATGCAAAATATTTTGGAACTGAGTTTTTTCCAAAATTCCACTTCCTTGACATTATGTGGATTTTGGTCAGCCCAGGAATGTTTGTTTCTTCTATTAAAAATGCCGTCCCTGGAAAATTCAGCTTCGTCTGTCCAAATTATTTTATGAAGTGGCTTCGGATCAGAATGGTTTCACAAAAGTGTATCCTATTTTGATGATCTAGCTTCAGAGCTCGATCTTTCGTAAACTTATGGGTACATGTTATGATTGTGAAGGATTTTTTGAACGGAAGCATGAGTTAAGCCTAAATCTTCTTGCACTTTTGATGGATTTGCTTTTAGTTTTGACACACAACTGATGAAATTATTTTGTAATCGTACAAACTATCTCTAGTTCATTGGTTGAAAATCGAGATATATTTCATAGAATCTTCTGAACATTCTTGCTATAATTTGATCGCAGTGACCATGAAGAATGAATAATTTCATCAAAGAGAAAACATTCTCTGTTGAATATTGAAAAGAAATATTTTTCTGTGAATTGAAAAATCCAAGAGCTTATCTTGAACGATGGAAGATAGTGACTAAAGTTTATCTTCCAGTCGCAGATGACTCCACATCTGAGTTTATGAATATCCTATTGATATTTCCAAACAAATCAATTCATTTGAATTGTTATTGCCTCCCATTCTGATTCATTTGAGATCAAATTTTCAATAATGAACGCGCAAACGTTATTATTGATGCACTCATTGTAGAATTTTCATAATGACATGTTCCATGGCATCTCATAGCTACCTAATACAAAATTTGGCGAAATAATCCGATTTTTGTAGAAATCAGCTTTTATTTCGAAAACCTGACTGGGTAGTATAGGAACATGATACATCATTTGAAAGGCACTTCAATTGCCTTTTAGAATATTTCATAATATACAAGGTGTTTCACTCAGAAATAATGTATTTTCCACCATTTTGCATCTATCGGTAAAATAACAATATTTTAACGACCCTGTATAATAGAGAACAAATTATCTTGAACATAACTACTACACAGGACATTGCTCAAGTTTTCAACCAATTTTTGCTTTCTACGAATCCAAATACCGCAGTAAAAAACATTTCATCAAAGGTATGTTTGGCAGAAAAAATTAGAAAATCAATTGATTTATCGAAAACCGCTGGAGAAAGGTTTGGAGAAGTATACAAAAATAATCGGAAAGCACTAGTAAAGTGAAAAGTGCAATGATTTAAAATATCAAAATTGTTGCTACTTTTTTATGTAAGTGGCAACGCCGCAGTACTGAAAATATTTCATATCGACATAGCAGAACTAATTACTCAAGAAACCAGACTTTTAAAATAATCCTATGTCCGTTCTCCTTGAACGTCCAAACTACCATCGACTTTGAGTGACCCAGTATATTTCTTTCTGGCTTATTGAGGACTTCCGTGAAAATTTAGAGAGGAAAAATGTGTGCAAGAGGTAAAATTGCACCCTATATATATATATATAGGGTGCAATCTTACCTCTTGCACACATTTAGGTATATATATATATATATATATATATATATATATATATTTATATATATATATATATATATATATATATATATACATATATACATATATATATATATACAGAACTAGGGATATTGGGAGAAGCCGCAATGAAAAAGTATACTGTTTGAGGTTCATCCAAGCTCTCGAAAATGTTTATTTCCATCATCAGGGAGACTACAATAGATGAAAAACCAATAGTGATACATATTCAAGTGCAAAACATCATGCTTACAACATTGTTGAGGTTGGTTTCAGATGTTGAACATATTCCTATAACAAAGTGATACAAAAATAATGTAGATCAATGAATGAAACGAAGTTTAAAGGTAATACAACCACATTTGCATTGTTTAAAATTATATAAATATAAATGTATACTCTATGTAGTGTGACAAATGAAAGGTCACATATAATTCTGAACAATGCCAATGTGGTTGTTTCAACTTTGAACTTCGTTTTATTCCATGATCTACGTTTTTTTTTCTTTTGTATAACTATGTTAGATGAATATATTCAACATCATTGGAACCAACCTCAACAGAGTTGTGAGTAGCATAATGTTTCGCATTTGAATATGTTAGTTTTTTTCATATTTTAGTCTCTCTGATGATGGAAATAAACATTTCCGAAAGCTTGGATAAACCTAAAATAGTTCAATTTCTCATTGCTGCTCACTCCAATATCCCTAGTTTTGTACCTAACTATTCAGCAAATACTACCCACACATACAGGGTGTTACCAAATAAGTTAGTTCTCAGGTTATTGAATGTTTTCAGGTTATTAAAGGGGGTCTTTTATGTTAACAAAAGGTCTTAGGCCTTTCCTTGAAAAGTTACACGCTTCCAAAAATGAGAAAAAATATAGTGTTTTTTCTTCTCGAAATTGCTTAGGAGTTGAAGAAATGAATTTTGTGGGCATGTTCCACCAATAAAAAGGCTACCAATGAATATTTTTTTAATTTAATTGTAATCTTTTGAAGGGGTGAAACATGCAAAACCCTATTCCATTTTTTACCAGAACTTTTTAACGAAACAAAATTTCTCGATTCATTGCAAAACTTTTTTAAATCCTGTGTTGTGAAAGCAATAGTTTTCTGATGAAAAAATAAAATACAACATTGTGCATGAACTGATCTTCTGTGAATAGAATCGAAAAAATCTAGTAGATGGCTGTCACGTTTTGTTTGCCCAACTTGTGACTTCAATCGTAATGTTCAAAAATTATTCCGGTTGTTTCAACTTTCAATCTAGGCATGTACCAGAACCATATTTTCTTTCAATATAATATCAAATTAAAAATACAAAAAACACAAAATGATGTGTATTACAACAAAGAGAAAGGCAATAAAATCAAACGGAACGTAGTTATAGACAGCTCGAAATGACCACCTCTAACCATTAGACAGGAATCAATTCTTCGTCTCATAGACTGGCGCAAACGTTGAAATATTTCTGGTGTTTTGGATTGTCTCGAAGGCTGCCATGATGCGATTCCTCAAATCATTCACACATTCAATGAGGTCGTATAAACCAAGGACTTCAGGTGACCCCAGATGCAGAAATCCAAGGGGTTTGAGTCTGGAGATCTGGGAGGCTGAGGATGAGTTCCTGCGCTGCCTATCCAACGATTTGGATTCACGCCGTCGAAGTACTGACGAGCCCTTATGTTGAAATGGACAGGCGCACCATCGTGCATGAATTACATTCGTGGTCGAATAGCTACTGGAACATTTTCGAGTAAAATGGGAAGCTGCTCCTGAATAAAATTTGTATGGGTTGCACCAGTTAGCCTTAACGGTAGAAAATACGGTCCAATAATATTTTCGCCAATAATTCCGACCCACAAGTTAAATGAAAATTCATATTGTTCTGTAAATCAGAATTTTCTGGAAGTCGTTAAGATGTGACGTTCATATTTCTGTGAAATCTACCTAAAAATGGAAACGAGCACGAGCTTCTTGTGAATGCGTCACAACTCAGTACGGAGCTGATTGGATTGGGATTGGTATACGGATCACATATTTTCAATGAAAGAAGCGATTGATTCACATAAAAACCGATGCATACGGAAATCAAAAGTGATTTTTGATGGCAAGAAGAATGGGAGAATATGGAAGGAATGTTGATTGTATCGACTACTACGATGAATATTTCTGAAAGAAAGCGCTGCTCAACAGGTTTACTCAAGCATGAAACAGATAGCGAACTGTTTCGTTAGGGATATCCACGCAAAGAAACGAGTCCAGCCGCATCGCCACGGAATATTGAATCGGAGGAAAATTCATGCATAGAAGTGGAGGAATTGTCTGGTGGAGAGAATCACTGAGGATAAGAGGAAATTCCAGTATATATTCAAGGTGACATATGCAAAAGTTTTCAAAAATAGAGAAACCAAAGGAGAAATTGGTAGGGAATATATGAAAAAGGACAGAGGAATAGAGACAATTATCAGAGAAATGGGGGGAGGGGGGTCACTGTGAAAAACGTATGCTCTATCTCCCCCAAAAAATGCATAGAGGTTGGAGGAGAGAAACCAAATGAATTGATAGCAAGATCCAGAAAATATATAATGTAAAAATCAATCCCCAAGAAAAAAAAATGTAAGTCAGCGTAATCATCGTTTTCGCTCGCGATTGAGAGAAATAATCATAGGCTCATCATGGATAATTGAAAAACTACTAGAAACTCCATGTGAGTTGTTAGGATATATGGATATAGCTTGGATATATCATAACGATTACAAACTGATTATTGTCATATATATAGGCAAACTGATTATTGTCATGAATAGAAGTATCGATTCACTTGATTCTAACAGAAATGAGTGTTAAATTTACGAAGGAAAGAGTAAAATTGATACTAATTGATTTTACATTAGTTCAAAAGAAGTGAATCTGGAGTGTTCGCTCGATAGCGTGGGAACTGATTGAAATGGAAGACACTTTCCTGATGACGAATATCATTTGTTCAGAGGAACATAGGCTCGTGGATTCGCAAATGAGGAGAAAGTTTAGCGCACGTTTTTTATACGTAGACATGAGAAAAAGCGACGTTGAATGAAAATATAAAGATACTATTATGAATAATTCTTGCTAAATATTTGAGATATCGTGAGATATCGTCATCTCACAAATTCCGATTAAACGAAATTTCCTCATGTAGCTTAGAACCCGGAATCTGGAGCTGACCGATTTTGAACCAGATCCCATCCGATTTCCAGAAGACCTGCCACAGTTTCACGTCTCTACGTGAAAAAACACTTAGGTCATTGCAGATATTGAAACCAGCTTGTGTGAACCTATCATTTCATACTTCCGCTTCCGACTATTACAACTTTTTACTTCAGAACTATAATATAATTGAATTTTGAATTGACACAGTGAATACTTGATGAAGGAACATATAAAATTGAAAAAAAAATCACTACATGATTTTCATTGAATTGGTTTCAGTGGAAATCATGAATTCGAGTACCGAAAAAATCTTGTGAAGTAAGAATCTTCACTGGAATGGACACCCATTTACAGTTTCTTGAAATTGAATTTGAATTGTTTCACTGATCAATTGGCTTTGAATCCAATTGTTTGCATGAAGCATCAACTGACATTCAGTGTAACTAAAAAGTGATGATTTTATATGTATTGTATCGAAAATATTGGAAAAAAAACCATTTATTATCATTTCAATTATTTTCGGAGCACATCCAAGCTCGGAAACTTTTTTAGAAAAAAGACAATGAAGTTCATATATATATATATATATATATATATATATATATATTTATATATATATATATATAATATAAATATATTTAAATATATATATATACATCTTGCCTACAATACTGCGTCCTTTCAGGAAGCGTACGTTACTGCGTCCACCAGAAATACGCTATCTAGGTCAATTCTGATAGAGTATACTGGTTCTACACAAAAAATCCTACTCAAAGCTGGTTTCAGATTATCAAAAACTTCAAAAATAAAAAAAAGTATTCTTATATAATATTGCGTCCTTTCACCATCACATCATTATCACGTCCGGTGAATAATTTGTTTTCATATTTAGTATGATACTGCGTCCAATTTAAATAACATCTTTCATACTCAGCACGATACGGCATCCAGCGCTGTTGCCATGTTTTAATACACACTTTTATTTAACTTGCTTCGTTCATATGCTGTCATTATTTCTGGTTCAAAATTTGTAAGCCATTTTTGGAACACTTGCCGACATCCGATTGAGCTGAAATTCGGCAGGTGATCATAATTTCGGTGACAATGCATTATGAAATTTTCGTTGGAAAAAAAACGAAATGACGGTCAGAATGGTTTAAAATTGGTATGGGGGGTTTTCAGGGCGGATAATGTAAAATTTGAGTCAAAAAAAAAAATAAGATGGCGGACAAGTTTTGTGATTATGGTCCGATTCGATTCAAAAATTGTTGTGAGGATTTCCGGGGTCGGAGATTATGCATTTTTTGTCGAAACTTATGGATTCAAGATGGCGGCTCCAAAATGGTGAAAGAGTTTTGTGATTATGGTCCGATTCTATTCAATATTTGTGTGTGGGGGTTTTCGGAGTCGAAGATTATGAATTTTTTGTCAAAATTTATGAAATTGAAATGGCAGCTCATGGAGTTACTGTAAGAGGAAAAAAAACGGCGGTTCAAGATGGCGGACGAGATTCAGGTTTATGGTCCAATTCGATTCAAATTGGTATGTGGGAGTTTTCATGGTCGACTATTAGGAATGTTTCTTCAAAATTCATTAAATCAAAATGGCGGCTCCAAGATGGCCGATAATCTCTGTGTTTATGGTCCGATTCTATTCAAAATTGGTATGTGGGGGTTTTCGGGGTCAGAGATTGAGGATTTCTGATCAACGAACCCAAGATGGTGGGCGAGTTTTGTGATTATGGCCCGATTCGATTCAAAATTGGTATGTCGGCACTACTCGATGTCGGTCCGATTCGATTCAAAATTGATATGTGGGGGTTTTTGGGGTCGGAGATTACGAATTGAGTCGAAGATCATTGATTTTTAGTTGAAATTCATAAATTGAAGATGGCAACTCCAAGATGGCTAATGAGTTCATCTCTAGTTAGTCTTCCCATTGAAGGACTAGATAGCTCAGAACTCACAGGAAAAAGAGGCCTCATAATAACGATGCTTTAACAAAAATGCATAGGTTAGGGCGTACGTATTGAATTAAATCTATAAGTCACGGAATAACCTACGTCACACATCCAACGCAATTATTCCTCACTTTTCAGTGCATTTGAATAAAAGCTTGTCTTCGAAAAGGTTTTTTATTAATCATTTTATTTCTGTAATGAATTATGGAAAAATCCTCAAGAAAAGGGAATAAAAAAAATACTTCTGAAGTAATGAATAAAATTATTTCTCATCGTAATCCTAGAGTTACTTTCATAGTATGTAAACCCTGATATGTTCTTTTTCGAACAATATCTCGTCATCCTCGATGTATTATTAGTATAATAGTTAATAATCCTAATAATAATAAATTATGGTTATATAAATGAAATCATTTGATTAATCCTATTACTGTAATTAATCAGTTTTGTTCCCTGAATTGAGTATTTTCTGATGTCTCCAAATGTTTAGGCCATCAGGTGCTGGGGACCAGTCATGGATGGGGACCAGTCATGGATGATATGATAATAAGAGATGGTGTTCCATTACAGCAACAAAAATATGACAGATACAACACGAATACACATCTCCGATCCCAACAAACTTTCCAGAGTTCTTTGGATTATTTGAAATTTACTACTCGAAAACTATTGAATATTGGAAAAATGTAGAAAATGATATAATTATCCAACGTTCCATAAAATTCACAGAGAGCTGGGTTTTGTAATTGTTTCTGTTGTCATTATATATTTGTTTCTTTGTGCACTTTTGGGTAGATAACCACAACACGAATTTTCCTTATCTCATCACTTACCTGTTATGGTAATACTAATTGAGAGAATCAAACTATAGTTGATATGACGTCCTTCTCTTCGGAAAATTCATCCCTTGCTAATCAAAATTTATCTATTCAATTTTCCATGAAATCAACTGGGGAAGAAGTGTGGGGCCTAGGCCCGCCATGTGTCTAGGCCGACAGGGGGTAATACTTGTGACGATCCCAGACATAGCTGGGTAAAGTCCATGTCCCCTCTCAGTTAACATGGTAAGATACCTAGTAGCTTTTGAAAGGAAGTAAGCGGCAGATATGGTTGATGCTAGCGAAATCTTGCTGATATTGGAATTCTCCTGTTGACATGGGTAGCCAGGGAAAGAGGACCTCCCCGTAGGCTTGCTGTTGCCTCGCCTTAAGGTGTTGAACTCTGATGGGGCAAGGTTGACCAATGAAAAACATACCGTATTCGGTAGAGACGGGGAAGTCCTTTATCTATGGGCACTGATGATTGTATTCCTTGCTGACTTGGCGAGAAGCGGCGCACTTACTCTCTCGGGTACTGACATCCCAGAGCCAGTAGCCTCATCAGGCGGACCCACCGTGGCTGAAATGATTCGGTAGCAGGATAACCTAGCGCGTTGATCCAGCGTATCCGGATTCCCATAGTGTGGGGTAGGGTAAAGTACTCACCAGCTTGCTGATGTTACCACTGTACATATTGTTGCTGTGGAAGTAGTGTATTCGTGACAATGAGAACAGACAAGATTTGGAAATAAAACTGATTGAGCTTACAGAGAAAGTACGCTGTATATGTAAATGAATTAATAATTTTCGAAAGATTCGTGAGTAAATATATTTCAAAAGAGTAGATCATAGAGTTGATATGGCTCTTCAGCCCCTCCGTACCTCGACCTGTGAGGTCTGTTGTGCATTACCCTTCACCTATTCAAGACCCGGGATTCCGTGACTCCCTGCAAAGCGTATCAGTTTCCTGGGAGCTGAGTTCCTGGTGGATAAGGTCATTAGTTAAATTCTTTCGAGAAACTCAAGCCTTTTGCAAAACAGCACTTGGTAGTCGCAAAGCAAGTGTTCTGCAGTTTCAGCGAAATTCTCGCTGTAACGGCACAGTTCACTGTCTGATTTCCCCAGTTTTTTGAAGGGATACTTCAGAGGACAATGTCCGATAAGCGGTACCAGTTTCAAGTCTTGCTTGTACAATTCGAGAAGCTGTTCAGCTTTCTTTGGCGATGAGCTCAGAAGCTTTTTCGCTTATCTTTGCCCTGGAACCTTATTCCAGTGGGTTTCGATTTTGTCAGCTTCCCAGCGCCGAAACTTTTGTGGGCTTTGAAAATATCACGAAGGGTTCTGGGCCAGAAAATTGGGTATTTGCCCCTTTCAAGGCTGTTCGCTTTCGCACTGCCTTTGATTTATCTGCACCCACATCAGAGTAACCTGATTATTTGTAGCCAGTTGTCTCAGGGAGAGTTTGTAGTCTCAAGACAGTCTAGACTCACAAGTTTGTGACTTTAGAGCTTTTGGTGCTGCTTTTTCAAAAAGTAAAACAGAAATAAATTCTCTGGAATCTTCAAAATACAACAAAATATTACGATTCCCTAATGAATAAACTTGTTCCAGAGAGTCATCTGAAAAATAAGAAATAAAATCTCCATATAAGTCAGTTTCAGAATATATTTACATTTTTGCAGAATATGTATTTTGTACAAATACCTTCATTTTTGCTCAGTCTTTGTTTTCTAATAATTGTGAGTATTTTACCTCCGATTCTTCACATTCATATCTCTTCGGGAAATTTTTTTTTTTCGAAAAATTCTGTTACAATTTTTTTTGCTGTCCATTCCACCGATGTTCTTTTCATTCCTCTTTCAATGTTTTTTTTTCATTTTTGTTTTTCTAACCTCAGTCACACTATTCTTCTTCCATTCCTCCTCACTAAACTAACAGTGAGTAATATTTTCTTTTTTGTTAGTGGAACCCTATGAGGTAATCCAAAAAAAAAAATTCTAGAATGAGAAAGGGGGAATTTTTGTGGCATAGAGGACAAATTATTGAACTAAAGAAAAAAAACAGCATCCTCAAGTGGGAGTCGAACCCACGACCTTATGATTTCTAGCCATACGCTCTACCATCTGAGCTATTCGAGGACATAGGAATCGACACACACTCGTAAACCCTTTTCTTCCATAATTTAATATTCATGTGGGAATTGAATCGAAAATCAAACGTACTCATCACTGGTCGTCGAATCCATTACCTGTCACTCAACTTCATCGTCATTCGAAAATTTCAGTAGCAGATCTCAGCAAATGATCTCTAACCACCGATAAGATTCAGCTAAATATATAAGGTGAAAGTGGAAATATTGTGTCCGAAATATATAATGTAAAAGTGGGAATTTTGTGGCATAGAGGACAAATTATCAAATTAAAGAAAAAAAAAGCATCCTCAAGTGGGAGTCGAACTCACGACCTTATGATTTTTAGCCATACTCTACCTAAAATATGAACTCAATTACTTGTCTATCGTCTAGGGCTAAATGTTAGATCTACATCGGAGTCGCGCACAGGAGGATAATGATATCCCAAAACAACCGTCTGTGGCGTGAAAAGATAGAGCGTCTGTCCATTTCACTTTTGGAGCATGCCCAGTCTTGAATATAAACACCCTGGAAAAGTCCACCTCACCACCTCACAATTTGTTAATTTTCACATATATGTAAAGGTTCTGAATAACTCAATTTCCTGAAAATTAATAAAAACACTTGCAATTCTCAATTACTCATAAAAGATATTTCCGGCAAACAAATGGGGGAAATTGATGTAATTTACTATTGCATTCATATATGATATGTTTTCTTCCCCATAAATCTTGAATTTCTGTAAAAGCATATAAAAGTCCGCTAAAAAAAATTCAAAGAAGTTTACTTACTGGCAGAATAAAAGTGCACCAGAACTTCGCACGTGCTTGCACTAACCAAAATGTATTTCTGGACATGGTTGCCGGACTGAGGACGCATCATCATGCTACAGGTGAAAGGAGTATATTCAATGTATATTAGCATTCACGATTCAAAGCGCCCCCCAAACAGAATTTGTCTGAACTAAATGTATACTGGAACTTTCAAAGACCGTATAATAGTACGTCCTTCATTATGTTTTTCTGGTGTACATAACTCTCGCATTTGATAATAAATGTTTTCTGTTCTCATGTGCTATGAAAGCTCTGGAAGCGGAGTACAATTTGCGAAGATATAATTCGATGGTTCGTTCAAAATAATGGAATTATTGTTGGAAAACAATACTGCGTCCGGTATACGGACGTTGTATCATTCAGGACGCGGTAGTGTATGGTCGGAAACCCACGTACGGACGTAATATTGTATGCGGGATAAATATATATATGTATGTATATATATATATATATATATATATATATATATATATATATATATATATATATATATATATATATATATATATAAAGTCTGAATATAAGGTGAGGAGGGAAAAAATTTACCAAACAAATTTTTTTTCTCTCTACCTTATATTCACACATGAATCACAGACTAATAAAAAATATCTCAAAATTTCCCAATTTCACAGTAACTCACGAAAATCAATTACCACTTTATAAAATATTTCCAAAACTGAAAAACAAAGAACTTTCAGATCAATTCATGATCACAATGTAAAAAAATACATCGGCCATACTGGAAGAAAACTCAAAGATAGATTATAATCACATCAAAGTACCATTAGAAATTTAAAAAAAATTGCTCTCTAGCTCAACATTTCATATCGTAATATCAAAAACCAGATTATGATAATGTTAGCATAATTGAACATGAATCCAATTGAAAAAAAATACCATTTTTGGAAATGACATATTTTGCCAAAGGATCTGAGACAATGAATGCCAGAAGTGATATTGACAGTCTCAGCATCATTTACTCCCATTTGTTAAGTATCCCTCTCAACACTCTGTGAAGACTTTTTACGAATTTTTACAATAATTACTATTGATGTTGACACACCTGATTCCAGGTCTGTCATCTCACATTTACAGTTGGCAGCACTGTGGTTTTTACTGTTGTTCCACCATTTTATGTCGTCTGTCAACCAGACATAATCCCGCTAAACATTTTGCAATCATTGAATGATTCCTTCCCAAATTGAAACTCTTATGTGTTCAGACCAAGTGTTTAGTTAAATAATCGCTGCTTTTTAATATTTACCACTAATTTTGAACATGTGTGACAAGCAATGCTTTTGTATGTTACCTCAAACTTTGTGAGTCAAAAATATGTTCATTATTCATATACATTTGACAATTGAAGAGTTCCTGAAGAAGAGCCATTAAAGACTCGAAAGCTTGAACAGAAACAAGAGCACACTTTACTCCAGCCCTATCGACTGCATTGCTTCTCTTTTCTTAACTAAGACAGTCGCCTAACCTTCTTACATATATATATATATATATATATATATATATATATATATATATATATATATATATATATATATATATACAGTGCTTCTCAAAAGTATCCCCCCCCTCTTATTTTTGGAACGATTATACATAAACAAGTGAAATTTGGAAACTGAATATTAAAGGTTGTAAACTTTCCTACTAGTGATGATAGATGAAGAAATCGCCAAATATGACGTCACAAGGCCATTGTGACCAATAATTTTGAATGGAACCAACCCTACGGCAAGCGACACCTCTTTTAAAAGGAATCGTAAAAACCTATTCGATGATACTGATTCTGTTTGTGTTTATGGCAGTTTTATTGGCTCATTAGTGAACATTGAAATTTAAATTCCATTCAGTATGATATTCATTACAGATTTAAGAATCAGTATCTACCTAGAGAAATTGCTCAAAGTGACCTCTATTTACTTCCTGACAGTGAAATATCCTATTTTTAAACTCTTCTCGTACTTTTGCAAATGTGTATGCGGAAACAGCCTCACATTCTGCAACAATACGTTATTTTGAAACGTCAATATTGTCAGGTTCAGTGGCGTTAACCTTCAATTCAAGGTACCCCCACAGAAAAAAATCCAAAGGTGTGAGGTCCGGTGATCGAGCTGGCCATTCCGTTGAACCTCGTCGTCCAATCCATCTACCACGATACTCCTCATCTAAATACCGTCTCACTGCACCGTAATAGTGTGGAGAAGCACCATCCTGTTGGAATGTTATTTCCAAATTGCCGAATTCATCTGGATTATCTTCCAAAATTTCAAGGATTAACGGTTCTATTGCGTTTTGCAACAGTTCCAGATAAACCTCACCAGTTAAATTAGTATTTTAAAAGTGGCCCAACGATGTGGTTTCCCATGATACCTGCCCAAACATTCACCTTCTGGGGAAATTGGGTATGTGTTTCACGAAACAGGTGAGAATTTGCGTCACTCCAATACCTCACATTCTGCGTATTTACATTTCCATTTAGATAGAAAGTACTTTCGTGACTAAAACAAATTGTTTTGACATAGTCTGGCTGTTGGTTAATTTTAGTTTCCATATTTCCACAAAATTCTAGTATTCGGTCTGGGTCGTCGTCTGAGAGTTGATGAACCATTTTTAATTTGTATGGATGAAATTTGTTTTTTTTCAACACCCTGTGTACTGTACTTCGACTGACTCCACAGGTAGATGCAACGTGAGTTGTTGAAGAAGTAGGATTTACTATTACTTCTGCCAGTTTATCAATTTCTTCCTCATCAGAAATTTGTGGTCTGCCAGATCATTTCGCATCATTTATACTACCCGTTGTTTCAAACTTACGAAGAAGCTCCCTTGAATAAGTCCTCGAAACGGGGAGATCGAGAAACCTCTCATTGAAAATGCGTTCTGCTGCATGAATATTTTGTCCAGTTTCACCAAGAATTAGGATCGCTGCTACTTCATCACCTAAAGCACGTACCATTTCGCTTCTTGAAGCACTCAAACGTTCGGCTCACAACAGTTTAACAAATTATTAAAATTTACAAAAATATTGAAAGTACCAGAAGCTGCTAAAACAGTTAAACGTTCGATCAACAACACACAAATTATTGAATGTACAAAAACTTGGACAATTACAAAAAATGTCGAATTATGGAGACTAACGAAAACGTCAGCTTATTTGACAACTATCCAGAGGCGGAGCTTGAATTTGGAATTTTAGTATTAACTGATTTAATTCATCACAGCTTTGCGTTTCTTGAAAGCGAGTTGCCAAAACTGCCATAAACACAAACAAAATTAGTATCATTAAATAGGTTTTTTCGATACCTTTTAAAAGGGGTGTCGCTTGCCGTAGGGTTCCATTTAAAATTATTGGTCACAATGGCATCTATCATCTATCATCACTAGTAGGGAAGTTTACAACCTTAAATATTCAGTTTCCAAATTTCACTTGTTTATGTATAATAGTTCCAAAAATAAGAGAGGGGGAGCGGACTTTTGAGAAGCACTGTATATATATATATATATATACATATATATATATATATATATATATATATATATATATATGGCTTGTTTTTCTTGGGTTTTAGGTTCGTGGATCTGACATTCATAAATCAATTACAACTTTGTTGTGGTATAACACGTGTAATTCATACGTTTCTTCGTTTCGACGGGAGGATCCTCGTCTTCATCAGGATTACAAACATTACAACTGGTTATTAAAAATGTTAATGCCGTACCTTCAAACATAGGATTCGTTTGGACCTTCTTAGTTTGTTATGGTTTTTTGTTTTATATCCATAACAAGGTAGTGATTGAGTTGTTTACTTTACGATCTGGTGATATTAATTAATACGATCTGGTGATATTGATTAATATCACCAGATCGTAAAGTAAACAACTCAATCACTACCTTGTTATGGATATGAAACAAAAAACCATAACAAACTAAGAAGGTCCAAACGAATCCTATGTTTGAAGGTACGGCATTAACATTTTTAATAACCAGTTGTAATGTTTGTAATCCTGATGAAGACGAGGATCCTCCCGTCGAAACGTAGAAACGTATGAATTACACGTGTTATACCAAAACAAAGTTGTAATTGATTTATGAAAGTCAGATCCACGAACCTAAAACCCAAGAAAAACAAGCCAAAAATATACCCTCAGGTTCAAGAGATTACCTCAATATATATATATATATATATATATATATATATATATATATATATATATATATATATATATATATATATATATATATATATATATACTAGCGGACCCGACAAACGTCCTGTCCAAATTTCTATGTCCCTAAAATGTTTTTCCCGAAAATTTTCCCGTTATCCCGTTATTCCATTTTCCAGTTACCCCTTTTTGTCTTTACCCCGTTATCCCGTTTTCCTGTTATCCCCTTATCCTGTCATCCCATCATCCCGTTTTTTCGTTATCCCGTTATCCCGTTTTCCTGTTATCCCATTTCTTCTTTATCCCGTTATCCCGTTTTCCCCTTATCCCCTCATCCTGTCATCATGTTATCCCGTTTTTTTCGTTATCCCGTTATTCCCGTTATCCCGTTTTCCTGTTATCCCGTATTTTTTTCGTCATTTCCTTATCCTGTCATCCCGTTATCCCGTTTTGACGTTTTTCCGTTATCCTGTTATTCCCGTAATCCCGTTATCCCGTTTTCATAAAAAAAAATGAAAAACTGGAGTTGATCGTAGAAGGGTGAATTAAGAGTAATATGGATTTTTTTATTCTAAATCATGACAAAATAAAAATAAAAATCTTGCCAAAAAAATAGGGGTTGATCGTAGAAGGGTGAAAATTCAGGGTTGTATGTATTTTTGAATGTTGTAAAATAAAAAAATAAAAACAAAACATTTTGTACAAAAAATTTGAAAGAAACATTGAGTCGTGGACCACCCTTAACATTAAGGGGGATGATTTGTGAATCTTAACCATCCAGGGCGCCACCCAAACGCATACAAAAAAAAAACCTTCGAATCAGTTCAGCCGTTTAGGAGGAGTTCAGTGACAACACACGTATAGTAGAATTATATATAATTTTAGATATATATATATATATATATATATATATATAATAATAATAATAATAATAATAATAATAATAATAATAATAATAATAATAATAATAATAATAATAATAATAATAATAATATATTTATTTTCCTTCGGTAGTGATATACATTTGTTCATAATAGTATATGGGTGTAGAAGAATAAATATAGTTAACCCATAAAAGGTTGCCCTCAAGCATGGGTATAGGGGTGGGTACATGGTGGAATTATAATAATAACTGTGTTTATGGAATAGTACAGAAATATTTAAGAGAAGAAAAATTTTACATGGGATTACTTATTTTGAAATTAATGATGATAATAGCAATAATAATACAGAGAATACATTAATTAGCAAATATTTACACAAAAATTATATACATATAAATATACACATACTATTAAAATAATACAATATGAAATATAAACATATATACTGTACAATTTTATCACTGTATTCAGAAAATTGACAATTTTTTTTCAGAAAGTTAACCTCAAAGTCAGGACAAGAAGTTGATGGATTTTCAGTCTGTCTGTTTGTGTCATCCAATTCCTCAGGTGTCTTTTAAAGAGTGAAGTAGAGTTAATTTCTTTCAATTCTGGTGGTATAGAGTTATATAGTTTTGGTCCCAAGTAAACATATGACCGTCGTAAGGTATTTTTTTCAGGTTTTGGTACACATACTGAGTTATTTCTGTGTCGAGTAGCATGAGTGTGGTTAATTGGTATCAATTCGTGTTTATTAAGGTGTTGTCTAGTTACTGTTTGGAAGAAATAGAGTTGCCTAATGTCCATAATTTTTGTATCCTTATGTAGGTCCTCTGTGGGGTAGGTGTATGGTTTTTTATACATACTTTTGATTGCCATTCGTTGAATAATTTCTAGCTGATATGATTTTTTGTTGTAGCTCCCCAAGCAATTATCCCATAATTGAGGTGGGTTTCAAAGAGTGCATAGTATAGTATCCGTAAGTATTTAATATCGAATATTTTACAAAAATATCTCAATTTATACAGTACATATCTGGCTTTCTTCACGACATAATTGACATGGATGTCCCATTTTAATTACTGTCAACATAAATACCTAGATATTTTACACTTTTAGCTGATTTTATATTAAAATTGCCATTTCTAGTAGAAATGTTTAGGTTGTAATATGTGGGTAAGTACTTTGCGTATGAGGTGAACGGAACGTAAATAGTTTTATCAACATTAATGGAAAGCAGACGGCTGTCAAACCATTCCATAATAATTTTGAAATCAATTTCTGTAGAGGTTTTGAGTGCTTCCCAGGAGTCAGCTTTGTATATGATTGCGGTGTCGTCTGCAAAGCTAATTACGTCTCCTTCTATCTGTAGTTTATAGAGATCGTTCAAATATATATTAAAAAGAATCGGACCCAGGACAGTACCTTGAGGAACACCATACTTGACTGTTCTCTTTTCACTGATTTCATCACCTATTTTCACAAACTGATTTCTATTACTGAGATAACTATTCAGTAAATCATGTGATGCTCCCCTAAATCCAAGTCCTTCTAATATCTCTAGTAGTTGGGAGTGGCTGACAGTATCGAATGCTTTCGCAAGGTCAACAAAAAACATAGGACTATACAGGATTTAGAGTAGGAAGTAGTTCTGGTATAGTCATTAATATGAGATTGAAATCCATTCATGCTCATAATACTCAGGTAATTATTAACTGAGTTATTTTCAGTTTCCTCGGTATTAATATTAATATCTCCTGTGATTATATGAGTATCAATATTTTGTGAATTTTCTAAATATAGTGCCAAACCGTCTATGAAAGTATCGACGTTTGTAGATGGAGGTCGATATATAGCAATCAATTTAATGTTAATATTTTCGAACATGAAAGTTATTTCTATCGCCCTGATTTGTGAAATTATGATAATTTTGTTATTGTATGGAATACTTTGGTTCAAATATATAACAGTACCATCGTTTTGGTTTATTCTACCCTCATTATATATTATATTATAATCTTCCAAGTGGAATAAAGTAATATCTTCAATAATTCTCGTTTCAGTAAGGATGATGATATCAAATTTGGTTGATAGCTGATCCAGATTCATTTTGAGTTCTTCTATATTTTTTTGTAGTCCTCGTATATTCATCTGAAAAATCTTTAAATTGACTGCATTATTTGTGAGTTCAGTATTCAGCTGGACTAAATTATCGACCAATTTTGATTTGATTGTGTTTGGTTGAAAGTCTCTTAAGTAATTATTCATAGTTGATAGTCGTATTTGCTTACTTTATTATTATTTAAACTGTTTTGAAATTATAGCATGATATAAAAGTTGAATTATAAATTTGTAGAATTGTAGAATTTTAGCCTAGAATGTTTTAAATTTGTAAGAGTTCTAAAATTACCTCCCAGTAATTTTGTTTCTTCCTTCTTGAGATCTGAGTCTACTTTTCCCAGCTCCAGGCAAGGGCTCTTGGATTGGTTTAGTCAACTTCCTGATCGTGCCTGTTTTTGGAGTCATTTGATGTGCTTCAATTGTGGTGAAATTTTCTCGTTCTTTTGTAATTCCAATTGCTTTTTCTTCTTTGGGATTTTCAGATAACTGTAGAATGTGTTTTATTATTGGGTCAGTAGGGCTCTGTACAGTTGGCGTTGGAGGAGCACTGTTGTTTTTTGGGGATGAATTATTTTCGTACTGCAACTCCTCAACAGTTTATGCAGTATGATTCACGTAGAGTTTATTGCCTTTTATGTAGCACTCATCCTTAGTATTCGCTCTAGCTTGAAGGAGATGAGTTCTTAGAATTTTCTTCTCTTTCCTTTGGATCTCTGTCAGATCTTGCGAAATAGAGACTTTCGATCCTTTTAATTTTTGGCAATTTTTTAGAATTTCCTGTTTTTTTAGCTCAGATATCAACTCTAATTTGATAGGACTGTTTTTGAGTCTACCTAGAGTATATAAGTTGCTGATATCTGACTCATTTAGTTGAATATTCAATAGTTGTTTTAAATGATCGCATATAAGACCCACTGTCACTCCTGGTGAGTTTCTTTCAATTCCGAAAATTATCAAGTTCTTCTTCTTGCCTTCTTTTTCTAATACTTCAAGTTTATTTTTGAGCTCGCCGTTTTCTCTCTCTGAAATTTTCACTTTTTCGTGTAAAGATTCAATTTTCCATAGAACACGAGTCTCGCTGGCCTCAATAGAATTTTTCAGCTCGTTTTTACTTTTTATTATTTCATCAAACAGCTGCTGGATACTGGGCTCTTGTTCATTGCTATTCATTTTATTTTGACCTGTGCGCCTGTACTATATTCAATCTGCTTATCTGTTTTTTCCCATGTAAAGTAAGCAGGATATAGAAAAGAATTTCAACTCGACATTTAGTCTAGAATTCACGGTTGATCTATTTATATATATATATATATATATATATATATATATATATATATATATAGAGAGAGAGAGAGAGAGAGAATATAATGAATTTCATTGAAAAATATAAATTATTTATGATATAATTATGTTTAAAGAAATCAAATTAGTTATTCTGAGTAGTAGTAGAGCAATTGTTGCATACAGAATAACGTTATGCATAATAATTAGAATAATTGGACAAAAACAACGAATTGAACCCTCGTAGATAGTTATTTCAATTGAAATTCAATAAAAAGTAAACCAGTGAAGAATCAAGCCATATTGAAAAGGCATTGATTAAATAACAATTATGATGGCGAAGATTAGACAGGACGTAGAAAGACTTTCGCAAGTACCACACTCCATATAGTCCGCTCATTCAACACACCTGACAATAGGGAATAGAAAAATAAAAGAATATTGTTTCCATCAGTTTGCTCCGTATAGGAATAACACTTCAGAGCAATGCCCCCAAAAGGGGAGTTGTTATGACTTCATACAGGAGAATCTTTAGAAGAAACTCTACACCTGAGAATCAAACTTCACGTCCGGATATAAACGGATGTTATGAAATAAACAATGAACACAACACACCTGCAACACCAACTGTTAAGATACTATACAGTTGTAGAGTTAAAAATCCCACAACTAGAGTCATTTGTCAAACCTCTTGTATAACTTTAAGAAAGACACCTTAGAAAACCCCAATATTATGGTTTCTTCATGTACCGATTAATGACGTCAATCTATACTTCAATTTTTGGTCAATCTACTCGATGCTGAACTATAAATATTTGTACACCATTGACTGTACAAAGGTGCAAATTCAAAGTTTTCAGAGGTTCTATAATACTGAGTGTCGTATAGCTGATCGCAGTACAACTAGATCTATATGGAGAGCGGTCCACCCAATTATATCTCTCAATATATGATTGAAGGAGATCGTTCAATCTATGTAATGTGTCATACCTCGAGTCAATCAAGAAAAAAAATACCAAAAGAATGTTGGTATGAAATATAATAAAATCATTTAAATAATTAAAAGTTACAGTCATCCATTGAAAACATAATCATATTCACTGACTATTCCAGTTCATATTTGAATGATAGTTATTCATAATTTCCTGAATTTAATCCATATATTCAATATTCATCATATACTGTTATGATCAATTATTTAAAATTGAAATCATTCAATCAATTTTTCTTACATCAATTACCATTTTGAAAGAACTGCATACAGTAATGAAAATGTCAAAATATTACACTCGTGAAAGAAAAGGAATTAACGTTACGTTGAGAAATTTCATAATGAGATTCATCTGGAATGTATGGTATGATATTTTTATAATTTCCAAATATAAATGCCATGTTTATAAATTCTGAGAGGAGAGGAGTACCTTACCCTTTTCGAAAGATCTGCCCACGTCACACAGAAAGAAGTTTCAACGATTCAATGTAATTTCTTTATATGAAAATATTTAATGTGCATTTGTTTATTTATGAAACAATCAAATGCCATTTTTTATTTAACTGCGCGCACTGTATGGAATTTAGAATTATTTACGTGAACTTTTATTAACATTGTTTCATGATTTTCAAAGTCCAGTCTTGTTTTATTTATCTATTCCAAATTGATTTCACACTTAATTTTAGAATATTGAGTCACAATTCGTAATAATCTTATTGCATGTCCATGTATGGAAAATTCATGGCTCGAACACCCATATCCATTTTTATTTGACCCTTGCACATTTCTACAAGGGGTTATTTTTAACGAGCGGCTTTGTTCCGTTTTTTATGAAAATTGAACAACCAGAGTTCAAATCTTTATCTCTAACATATTCTTATATACAAATACTTTCTAAGTTTGAATCATCTTAATTCCATTTCGTATTTGTATTAAAGAACAGACTTTTGTTACTGCTAATTATTCATGAGAGTTAACAAACTCCTAATTATTTATGGGAAAAATTTCAGTGGATATATTTGGGTTTAAATTTTTTGTTCTCTTAGATATATATCTTTTAATATTAAAATGACTGTATATAAAGGGTATAACAGAGGTTAGAAATGATCTTTCAACACATGCTTCGATATGCCGGGAACGGAAACATTATGAAGAAATAATTTCATGCTCCTTCAACTTCAACCTGCTTTCTAATGGTAAGTGATATCTAATTCGAATTCATCGACTCACCTTGTTAGCAAATAACAATTCAGTCTCATCGAACATCAGGTAGTACCACAACAGCCACAAAAAATTGTTTATTGCGAATGATGCAAACAGGTTCATATGAATGAGGATTCTTGCACATCTCAGTGATCTGAAACAAATATCAGTATTTTAAATGATTATAATTTTTATTATCCTGGAAATGTTAATTAACTTATCAATGTTGTCCAGGAGGATTTCTATTGTTGGTTTGGATTTTTTTATAAAAAAAATTGCTGACAAATGGAAATGTTTTCATCATGAACCAATTCAATATAGCATGCAAAGTGGTATAGAGATTTCCATTTCTGAACAATACAGAAAATAATTGTTCGAGTGAAAATTGTCAAGCTCCTGGAACAGATCTGGAAATGAAGGAATATTGGGCCCAAATTGAAACAGTTATGATTTTCAGATATGGTAGAGTTACTATTTTGTGGGTTATCTCGGCTGAACATCGATTATTTTCAAGTCAATTGAGGTTATGTCGGTGAACTTTTATGATGTCTTTCCTGGTGGAACCAGTAGTAATCAATTGGGTCAATCAATAAAACAAAGCATTTCAAAATATATCATTTGTCACCCGTGGCTCACCTTTACGAGACATGGTTACCTTAAAACATATCAGAATGGATCCAACTCTTGTTGGAAATTATTGGTTATCCAAATCCATATGTAGATATTATTTGAATTTTTAAAGTATTTAAAACAATATAGTTTTGTGATGTGCATAGCCCTAGCAAGAGAGCTAAATTCATAAATAAAATAATTAATAAAAAACATTTTTGAAGACCTTTCATTCAAATGCACTAAAAAGTTGAAAATAATTGCTTTGAATGTGTGACGTGGGTTATTATGTGAGTAATAGATTCAAAAGCTTGTCGCTATTGCATTCGAACTGAAAACTTCGCGCGACAAGCTTTCGAATCTTTAACTCTTGGAATAACCTACGTCACACATCCAAAGCAATTATTTTTCACTTTTTAGTACATTTGAATGGAAGCTTTTCATTAAAAAGGCTTTTCATTAATTATTTTATTGTATGCATTTTAGTACTTGAGTTTGTCTTAATATATGCATTTTTGTTAAATCGTTATTAGAACCTTTTTACTATAAGTTCTGAGATATCTAGTCCTCCTATTCAGGAGACCATCTAAAGATAAACTCATCCGGCATCTTGGAGTTGCCATCTTCAATTCATGAATTTTAACTAAAAATCAATAATAT
This sequence comes from Gonioctena quinquepunctata, assembly GCA_018342105.1. Lineage (NCBI taxonomy): Eukaryota > Metazoa > Arthropoda > Insecta > Coleoptera > Chrysomelidae > Gonioctena > Gonioctena quinquepunctata. The sequence goes on from JAFIRS010001420.1 coordinate 356,387, forward strand.
TCGACCAAATTCCTAATTTTCGACCCCAAAAACCCCGACATACCAATTTTGAATCGCAACGGTCCATATTACAAAACTCGTCCGCCATCTTAAATTTCATAAATTTTGACAAAAAATTCCTAATTTCGGACTCCGAAAACATCCACATACAAATTTTGAATAGAATGGACCATAATCTCAAAACTCCTCCGCCATTTGACGATTTGAAAAAATCTTTCTCCGACCCCAAAAACCCCCACATACCAATTTTGAATCGAATCGAACTTTAATCAGAAAATAATAATCAATTCAAAGTAGCCAAGTACAATCCATTCAACACTGCGCGTGATACAAAATAATTCATTTCTCCAATAATCCACAGAGTCCTCCTTTTTTCATAGTCCAGCCTTGTTCAACCCTTCAGATTTTTTTTTTCGTTGCCTCTGACAGATTATGAGAAAGGAATATCCAATGTTGTTTGAATCAACATCTTTTTGTTCTTCTGAAGTTTTTCATTTACTTGTACGGTTCATAAGCTATAACGAAAATCAATGAAAACATTTTCCAATGCAAACATTTTCGAGGGGTGATTCTTTGAACGAGTTTATATAAACATATGTCCCAAACGACTTGGTTTTCGAGGTACAGTGTGATCAAAATCCTTTTTTACACGCTTTATATTAGCTTCACTTGTATGTTTGTTTGTTTGTTTGTAACCGACTCCTTTGGGCGCGATTTTGACCCATTTCCAGACGTCCGAATAATTTGAAATTTGGCAGGTGTACATAATTCCGGTGACAATGCATTAAGAAATTTTTGTGTGGAAAAAAAAACAAAATGGCGGTTCCAATATGGCGTACGAGTTTTGTGATTATGATTCCGATTCGCTTCAAAATTGGTATCTGAGGGTTTTCGTGGTCGGAGATTATGATTCTTCAAAATTGAAAAATCCGTATTGGCGGCTCCAAAATGGTGGACGAATTTTGTGATTATGGTCCGATTCTATTCAAAATTGGTATGTGGGGGTTCTTGGGGTCGAACATTATGAATCTATTGTAAAAATTGGAAAATTCAAGATGACGGTTTTAAAATGGTGGCCGAGTTTTGTGATTATGGTCTGATTCTTTTCAAAATTGGTATGTGAGGGTTTTTGGGGTCCAGTATTATGATTCTTTCGTGAAAATTGGAATATTCAAGATGGCGGCTTCAAAATGGCGGCCGAGTTTGTGATTATGGTCTGATTCTATTAAAATTGGTATGTGGGTGTTTCTGGGGTCGAATATCATGATTCTTTGGTGAAAATGGGAAAATTCAAGATGGCGGCTTCAAAATGGCGGCCGAGTTTTGTGATTATGGTCTGATTCTATTCAAAATTGGTATGTGGGGTTTTTGGGGTCGAATATTATGATTACCTTATGCAAAATTGAGAAATTCATGATGGAGCCCTTCAAAATGGCGGCCGAATTTTGTGATTATGGTCTGATTCTACTCAAAATTGGTATGTGGGGTTTTTGGGGTCGGAGATTATGATTACCTTATTTCATAAGATTATTCCATTCTTCAATTTGCAACAAAATAATAAGAATAATAGTTGAAAAAAATTAAAGAACACGCTTTCATAAATGAACCACACTAAAAGTAGGGAATAATAATAGTTTAAAAACTAAAACACGCTTCATAGAACCAGACTGAAAAAATAGAAAATAAGAAAAAATGTATCTTTTTTAAAAAAAAAGCGTGGGTGCATGGAATCAATAATCATATAGTACATTACACTCCTACGGCAGTAAAGTAAGAAATGTCTCAGATCACAGATAATTGTTGGCCGAGGCAATACCATGCACCCCACGCTTTTTTTTAAATAAAATAATTTTTTTTCTCATTTTCTATTTTTTCAGTCTGGTTTTCTATAAAAGCGTGTTTTTTAGTTTTTTTAAACTATTGTTTAATTCAATTCCAGATCAGTAAAACGGAATTATCAAAAACTAAGCCTCAATTTGGCTACAACATGAATCTCTATATTGACAGAAAAAACAATTAGCGTGATTTTCCATCATAACATGTATTTTTCCTTTTATTATCAATGAGAATGATCGTTTTCGAGTGACTGATCACTTTCCACTTCAAAAAATTCAATGAGAGCCAAAAAAACATTTATAGCTGTACATTTTCAACAGAATTCCCTTTTTATTCGATTTAACCAAAAGTTTCGTTGCTGTAAATTTGTTGGATGTTGACAGTTGCCGTCCATTATCATTATTATTTTTTTTCCTTATTCCCTTCTCACATCGAGTATTGGGTCTATTGGGTCTAAGAAAAACTGGCTCAATTTCATGTTTAACAATTTGTCCCACTGTAGTCATTTTATTTCGTCTTTATATTCAATATTGGGTGTTTCCATTCCCCAATAGAATCCGGTAATATTCATTAATTTCGAAATCTGTACTCAGACTCTATTTTCAATCATCAACACATTATTTTTCATATTTTTGAGAAAAAATGTCATTGCTGTCCTATCACGATCTGACGATCTGTCTTATTTTTGCTTGCCTTCCGAACAGGTATGTATAACAAGATGGATAATATTGGGAACAGATTTTTCGTGTTTTTTTCATATAGTTGCCAAATTTGCAGAGCTTAATATCTACAAGCTTCGGGGTCTGAAAAAACATGAGGAATATAAATGATATTTTCCAGACATTACCATTTGACAAAAGTTTCTCTGTCAACACTCAGTATTGAATCGTCGATTTCAACTATTCAATTTCCTGAATAGATTTTTCCATTATTTTTCGTCGGTATTCATAAATCACACAGGAAACTAAAGTTGCGAATTGCAAGACGAATCGCAGAAACCATATACTGGAATCATTTCTTGAGGTATCAAATGAAAGATAATTGAATATTTCCTGGCCTTCTTTGAATTGCATCGAGAAATAGGTGTTGAATTATTAATTCAATATTCAATGTTGGGTTTTGTTTTTTTAACCGACGAAAAAAGGGGGAGGTTCTCTAGTCGACGCGTATATATTTTTTAATGTATGACCACGAATAACTTTTCACACAGTAGTCCGATTATGATGATTCTTTTTAATATTTGAGAAAAAGTATACCTCGAAGTTGGTCCCATTTGGATTAGAAAAAATCCACTCCTAAGGGTAGAAAAATGGGATATGATTGTTGGTTCACCAACTGATTTTTTGCTTCCTAACCGATTCTACCACGCATAACTTTGTACTGGGTTATCCGATTCAGATGATTCTTCTTTTATTTTATAGGGTATGCTTGTGAGTTGGTTCATTTGGAATTAAAAACAACACCCCCTCACGGTGGAAAAATAGGGGATGATCAATTGATTTTACATCTGTGAACCAATTGTGTTGAAACTTGGCACATACATGTAGTTCTGATGACACTACAACATAATGCAGGCTCGGAACTAATCTGATGATGGAGACGGAAGACAGTCGAGGGATCTCCTCAACAGTTCACAGCAGCTACCTATATGTTCAGATACAATTACATGTCCTGACTAACTGATATAGGCCCTTATCAAACCGCTGGACCTGAGAGCTAAAATTTTGACAGTATATTTTTCCGATATTCCGTCCCTAAAGGGGTGAAAAGATGGGTGAGAAGGGGTGTGAAAGTGCAAGTACAGTTGGTTTTGGAATTAGAGTCATGGAAATGAGTATTTGACCTATTGTTCACTAAGATGAGAAATGATGGGTTTGATAATAAAAAAGGTCATGTTTGATACATATGGAATCGGGATTGGTAGTTTGTATATGAATTCCGTTAGTTTTCAAGTTGGGCTCATAAAAATTAATATTTGAAGTCTTTGTTACAAATGGAAGAAAAAATTTATTTTTCACTGTTTTTATAAATCCAACCACTAAAGGGGTGAAATGGAGGATGAAACTTCGTAGAAGGGTTCCGTTAGTTTTCAAGTTAGGGTCATAAAAATTAGTATTTGGGGTATTTGTGAGGGATAAGGAATACATGTTTCAGTGATTTTATAAATGCACCCCCGGGGGAAAGGGGGGAAGGGGGGGGGGAGGTGAAAGTTGGTATGAGGGTTCCATTAGTTTTGAAGTGAGCATCAAAATTAGAATTTGAGGTCTTTGTTACAAATAAATGATTACGGGGTGAGTGAATTTGTAATAGTCGTCACAAAAAATACAAAGTTCAACGCGGACGAAGTCGCTGGTACCAGCTAGTTATAGTAAGGCGGGTGAGTGAGTATCTTGAAAGTAATCCAAATCAAGTAGGTAGTAATTAGTAGATTTCAACCACAAAAAATTAAGGAATTAAAACTTTTTGACAAGAAATTAAACCGACGAAAAAAAAACTGGGAAGCAAAAAATAGAATGAACCTTTTTAGTCCTAATAACTGAGCTCCTGAACTGATGTAGGTAACAAATTTTGAGTCGGCGCCAAACAAACAATAAACGAAAATCATTGAAATTAGTTTAAAGAAATGATCAAAACAAATAACATAAAAATGTAACGTGAAATCTCCAGCAATAAACAAAATCATTTCAAAAATGTGCTCTCCACACGGCAACGATGTCTGCCCTCACGTGTGTGCACGTTCGGGTAGCTGTCTCGCTGATATTGACTTCGAGAACGCTCGGCAATTTCCGGCGAAGGGACGCGCTGCCGCCTCGCACCATGCTGCCATCATTTTACGCTTTACGTAATCAATTTGCTTGTTGGTTTAGCGCCGACTCAAAATTAGTTACTCACATTAGTTTATGAGCTTAGTTATTAGGACTAAAAGGTTCACTTAATGTTTTGCTTTTCGGTTTCTTTTTTCGTCGGTTTGATTTTTTGTTGAACAGTTTTTATTCCATATAATGGTTCTCAACATTTGTATATCTTGTATGATACACAGGATTGGTGATTCGTCATATTATTTTCATGAACTGTCATGAAAATAATATGTGAAATGCAAACCAGCTCTGAAAATGAGGACGTGGTAAGTAGGAAGTGGTACCAATGATTTTAAAAATAATCTTCATTCCGAGAAAATTTTCTAGAATTTTATAGAAGTTCTACATCAAAAATGGTTTAGTTTCGGTCAGCCCATGTCAATCATTGCTATAAATTATTATTGGGTTGAATTCTGCATTCCATCCATTCATGTAAAACAGTTCATAGGCCCCTTTTAATCCATTTCCTGAATCGTTATAGTGCAATTTTTTTTTCGCATTTGATGAGATGTTATTTCATCATATAAATTTTTTACAGAATAAGACTACAACAATGTACCTCCCTTGAAACAATCCTAGTTGCTAGTTTCTTCAACGGAAATTACAAACCATATCTATTACCTACCATCACCTGTACCATGAAACATTCAAAATCCTGTAAAGCGGTTATCTAAGACATATTTCGGCAACATTTCCTGTTCTCATTAAGAATGCAAATCCAGTAATTGTGTGCACTTTGCGGCTTTCAACACGACTCTTCGCATAAATTCCTAATTAATTCCCGTTGAACGTCTGGACAACCATTAAAATCATCCACGAAGACTGCTGAAATAATTCTATGTCGTAACTCGATTGGTAGAGTTCAAGTTTAGCAGGTAACTTAATTTTGGACTACTCGTCGTTCACTTAACTTAATGAGCAGAGTCTTTAAAGAACTCGCGAATCCAATGATGATACAGTCTTTTTGACAAAATGCACTCGACTTCAGTCAACTTCAAGATCCTCTGATGGAATTATTAATGAATGGAATCGATTGGGGAATATATTCCCATAATATTTGGCTTCTTAAATGTGGTGTGGAAAAGAGATTATTCATTCGATACAGGTTGAACGTTTGGGTTTTAGACTCACTTCTGATTTGGGTATGAGTTTCTGAAAGAAATATCTCCATTAATGATGGAAATCTGCACATGCACATGTACAGGGTTATTCACTATGAATCACCCAACCCCTATCATCGTTATTATTGCCTATAGAAAAAAAAAGTTGAATGTAAAAGTTGTGCGGTTATAACTTAATTTTGATGAAATGCTATCAAAAATACAGTAGCGTGCGTTTCAGGAAATAATTTTTATTTAAATGGGATACCCTGTATATTATTGGATTTTTGGAATAATCTATTTTTCCTGATTTCAAAAATATACCATATGTTACCCTTATCTTATACCGTTTTTGAGTTATTGAACGTCGAACAACATTTTCGAAGCTAGGTATGAAAATGACAACTATATTATGTTTGTTTAGTGACATTTATTCAATGGAATAATCAGAATGGTTTTCAGCGAGGAACAAATACTTCAAATATTCGAACGAAAATAGATAACAAATATTTATTTAGGAAATTTGAATTACATAATAACTCATAAAAGGTGTACAATGTATCCACCATTATTGTCAATGCATAAATGATAACGTCTTCTTATATTTATAAGTGCATTGGAAATTGCTTCATTATTGATATTTATATTCTCTATTCTCTAAGTCGAATCGTGTCTTTATTGGGTTGAATCTTATTATTATTAACAATGTCTTTTAGACATCCCCAGAAAAATTAATTCATAGAGGGGTCAAGTCCGACCTGTTTAATGGTTTTTTACTTCCATTATTTCATATCCACATAAGGAATATATTATTCAGATGTTTTTGAACGGGTAAGACACTATGCGGGGTTGCCCCGTCAGTAGGAGATTTAAGCCGGTTCTGGGTCTCCCCCCACCACTATGACGTCACGTGTGACCTTGAATGGTTGCAGGTGTGCAATGTGGTGTGTGTTTGACCTTGAGATTTGACTTTGAGATTTGTCATTGAGTTTTGATATTGGGTTTGGTCGACTTTGAGATTCGACTTCAGTTTTGACCTTGAATATGACCTTGAGATTCATAACATTAAGTTTTGACTTTGAGATTTGACCTAGAGTTTTGATGTTGGGATTGTTTCGGCAACCTTAAGATTTGATCTCGATGTTTGTTTGACCTTGACTAAAGTTGTGGTGTAGGCATACATATTCTGTGTAGTCATGACCTTCATGAATCCTTGTACTCTCCAAGCGAGGAGGGCATTCATCCTGTGAGAGAGGTAGGAGTGAACTGCGAGTATTGATGAATGTGCTGATGTTCAAGCGCGCACTGACCTTCACACTCCCATCTACTGGAAATGGGGTGGGGATGTCTCTTATAAAATGTGTGGAGTCGTTGATGGGAAATCAGATGTTGAGATAATATCATCAGAGTGAATACAGAGTACTGGAAGTTTCTCAATTGAGTGAGTGTATTTTTATAAGGTGAAATAATCTATATTTTTTTCATACAGTCTTACTATGTCTTTTCTTCCAAAAGTTGTAGATTTGAAGAGAATCAATTCTTCAATAATTGAAAAGAGGGTGGGAGCTTTTGAACAAAGACCAATATCATCATTACCCATCGGTAAAGCTTTCAACATACTTGGTATGATGATTTGTATAACCCGATATGGGAGATCTATTCTAATGACATTACGTGATGATAATGATACTTTATTCAAATCATGGTTGTCAAAAAGTATTTCGGATGAATTCAATGCGGACGATGTCAGTTGCATAAATGCTTCAGATTTCAAATATACAATAACATATTTGGGTCAGAGTCCACAAGTAGCAGGGAGTTTGAGAACTCGACCTCTAGTAGAATTCAACTACATTAAATGATAATATTGTTTATATGTTAAGAGTTAGGATATAGTGATTTTTATGTTGAATATAGATATTTCTCCATTAAAAATAACATTCAGTGTAGAAGTACTATATTTGGACCATCACATTTTTTCTCATGTAAGTAAAATTATTTGAATGTCAATGGAATATATTAACAATTCTTTTTCGTTTCAGTTTTCAATATGTGGATGCATTACTCGAGTCAATGTTGGACGGAAGCCATGGACATCAATACAGCCATCGATAGATTGAACTCCTACTTGAATGCTTTAAGTCAAGATGTCCTCCATGCTACAGTCTATGATTTGAATGTTTGCTTCGATGAAGATGAAATCCAAAGATGTGACATTTATCCGAGAAGTACGTCAAGGGTACAATACTTTGTGAGGAATTCAGCCAGGGAGCCTTAAACTTCAACAATTCTGTGAAGAAATGATCAAATTGGATCTGGAAGGATTTCTCCACACCCTTTACCATTCCTACCTGATGACACATCGGAAATATCAACTATATGA